>BOPP01000266.1:175377-220821 GCA_017312745.1 Gryllus bimaculatus
GGGGCGGGGGCGCGGCGAGCAGCGCTGAGCGGCGGCGCGTGAGGGAACGTGTCGAGAAATGCGTCGAGTTGCGCGTACCTGGAAAGGGGCGTGGCCCCGGGCCATCAACGAAAGAAAGACCCGGTAGATTTGTTTGAGCGAGGTGACCCAAGCGCCACTTCACTCAACGCCTTGATTTTAAAGGCGGGTTTTTGCTGCTGGGTAAACGCGTGATTATATTCTCGGACAAGTGGGTTTCCGGAAAGAGACTATCGGGACATAAATATAACAGATATTCGTATTAATTCAGGCGCGGATCAGGGAGCGAAATTCCGCCCTAAAAGTTTTCAGTAACTATTAATTTGAACTTGTCTCGAAACTTTCAAGGAGAAATACTTTCGAATAAAATCATATTACAACATGAGCTGATTGTAGCCTGCAACATATGAAAAAAATCTGTAATATGTCGTATTCGACCAAACATTTTTAATTCCCCTCCCAAAATTTCTCTCTGGATCCGCCCCTGATTAATTTATACTAAAGCTCTTCGTGTGCATGTTAGTGGTTCATGAAGTCTCTCAGTGTTGTGGAAACAAGCATTTGATAAACGGTTCGGTATATATGTGTATTCCAGGAAGCTGTTTATAAAGTAGAGTATTAATAACGCTGGATGTAGGGAGCGCATCAATTCTCCAAAACGAGATGTATCAAAATATCGATTAAAAAGCTTTTGTTTCAAATTTTGGGAATTGAAGATGTCAGAACGTGTATCGAAAAAAACGAATATTATCAGGAAATTCATGATATGGTCGGGGATGGTGGTTTAGGGTACGACTAAACAATTGGGGATGTAGCGTTCGCTAGCTCACTTATCTGCCGTTAGAGTTCTTGGTTATAAAACACCGCCATGAAAAAATATCTTTGCCCCCTTGACTTTCGTTTTGAATGCCGCAAAGGTCAAGTTTGTGTCGTCCGGAATGATGAGAAGGTTTGAGTTCATTTTCCAATGCTTTTCTGCCGCTTGACCTTCTATGTGTTTTCCCTACGAGGTCCATCACTATACCTTGGAGGTCACAATCTAATCCCTCAAAGCGCGTCTCTTGGGTCGCCGCCATAATGCGTCTGCTCTTCTACAGCGTTAAGTTTTAATGACGTATTTGGTCGGCAAAGAACTGCGAATCTGTCAAAGGGATGTTTTTTCTCCATTTATCAGGATGATAGGTTTTGTCATTAATCCACAATAGTGATCTGACATTTTTGCTTCGCAATATAAAACAAGGTAGATTCTTGGGAAGTTTTAAAAGCCATCAGACAAAGCTCTAGGTTACTTAGAATGATTGTTTCGATTAACTTACAAGATGATACTAAAGACAATTTAATTTATGTAATTTAAAATCTAGGTCTGCTATAAATATTCTTTAAGTCAAGAATGAATAAAGGAAATGTGGAAAGTATTTATTTGTCTACTGCGTTGAATTACTTCTTTATTTAAAATTGCATCACATTTTCGTTGAATATATACGTTGAATTAGCATGCGCTAATAAGATTTACATGTGTTTCACAGATACGACATATGAGATTAGTAAAGGGAATAAAAGAGTTGAAAAGGATGCACACTGGCATTATTTTATGTAGATGAACATATTTTTAAAATTAAGTGATTATTAATTAGTGATACTACATAAATTATCTTTCAGTTCAACAAATGAAGCTATCTAGTTGTTGGTTTTCTACACTTTTAATTTCCTCTATTGCTCATGAGAAGTGTTAATACGTACATCATCGCTAATTTATGAATTTAGTTAGTGACTAATTATTTACACCTCGTTTTCCTTTGAGTAGGCTTGGAAGGTAAACTGTTTGGTCGTGAAGATATATTGCATTCTGGAAATGTTTCATCTTGCCGAACAATAGTGAAACTTGATAAAGAGAAGACACTTCGTTGACTGACAAGATGTTCCCCGGAGGTAAAAACATTAGAGAAAAACAAGTCACCTCCCTCGCAGATAAAAAGCTAAAGAACGGGGCGGTCGCGAGGGCGAGGGCGAGGGCGAGGACGGGGCGAGGACAGGGCGTGGGTGATGGCGAGAGCAGATTGAGGGCGAGGGTGAGTGCAGGGCGTGGGCGAGGGCGAGGGCAGAACGAGGGCGAAGGCGAAGGGGAGGGTGAGGCTGAGGATGAGGGCGAGAGAGAGGGAGAGAGTGAGGGGAAGAGCGAGGGCGAGGTGAGTGCGAGTGCGAGGGTAAGGCGTAGGCGAGGGCAGGGGCGAGGGCGAGGACGAGGGCGTGGTCGAGGGCGTGTGGGCGGGGGTAAGAGAGCGCGAGGGCGCGCGGCTGCCAGACAGCGACGTCGAGCCTCGTAAGGCCTGCAATTAGGGTCGCTAACCGAAGCTAATTTAACTTCAGACACGAACGGCCGCGGCGCCGCGAAGTCTCCGCGCACAGGGCGCGCCGCAAGTGCCGCCCCGAGCGGCGCCGACGCCCTTGTGAAGTGGGGAGCTGTGCCTCGCAGCACCGGCGGCTCGGCGCCACCAATAGTCGGCATTGTTCGGCCGCCTTGCTCAACGATCCCTCTGTAGGTTGTACACTTATATCAACTAGTTCAGCTGTTGTAAAACAGATGCTTGATTTAGCCTTTGTACTTTCCGTTGAGTGTACACGCACATCTGCATATAGGAGGAGGTTAGAATTCATCTTTTTAGTATTTTTAGAAAGTTCTATGCAATTAAGATATCTATTTGACAGTAAGAAAAGGAAAAACATATAATATACACTTCATTTTTATGTGATCAAAATTATTATATTTGGACTCTTGGCAGAAACAAGATGCAATCTTTCGAAGAATTATTGCGGCTAGCAATTGGGACAAGAAAAACAAAATGCTTTAATTGAATTATATGCAATCAGCTGATCTTAATTGTGTGTCTACCTGTTTGCTATCATAATGTTTATTCATCATGGAGTTTATTATCTGATTGTAGTTATTAAGAATTAACAGAAGAGTGACTATTGAACTTGTTTCAACTAATTACAAGATTAATTTTAGATTACAATTCACAGTTCAAAAAATGCTATAATCTTTCAGAATTAAAAAAAATTATCTCTTACGCATTCAATTTGATATTTTTAATTTAAATCGAATAACACAGGATAGCTAAAAAAACCTTACGCAGATTTCAGAAGATTCAATTCTATTTGCTTTTCTTCAGTAACGTACTACGAAACTAGTGGTGCTGAGACACGGCAAATTCATTATCGCGTTATTTGTAACTTTAGAAATTTACGAAGAAGAATTCAGAGTGTAACAAAAATGAAACCAGCGCCATTTTATATGAATACAATTTGAGAAACAAATAAAGGCAAAATTGGAAGTCGGTTTTGAAAAAAAATATGAATTGCCTTTACTTCAAATAAATATTACGCAAAATCTACTGCTCGAATTTCAAAATGTTGTGCTTAATTTAAAAATATTATTTTCAAGAAACCCGATATCAAAAATCTGAATATTTTTATTGATGTTGTAGGGAACATTGAAACATTTAAAAATTTTGTGATTTTCAAAAATGTAGGCATATTTCAACAAAATGATGACCTGACCTACGTCATTTTCTAAGGGTACATTTTTATATCCGTAGAAAGTAATCCAAAAATTTGAGGCAATTTTCGAGAACATTTTGATTACACGGCGTGTAATTTACTCTCGGTCGATCAAATGAACAGGACAACTGACAGACAGATGGACAAAAGAAGGCGGACAGACAAACGTTTTTCAGTAAACAGTTTTAACGTCTCAAGAACTAATAAAAGGAAGACTCGTACTGCGCAATGTCTTAGACGTAATTTGCCACATTTAGAAACACGACTTTTTCGAAAAAAGGGTCACACAATACGAGTTTAGCTCACGAAAATGCCACTATTCGCTGCTACTTAACAAACTTTATTATGTAAATGTGTAGTAAGCGACGAAGTAAACATTGTTAAGCCGACTTCATATTAATCCCTAAGTGTATGTTTATAAGTGGTCGATGAAAAACCAGCTTAGTTTTTTTCTGTTTATCATAACTCACAAAGTAATAAACAAGGCACACTAATTGAATTAGAACGTGCACAATCTTTCGTATGATAATTGATAAAAGAAATCCCCGCACATCTGAAGAAAACTAAATTAAGGTGTTCTAAAAATAAACAATGTCATTTGGACTGCCTAACACGCATTCCCAAATTGATTTTTCGGCTCCATAGGCAGACGATGTCACTCAACGAATATTTCTCTGCCTTAAATCCGTAAATTCGTGGAATTCGCTCGAGATATAGCATATTTTGCGAGTTAATACGGATATAATGACCCTTATTAAAAGATTCCGGCAAATATGAAAAAGTTTGGGCGCTTGCCTTGCGCTCGGCGCCTCTCCTTTCGGCGAAGCCAGCGGCCGCGCGTCTTTCTCTCCCTCTCGCCTCTCCCTCGCCTGCACAGTGCGCGCCTAGCGCTTGCTCGTCGGCAGCTCCAGCCGCCCCGCTCCCTGCGCCCGCGCTTCGATCGCTGCGGCCGCGCGCCGGCCGGCCGCGTGCGCAGCTGTTTCGTGGCGCGCCGCTTCCGCTCACTCGCCGGCGTCTTCCCGCAACACATCCGCGCACGCCTCACTCCCCCCCCCCTGCCGCCCTCGCTCCACCCGCGCCGCATCGCCCTCGCCACGCGCCGCTGCCGCTGGCATCAAACAGGCTTGGCTTTCCCACGCGCACCCTTACATGAACTAGATCATATCCCTGACTGTTGGCTACCTCGCCGTCTAATCTGTTAACCAGGTATAATTCCTCGGCTGTTGCCTTAGTCACTATTAGAGCCATTCTCCAAATCATTACCTAAAGCATCGTATTTATCATTCCCTACGGTTCTACGAACTATCAATTGTGCCCTCCATGAAAGGTAGACCGAGCTTCCTATTTACTTTTTGCATTTGGGCCATCAGCACCGCCTTCCCTAATGCTTCTTCAACATAACCTTCATTTCAGCATTCACTCACAATTCGCAATTGAATCATATTCATAAAAAATGCTATCCAACCCCACCACCTCAATGTTCTCACCCGTCATCATTACAAGATCCATCATGACTACTACATATTGACTACCACTACACATTCTCTACCCCTATCGTTATCCATAACCGCTTCCATTTTCACCGTTTTCGAATCTCAACCGCGAAGCCAACAGCCTTCTCCACTGCGCACCGTCGCCGTTTCCCTCTTCCTACTGCCGGCGCGCGCGCCCTCCAGCCCATGCGGCCTCCGCCCGCCCACGATCCTCGGCGGCGCCGCGCCAGTGGCGGCCGCGTGCACTATGGAAATTTTTCACGTTTTACATGCCGGAGGCGGCCGCGCTCTTCGGCTGAGATTCCGGAGCGATGAATATCATCACACGCCCGCTTAATCCCCAAAGCCGTGGGCGGCGGTGGCGGCGGCGGCGGCGTGGGCGGAAGAGGTGGCGGCGGAGGAGAGCGCGCGCAGCGCTTTACAGCCGCGCGCCCGCGTGCGTGGCGATTGTTTTTATGACCACGTCATGAATTTCGTTAAAATATTGATGCGAGGCTTTATAAAGGGTACGTAATTTTTTTTCTAGCGAGAGGGGTGCGGGGGGGGGCTTTATGCGTTTTTAAATGATTTTATGGGGCACGTGATTGTTTTATTTTGAAATTCGCCTGGGGAATTGGGCGGGCTACTGGGAACCACGAAATACGCGGGGTGGTCGGCCTAATTACGAGGCGGGCGAGGGCGGCGAGGGTGGCGCGGGCGGCGAGGGCGGTGAGGGCGGCGAGGGCGGCGAGGGCGTGTGTGCCCAAGGCGGTCTCAACTCGGCAGCTTCTAACCAGCAGCACAAGCGCTTGCACCGACACACACAGCACATCAGGGTGGACGTGGGTGGTTTGTACATCTGAATGTGTTATGTACGTGCAGGTTCACTTGGCTCCATATGAATTTGTACTTTGGTGTACTGTTTGCTGGACTTTGTTCAGAGTTTGATTTTTGATGCTCATTTCTATTTGTAGACTAATGCAAATTATTAAATTCATCACATATGATACTTCAAATAATATTATTTTATATTTCGAGTAACTTTGATATATTGTTAATGAATACAGTTTTTATAATTACCACGCATAATTATATTTAGCTCTCTTTGTATTGTAATAGTTGTGCGATTTCTAATGCAGGTCAAACATTAAAAATTGATGACGTTTGAATAACATTTGCATGCGTATGTTTCAGAAAGACTTTCAAATATTTGCAACTAAAAAAGCACCAGATTATACGTTACAAACGAACTGGATTGCGATATAAAATCTACAAAATATTCGTATCTTTTTCAGTTTGAACGGTTTGTTAGTATTCTTCTTACCTCAATTTTTGAGAGTGTACTGAAATGCATGTTTGATCATCTCAGTTTTATAAAATTTATGCTTTTAAATCTCTGAATAATTTCATTTATGTGAGAAAATGCAAGAGAATGTAGATATCGAATGTTCATCTTCAAGGTTCATTAAAAAAATAATATACGTTAAGCAATTGTTGTCATATACATGGACTTAATAAAAAAATAAAGGTAGTCTGGTGAATTTGCAGCAATGCACTCTGTTATAAGAGACAAAGACTAAATCTTTGATTCCCCTGACTCATAAATTCAATTTATAAATTCAAGAAATAACTACCGCAAGCGTTTCTAGTCAATAACATATTTCGGTTGGTGCTATACTAAATACATTATCAAATATTTATGAGCTTTAATAATTTTGCGTTGTCCATTTTCGCCTGTTACGGAACGAGATTTCATGTTTAGTGCTCGGTTGTATTTTCCTAGTAATAAATTTGATTTTGTGGCTCAGTACTGAGGAAATGAGATGGAGCATTGAAGGCAAAGCTTGTTACAGAGTTCTGAAAACATCAGATCATTTCTGGAAACAGACAAGTAAGAGGAAATTACATGACCGATAAATCAAGAGCATGGCCCGTATTTTGTAAATACTTTATAGTATGGAAATTAGAATTGTTAAATTAGAAGAATATTACAATAATATCGGTGATCCGCCTTTGGAGTTTTTGGAATTTTATTTCAATAATGAGAACGCTATTTTTGTAATGAGGAGACAAACTTTCGCACCTTTGTTTGCTTGTATTGTTTACTTTTAATTCATTATTAGTTTCCAATAACGTACAAGAATTCTCGATACATATATCAAATTAATTCATACCCTAAAAGTATATTCTTGATTTCTATGTCAATGAGTTGGATGAATGCAAGGTTTTTTCATCTCTTTAGCCTGGTCTCAGTATTAAGTTCTCGTCTGTGTAGATAGGGTCTTCTTGCGCTAAATGTGTTAACTGTTTTGCCATTCATTGTATGGTGTTGCTAAAAACTGATGAACCAACATAACGTGATATGTGTTTCTTTGGGATGCAGGTTGATGTTTGTGGTTGATATCAAACCGGCCAAAAACCATTAAATGTAAACGGTACGCGATTTTTTTGGTACAACAAGCCGTTGATATAACTACTGCATTTTTCTTATTGATCTCTGAACCAAAACTGAATTTTCGCAAATGGTCATGTTTAGAATATAACTAAAAAAAATGTGATAGTACATCAGTATAATCAAATTTGTTAGAAAAGCAGAACAGTTTTCTGGCTCGAAACGAAAACAATACATAAAATACTACTTCCCCATTTTCATTTTTTAGCATAATTTTTAGTTGATGAAAATGCGGAGAGCGTGAAGGGTTCGGTTTCTGCACGGCAGCGGACACCATCCCGACAGACGAGAACTTTGGCTTCTGCAGGGCGCACGCACTCTAGCGCAGAACTCACTCGCCACTACAGCACTCACAGCGCGTGCTCACTCACCTCCGACCTGGGCCACGTGGTTGCCCGCGGCCCCGTGTGGGGAGCCCGTGTGAATTTTTATTTCTGAAAGTGTACAAGAAGAAAACCACACGTCAGTCATGCGCCTCCAAGGCGCGGCTGCGCGGTGCGCATGCGCTGGCTGGCGGGCCGGCAGGGTGCGCGTGCGCTTTGTTCTTCTCTCGACGAGGGGCAACAGAGAACGCGCTCTGATTGGGTACTTGGCGTTATTAAAATGTCAAAGTGACGGTGTGTCTCTAGAAAACATTTCGATAAATATTACAATATACTAATTTTATGTAAACCATTATAACAATTTGTGACTTTTAAGAACTCTTGGAACTTTTTCTTGTTTTATTTATCAGAGAGGCATTATCATAGTTTAAATCCCGCATTTTAAATTTCATCTAGTACTCGTACACACTTTATAATGGTTCATTGAAAGCACTTCTTAACTCAATTTTATAATATATCTACTTTGGTTTTATTCTTTGGAACTAACAAAAATATCAAATGCAAACGACCAATCAGTTGAGTTCTCTGTTATGCTTAATACATGTAAAGATCGCCAAATTGGATGAGAAAAATTTAAACCTAGTGAATTCAGGCAAGTGAATGTGCGCGTGAGTGGTTGGTGTAGGATTTGTGACTACTGTGAACGACGAGATTGAAAGGTGGTGGCGTTAAAGGAAAGAGGAATATTCAAGTGTGTATGTGAAATAGGACAATTGAACAAGCTCAATATTCTCCCCCAAACGCGCGAACTCAATTCTTTTCCTCTTGTCCCCGAAATTAACGCGACTTTGTGTGAATAATGAATTCATTTTTGCTTCAATCATTGCATAAATTATATTTTCAGGGGCGTGATTATGTTTTCACAAAAACAGCAGTATTCATACATTCTGCTTCGCGTTTGATTAACATTTATATTTAATTATTAGGATAACAGAAGCAATAAAACATTAAATGAATGTCGCGGGTGCATAATCAATAAACTAACGGTTAGTTAGCGTGAACGTTATTGATGTGGTGGACGTCTGTTTAGGACGCGCATGGGCTGAGGGGTATGAGAGAGAAGGTTTAGAGGGAAGGGGTAGTTTGATGTGAAAGCTTTGTGTGTTCGGCGTGACAATATTCAGAAAACCGAAACTAAGAGAACAAGACTCGGTAGTATGGAAATAAGATTAGGATTGTGGGGACAATTGAGAAAATAGTTACTATATATGCTATTATTTGGACATTCTTGGAGGAGAAGAAGAAGAGAGCAAAATCGAGCTGTTGGGAATGTGCTAAACTAAATTGAATACGAAAAGACATTGAATTTAATTAATTTCTTGGTATCTATTAATTTATCCATTCATCGATTTATCCATTCATTTTTTATTCTGTAAAAGTCAGAAAAATAATTAGTAAATGAAAAACTGATAACAATTTGAAGTCAGGATGGTGTAAACAAATATTCGTAGATATTTTATTTTCAAGACCTACTCCTAAAAAATTTTTTTTCGTGCCAAGTATACAAGTGAAAGTAATTATTTCTTTTTCATTTATAATATTCAAAAAAATGTATAACTATATTATTCTTATAAAACACATGATTTACATTTTATTAATTGCATATTATTATTACATTTTTGATTTATGAAATCCCTTTTCTAAATTAAAGTCTCAACACATTTTTTTCTGTTACACTGAACTATTCCTCAGTACAATATTACATAGTATATTATTTAAATTGCATTAATAATGCGTAAGCCCATTATATCTTTCATCAAGCGAGCAAATATCTAATAAGTTTGTACTGAGAGTATAAGTAAATAAAAGGTTCAAGTCAACCCTATTTGGATTCTACGAAGTAAATTGTTATAGTTAAATACGTGGAGGGAAAAGGCTTAATGGAAAGCAGGGTTAATGAAAAGATTCCAGGACATAGCGCCTGCACTAAACTGAAGCTGGGAAAGCGAGCGGGGCCCCAAAGCGGGAGGTGATGCCGAACGTGGTAGAGGAAGTGTGGAGCTGAGCATGTGCAGGGATCGGCGATCCAAGCAGTGAGAGCGAGGGCAAATAGTGAAACGTAACGGAATCGTCGAATGGGGTCAGCAAGTTGAATGAACGAGCTGGTTGGGCAAACAGGTCGGGTGAGCAGATTGGGCGAACGCGTTGGACGAGCGGATTGGGCGAGAAGGTTAGGCGAGCAGGTTAGGCGAGCAGGTTGGGCGAGCAGGTTGGGCGAGCAGGTTGGGCGAGCAGGTTGGGCGAGCAGGTTGGACGTGCACGTTGGGCGAGAAGGTTGGGAGAGCAGGTTGGGCGAGCAGGTTGGGCGAGAAGGTTGGGAGAGCAGGTTGGGAGAGCAGGTTGGGCGAGTAGCTTGGACGAACAGCTTGGACGATCGGGCTTGGTGTAGAGGTTGGACGAGTGATTTGGGTGGGCGGGGCATTGAGTGGGAGACGAGATCGCGAGGCGGAGGCAGTGAGGATGGCTGCTGAGGCATTGGACGTGGATGGAGGATAGAAGGTGGGCGGCCTAGGTATTCTCCTCGCCTATAATATCTCGCGTCTGCAGAGTGCGCCAGACAAGCAAGCGAACGAAAGGCTGCAGGTAGTCGACTGTCGGGGGCGCCCTCTCGAGTTGCATGGAAGTCTTTCGCTCCACTTCTCTCTATAACAAACTTGTTGATACATCCCAAGCAAGTCATTTTGCACAATTTCTACAATTATAATATGATATTCGGTAAATAAATATTTTAATTCCAGTTTTCCGATGCGAAAATGGCTGGTATTATTAAAACCATGTGGAGCGTGAATTTAAATTCACAAACAATAATCTATTTATATGTCCGCTAAAACGCGTGTCGGTTTAGTTTATGTTAAGTCACAGTAAAGTAATTTTTCTCTTCAATTAACTTCATAGTCTGATTTGTCACATAACATTTTTATAATTAACTTTGCGATTCCTTCGTAATATTTTTAATCTCATTTAATGATGAACGGGAAAATACATATGCTACTTTTGAATTGGTAATTCTTCCACAATAAAGCACTTGCTGTTATTTGAATTGAAATTGCTCGTCTACTTCATTTAATGTAATTGAAAATAAATAACCGATGTTAAGAAGAATTAGAGATTGTTTTATTATTTTGGGATGCGATGCAATTTACTTTTTCTATTCCTATTGTATGATTATCTTATCAGATGAGTTCAGGTCTTTGCATATTGATATTCATTATAATGCAGCTTCATTTAAGTACAGGCGTTTGACCAATCACAGACAAGTATACAGTTGAGAAGAAATTAATTACTGGTTACGTTCTTTTAACCGTTTCTTTGCTTTGTGTATATTAGTGGTAAACCGCACATGTTCATTACTGTTTCAAAAGATCCAAAGCAAATCGAAATATTGAAGCCTTCAATGCGGGATGTATTCAACTGATCAAAGATAAGAACAGATACCGAATTTGTATGATATTTTTTACTTAATTTCATCCTAGTCACACTGGAGATATTTTGTTCTCGATTTGCCTATCCTTTTAGGGGACTCTTCAGATCAGGCTGTTGGTTTGTGGCTGTAGTATAATCCTAGTCACTGCACATTTGAATTCGGTCTGTGTTTTTGCATAATCAACGCCATATGGAACACTTAGGAGGATGGCTGCTAGGTGGCGTTGTATGAATATTCCATGTCAGATGGCATGTAACCGTTGAAGTAAGAGTGTAACTTATGATAGATATCATTAGCCCATCAATAAGCAGTTCTTGTCGTAGTATAACGTCTTACTCGTATATTAATATCCACGATTGTTTCATAAACTGCCATCGTGAATTGTACCATTTATTACAAAATTCTCAATTCTAAACTGTTCTGGTTACCTATGGTTAACAAATCAAGTACAATCAACCAAAGCTGTATGAAATATCAGCAATACAACGTAGTATAACGTAAAAATTAGCGTTACAAAACTAAGCCCAAAACATTTACTTGATAATTTATTACGTTTATACCGCAAATAATGGTAACAGATTTCATCTGCAAAATATACTCACTAAAATGTGATTAAAAATTTTCTTGTTAATCCTTCACTCACCTCTTAATTATAGCAAAAACCAAAACTAATAAATTGAAATTTTGTTTCATTTTATCAATCTGATCCTGGCAATTATTCTACAACTGTTCTACATAATGCGCAAACAGACCGGCTCGGAAAGAGAGGGGGGTCTGAAATTTCGCTCCGGGGCCCAAAAAATCAGCTGGATACACGCAGCTCAATGAAGCCCCATGCATTCCATATTTTGCTATTATAATTTGAACATTTATTTAATCATTTAATTTTTATTGTGTCTTATATTTTTGAAATTTGGAAAATAATATATTTTCAAAATTAAAATTCACGCCCTGGTCACACTATGTATTTAGACACGTTATAAGACACCGCGAATTCAGACAAGCAACTAGGAGCTGTTGCGAACAGTCGAGCGCCGAAAAAAGTATTTTGTACATATATCAATATGAGAGTCGTTCCGAAGGTAATGGCTTCCATTTTTACGTTGAATAATGTTCTCTGAAACAAACGTGAGTAGTGCCGAAGTTTAATTTGATCCTTTCCGTTAATATTTGTTTAATTTCGTTGCTATTTTCCAGATAGAAGCACAATGACAGTATGATAAAATGTCGTCTTGTCGGAACACACGTGAAAAGCAGAGATGTATGATTGAATTTCTCACTTCGAAGGAATTCGCACGTATTCACACCTATAGACGCTTGATGAACTTTTATGGAGAACACACAGCGCATGTCAAAACAAAGCGGCGGCGATGAGCAGTGTTTCAGCGGCGGTGTCAGCGACGTGACGGACAAAACGTTGCGGTAGACCTCGCCCAGCTGGCACACCACGCAATGCCCTCGATCAGCTGCCCTCGATCTAGGCGAATAGACGCATACAAACCACGGAACTATGTACGGCGCTGAACACTGACTGCAATGCTTTAGAAGTAACGTTGAGTAAATTGAGATATCGAAAATTGTGCGGAAGTTGAGTCCCGCGATCACGTACACGTGAACACAACCACCACCAAACGGATGTTCGTGAGGAACATTTGTTCCAATCAGAAGCTAAAGGTGATGATATTATGAATCGAATAATTATTAGGGACGAGAGATAGTGTAACCATTATGGAGCGTAAACAAAACGATAATCAATGAAATGGCACCATAAGAATTCCTCGTGCGGCTCACCTCGGCTGGCACAGACTTGTTTACATGTGGCAGGCATGCTCTTGTTTATAGGGAGAGAAAATGCATAGAAATCAAGGAGACTACATAGAAAAATAGCATTGCGTTCAAAAAAAAAATACTCTCCCACATTGTACTAATATTATTTTTTATTTACTCTAGTTGTCATAGAAATAAATGGAAGGCATTATTTCCGGAACGATCCTCGTGGAATGGATTTCGTAAAATGATTTTAGACTGAATAGACCGTTGACGGTTGATGGCAACAGGATGGCGCGCGTGGTGGGGTTGAGGTGGCGATCGGGGCGCGGCGAGAGCGTTTCCGGGATGGCACGTGGCGGGCGGCGGCGGGTAGGCGGTTCGGGGCAGCGCATTCCACGCAACTGCGGGGCGTAATGCAGTGGCGCGCCGACGCGGCGGTCCCCGGATCGACGCCCCCGCGGCCTATTCGCGCTTCTGATTAGCCCCGCTTCCCCCGCCCTGCCACCAGCCGCGGCTCGCGTACGTTATTCAACGGCCGTGTGTCAGCGTTAGCGGCCGGACCGTTATGAAGACGGGAATCCGGTGAATGCAATGCATTCGGGACGAGGCCCGCTGCGCTGAGCTGCGCCGCGCTGCGCGGGGGGTTCCGGGTAACGACCACGCCGCTGCCCGCTAGCGCCGCCGGCGCTGCCAGCGGGGCACGCGCCGCTGCGCATCGCCCTCGTTCGCCCACGGGCAGCGCGGAGCGCCACCATCGCCCCTGGGTTGCCTCCGAGCGGCAACGGAAGAGCGTGTTCCCAAATGGGACACAATTTTTTAGGAAAGGAAACATTCACAAACTGCTTTGATGTTGAAGACAGATTTCAACTGTCCACAGATACCGTTTAACGTACGAGAAACGCAATATTTGAACACAGTATTTTTCAGAACTCTGGAACTTTGTTTTACGTATCAATATATATATATATATATATATATATATATATATATATATATATATATATATAATATTCATACGTAAAACAAGAAAAGAAATTGTACATATGTTACGTAGGAAACGAGCTCTTCAAATCTCTCTACACCTCCTTGGGAACACGTGCAACACTTTACATGCTCCCGTCGCATTATTAAGATGCCTATTCAGCTTTATATCACACTTATTTTCGTTATAGAAAAGTTAATAACTAATTTACTTCAGTATCGTAGAGTATATGCTTTTTTGTTTTTTTATAATCCCATTGATGTAAAGACTGTTATATTTTTCAAATCATTGAATTTTGATACAAGAATTTTAGTCTAATTAATATAACGTTTCGAATTTAGTTGTTAGTCATTTTTAAGCATTGGAAAATATATTTAACAGTATTATAAAGGACTGTACATAACATGTTCCAAATTTTAGTCATTATTTTTCGAAAGGGTTTACGGAAATATTTAATATATTTGGCTTATTGAGAGATCACCAACACACTTAAAAGCTCTTGAACATTACTGAAAATGAAATTTACGTAAGCCTGTCTTGCTTTAAGGGCTGAAGCCGTTTTTTGAAGCGATAGGTTCGTTAGTAAGTTCGTAAGTTCTTTGAACTAAGTACTCTTTCATAATTTACATTTAAAATAGTTTCAGCCAGCAAATTTACGATAATCATTTATGTTCTACATTAAAAAAATACAATTTATATAAAGTTTGGAAAATAAAGAAAGATAAATATTCTGATGGGTATAAAGGACGTTTTGCACTCAGTTATTCATATCTGAATTTTGGATATGTGGTAAAAGACATACATGTTGCAATATAATGTAGCGGTACAGAATTATTGAAATAAATTAAATTGAGTAAAGCAGACCTAAGAATTTTTCTACTGAAGAAAAACATACGGCGTCACGCACGCAGCCCCCTTCTTGCAACAGCCACGGTCCCCTGACCCCCATTACGAAGTTTATGACACCCCACCCAACCAACCGAAACAAGGGTAAACTGTAAAAGCGCCCAGCGGGAGCCCACATCTGGAAATACTTCCGAAACGCCTGTCATCGTGATCGGGAAACTCGAAGCAGTAATTCAGTAGCCGGGAAGCCCCTTCCAGAGACGTGGCCTACTTTCGAAACAGAGAATAAAAAATCCTATAGTTCCCGCCGGAGCCCCTTTGGCCAATTTAGTGTACAAACGCCATCACCTTAAGCCATAGCGACGCGGACCGTTGTAGGGAGCAAAACATATGAGGAGAAAGGTGTGGGGATAAAAGTTAACTTCGTGCGTTTAGGAGAAATAAAATGACAGTGGAGACAGAGACTTCTCTGGGTGGGCGGTCGCGGGGAGAGCGAGTGCGCCTCGAAGCCTTTGTTAAAATTTGTTTACTTTGAAATCACTGGGGTGATAGACCGAAATTCTCAGTGAAGATTTTTAGAGGAAGTGCAAAAGCATTTCAAAAGTAAATTGTCGAATCCTTTGTCATGCGTATTCGCTGCAGGATTTCGCAATTACTGAAATTTTTATTCGAGAGGAATCGCATACGCAGAGGGAGACATTGTTGTGTGCTCCGCACCTGCGATCGCAGGCAAGATCGCCAGTTATCTACAAATTTGCCGAAGAAGCCTCCAGACACGACCCTCTGCTGACGTCAGGACTGCCACGATCCGCTGCCCCCGCTTGTGAAGGGCGTGCGCGCCCGAACGAATTCCTGCGAAGGTCGCCAACCGCGCCCAGCGGCCTACAGAACATCTGCACGAAGGGCTTCTCAGGCATTGTAACTGGGGCATAAACTTTTGCATACTGGCAAAGCGTTGCCCGCGCCAAGGCACAAGAAAAGGTCGTCAGGACAACTCTGTACATCACCTATAAAAATTTTGTACTCTTCTCTAGTTGTAAGCTTTCTTCTAACTTTAATCTTTATTTCTTCCTTTTATTAAATCTTTTCTTTCTTTTTTTTAATGTAACTTCCCTGGTAATAGCTCTGTCCAGGAATAACGTTGTCTTTTACGAAGTAATCAAATTGTTTATTTTCAATGCCCATGCGCATGCTTAGCTTACAATGCCTTCATCACTGAATCTTAAGTTAAGAAATTGTTACAATTGGCTAGTTTTTCACACGAGTAAAGTTGTTACAATTGGCTAGTTTTTATACGAGTAAAGGGAATAGGACCGAATGAGCTAGATCTGGGCCGCTAACCGCGCGTTTCCCTACGCCGGAGGTGTTAACGAATAAAGATATTTTGAAACATATTGAATTGAAACACTTATCAAACGCTGATCACGTCGACATTAAGTGAGATAATTCAACAAAAATAAAATGTATACAATATCTTTTAAAACTCGTTTTCCCTGAACAGTAAAACCGAAAAAGAAAAAAGTATTGCTTTTTTCTATTTAACGTAAACGTCCCAAAAACGTCCAACACGGTTTAGAATTAGTCCATAATAATACATTACAGATATAATAATTAACTATGACCATTTTATTTGCCGTCTACTTGTCATGTGATGGTTTCATTTTTTTGCACAAGAACAATTCAAATTTGTGGTATAATTTACAAAATAAAAGGAAGAATTTTTTCTACCACATCTACACTTTCACTTTTATAAAAAAACGTATGTCATATATATATTGCTATTTCATTTTGTGATATCAGTTTCGGGGAAAATAAACAATTGATCTTTTGCAATCAATGTTTCACAGAAACGCAGACTGGGTTATATATTCCAGTTCTCGGGAATACATATTCATAGCTTCGAAATTTAAATTTGTAAGGTAATGAAGTTTTCAATTTTGATTTTATGAAGTTTCTTGGAACTGTATAATAAGCTTGATGTTGTCTGTTTATACTCAAGTTTTGAATCTTTTGCCTTGAAATCATTAATGTGTTTACCTTTTGTGTACTATAGGATTTAAATAAGATCAGATTTTCGCTTCAATGCTAATTAGTACCTATTTGAGTTTTTAACATCAACTTCTCAAATTACCATTTACGAGCAAATTAATGCAAGAGGAATTCGTGGAATTAATTTTCTTAGAGATGAATGTATTAGATCGTAACTTTTACTCGTCTTACAACTCCTATTTATAAGGAGGTAATCTCTTAATTAGGTGCTTAGTCTCTTTATGTCGATAAATCTGATATTCGTATTATTTCAAGTCTTTATAAAACTCCTTGTATAGAATTTTTGTCTTGAGTAATACCCAATAACCGAACTGACAAGAGAAAATAGTATTAAAGTAAGATTTAAGCTGAGCTAAAATAAACTGTTGGATTTTATAATAAATTTCTTCTGTATATCAGTTACACGCACATATATTTTTTTTAAAGTCTAAAAAAATATTCATTCCATATTTCCAAGGGCTATAATCGTATTTCATGAAATATTGTATACCAAAATGCTATAACCTTTCTCAAAATATACAAAATATGAATGCCTATTGAATTGCTGATAAGCAGGGCTCTGATTCTGATGATATGACATCTTTTCATTGGTGGATTATAGACGTACATCACATGTAAATTATTAATGAATTACAATTATGTAATGAATTAGTTTACATTTGTATTGTATAAAATTTGTTTAAAGACTTAATATGTTTGTAACAAATAATGTACTTCAGTTTCCGGGTCAATGACCCCCCATCTCTATCAGGTTTTTGTCCAGTTTCCCTGATCCATTGACCAAATGCTGAGATGGCCCCTTGCTTTGCTTCTAAACGCAAATGTAGCTTCACTCAGAGCACGTTTTGTTGAACTCTCGTTTTGATTGTAATGGTAAGAGTAAATAAATAGACTTTTAGAAAATGAATGAATAGTGGTTTGACTATACGCCTCATAACATTTGTATGTAATATTTTAAAACAGATCGAATCATTATCGGCAACGTATCACACTATAAAATGCAGCAGTGAATGCGAGAAATACAAAGAAAATTGATGTTGTAGCAAAAATTTAGTTTAAGTGAATAATTTATGCAGCAGCGCTCTATGCGAAGGGTTAATTTCCCGCAGAATACTTGGCTGCGTTTTTGTTTTAATGAACGCAAATTTACGCATGTTACACCATTTCGATAAAGATTTGTTTGGCTAACAAAGAGTCATTGTTAAATATTTTATGTGTGTGTCATGTTTCACTACATACTTCTTACCGACGAGAACGTTCTCAGGTCTTATAAGCTCAATAATTAATATGACAAGAACACAATAGTTTTATCAACCTGTAATCGCGATATTAGCGAAATTTGTGAAATAATGTGAGAAAAAATTGACAAACTGCCTAATAACTACAGTAGTCTATGAAAAAAAAGGAAATTCAATAAACCGGTGTAAATTGTGGCTGTTCGAAGTAATTACGTGAAGTTTGTAGACCGCTCATTTAAATACGAATGCGCGATGCATATTTGGTTACTAGTGATTTTTGCATAAATGTTTACGTCATGTTTTTACTCCCTTTAATACGCACCCATATTAATTGTTTCTATCCATTAGTAAATTGTATAAAAAAACAACTAACATTGCTTATATCTAATATAGCCAGCATTTTTAGAGACACTGCCGACTACCGTTCAAATGACTGCGAGGTATGTCTTAGAAGAATTAAGCAAAAATACCAACAATCACATACCGGTAAATAATTTAGTATATCAATTTATTTTATGGTGTTCTTCAGAACTTGAACAAAAATAAACTTCATAAAACGCTAAAGAACAGAGGTAATGCTATATTCTGTAGCAACTGAATCTTTTCTTTGGTTTATATTTTTTTGCTGAACCGTAGTATTAGTAGATCAGCATGAGGACTAGTTTTTTTTAATTAATAACTTTAAGCAATGCAATAACGCTCTGAAGTAACAACGTCATTGATAAAAAAAGTATGCTCTGGGAATGTCAAACTTCCACATCGCTCAAAAATTGCTTACTTTTTTTCTCGTATTTCGCCAGAAATGGCGAGGCTTTCCAACTCTATCGGATCATCGGTTGCCCACAACACTGGACACAATATCTCTCACGAACACGTCTACCAATTTGGAGCAAGCAATCTGCGCTCTCGTCTACGCGTTGATCCAAAACGGCGCCCCGCTGACGAGGCGTCAATCAACGTTTGCAGATGCCGGGGTCGCCGCTGATCCTTCCTCGATTGGGCACATGTCGCTCGCAGCCCTTTTTGACAGACGCCCGGGGCGAAGGGGGGGGCGGAGAGTTCGGTTTATCGTGACAATACTTCGTTACTCTTACAATGCGTCGTCACGTAATGGCATTTGTACGATAAAATGGGACATGAAACATTATTATAAATATTATAACGGCCAAATTTTAATAAATTATTAGCTATATGCCTACATTTTCTATCAAATTCAAATAGTTATATACATAGAATAAAAATAAAAAAATAAGAAGAAAGATACGACTGAAGAAATGTTTTTTAATAATATATAAAGTAATGCAACCTTTCAGAAACAAAGGTTTGGCTTCAGAATCAGTAGAAATACTACTTGACAAAACTAACAACCGGAATGAAATTTTTGAAAATAAATTTACCCAGCTATCTGGTCTTAGCCGAAGGAAATTCATACTAAAAGTAATAAATATTTACTAAATGATTCATTATTACGTACACTATTCGTTTAATTTTAATGTTCGTAATGTAGTTGTAGGTAACAGTTTGATAGCTTGTTGATAAAAATTTAAATGTATTAAAGAAGTTTCTCGAGAATTATGTTTAACATAAATTATTATTGGTTAGAATGTCATACACGTAGCACAAAAATACTAATTAAAATATAATGAATTTGTAATATAAAATGCCAATGCAAGATTTCTCAATTAATAATAATTGATAATACTAAATAATTAATTAAATAATTAATAAATATTATATTAACTATGTTCCAGAAAAATGCAACGAACGAAATAGGCGAATTCGTTTTATTTTCAAAAATCTTAGTTTTGCGGAAGTAATTACAACTTACAAGGGAACATTCGGGGACAGAAAACAATAGAAATAAGCATTTTACAAAATTCTCATGATACTATATTGTACCATCGCACAATACAAGCAGGAACATTAATACAGCAAATGCAGTGGATATGCGTATTAAACGCATCAATCGAATTGTAAGCAAAAAAAGGAATTTCTTTTATATCCATCTGAGATTTTTCGAAGTACTTAATTGTGGCACATACTGAGTTAATCGGCGATGAAATTCTATGTTCATCTAATTATTTCAAGCTTAATAAAAGTTAAATAGAAGAGATCAACCAACAATTATTAAGATGGTGAGTATGAAGTGAAGAAGACATATTTAGAGAAGAAAAACAAAGAAAGCCATTGATTGAAGTGAAATGATAAATATAGTCTGAAAATTCCGATATTGTCCGTGAAGAAGAAAAAAGTGGAGTGCTTTATTAGCTATATTAATCACGGATTTGAAAGTTATTTTCCAATTAGGTCAGAAAATATCTAAAAGACATCGAGAGGGTTTGCCTGAAAACACTACAATACTTCTGTGTATTTAGTTTGATTTGCTTTTCCTTTTATGGAATATATCCATAAAAAGCATGATATTGTGACTAACTCTACAGCAACGTACGATATTACAAAAAGACAAAGAAGAAATAAGTCAGAAATAACGCAACGAATGGCAGACAAACGTAACATTTCGATTGTACAGGGAGAGAGATGAAGACATTTCAAGAAAAACATGACCAATCTAACGATATTGGTACTCGTTTGGGCTCGAGTTAGATGTGGCGTGGCATTAATAGGTAAGCGAGGTAATTCTGAGGCAATTACGGGGGGTTCCTCTCTCCGAGCTGTGATTAAAGTTAGTCAATTGCCTCGAATCAGAAGTAGTTACAGCTGCCGCAACAGTGAAAACCTCTAGAAACTAGTCACCCGTAAAGGTTCTCTTTATCTACGTGTTCTGTAATTGGTACGGGATTAATCTCCTGTAAACTACTATCACGCCGTAAAAATAGAATAATTTTTACAACAAATCCACAATTCATGGCAGTACATTTAATAATAATCTATCAATAATTCTCAGTGTGAAAATAGTATTATAACTATGTAGAAACGTCTGCAGCGTGAACGTTCAGAAAAAACCAGGTAGTGGCCACAAGATATGCACATTCTGAGATTTTTTTCTTGTTTCGTATTTACAAATCTAGATGCAATGGAAAACTCATTTAGTGCTCCGAGTGTCGGGTGATGACGTGTCTAACACTTCATGTCTGCCACTGCGACAATACCAGTTTTTGGAACTGTTGATGTGGACCGCGGACAGAATTGGAGATATCTATTTTGCTGTAATAAGATATGATATAATGGTATTGCAATTTTGATATCAAGAAGTGCCAGTATTTAATGAAAAAATGTTACATTAATTATTTAACTTGATGAAAAGAGAATGAATTCTGCGGGTGTGCAATAAACCGACATGTGCCAGTATTTGTGTGCCTAATTAAAACTTCATTCCTATGCTAGACGTAATCAATACAAAATTAAATAGAAACAAAAATAAATCAATACCAAAATAAATAAATACAAAAAAATAATTTAAAAAAAGTTGAAGTGTCTATTTCATTTATACTCATATTTTTAAAATTGCAAATTTTTACTGAATTCACAAATTACGTTTCTGAAGATGAGACCTGGCCTAAGCATCAGCAAGGAATCTCACAAGTGAGTGCAGCTCAATAAGTTATCTCTTCTTCCATCAAATGGCTGACGTGAATCTTACAGGGAGCAAATTTTGAACCCTTGTTTCCCGTAAAAAAAGAAGAATATTCGTTTCGCTACAGCCGTCAGTAAAGT
Organism: Gryllus bimaculatus; assembly: GCA_017312745.1. Taxonomy (NCBI): domain Eukaryota; kingdom Metazoa; phylum Arthropoda; class Insecta; order Orthoptera; family Gryllidae; genus Gryllus; species Gryllus bimaculatus. Next base: position 197,245 of record BOPP01000266.1, read on the forward strand.
GAACGGTTCTCAGTTGTTAGATTGGGACGCGTTCGGGAAATTATTCGCGAAACGCCGTGCGGTGCTCGCAGGGAGAGATTGAATGCACAAGCACCAATTTCCCAGCCTCAACGCAATTTCACAACTGACGCTTTGCTCGGTCACAAAATCCAGAAACAATTGAAAGTAATAGTTCAACAAAATATAAGGATAAATATTTCCAGATGCTCAAAAATAGTGAAATTTAGATATTTTAATAAAAAGGAATAATGCAAGTTAGATTTCCATATTTTATTTACCAAAAGGGTATCTACTAGATGAAACGACATTGTTCAAATTTCAAATACTGGTTATACTCGTATTATGTAACCATTGGATTGTTGATCGATTAGTGATTCCGGGCGCATCAACTGCTAAGGTCATTAGTTCCGTAGGTGTAGTGCATGTTTTATCGCGGCAATAGGCGGTGATCTTCCCCCGCAGGGTGGTGAGATCCGGCGCTGACATACCGTCGCCTAACGGGATTTCACGCAACCAGGTATCTCCCAATAGCCGGGCACCATCCCAGCCGGGTCAAGCACCATGCTCCCGAACGGTCTCTCGACATGTGTGGTGGTGTAGTGCGTGTAAGTCGAAATATAAGTAAGGTGTAGGATAGGTCGAGGAATGGGAAGGAAATATAGTGCCCGTTTGTCAAGGTGCTGTTCCGGCATTCACTTGGTATGGATCGGATAAACCATGAAAAACTGTGATGAACAGAGCAGACCGCTAGAATTTCCCTCCAGACAGTAACAGAACTCGACTTAGTTATCTAGCTAGTGTCGAAAATCCTGCCACCGTTGGGACTCGAATCAGGGATCTCCCGGTCAGAGGCACTGTATTATGTAAAAGTGCTCAGCGGTAGTTTTGCATGTGTTGATTGGATGACGTAAGTAGAAATATCAATTTCTCTTAAACATTAAAAAGTGAGCAATTCAGGAGTTAGTAGAGAGTAGTTTAAGAAGCCTCAATGTGTATTTTTTAAATTGCAGTTTTCAATATACTAGTGGATATATAAGGTTTTGTAATGAAAATAAATCAATATTCAAGACTGTGGAACAACATTAACGCAAGCTGTGATTTATTTTACTGTTTTATTTTAATGTGTGGAATGATCCTTTAAAGTGTATGTGTTGAACATGTGCAGTTTATGTTTATTCACAATTCATGTTAATTTTATTCTAGAATTGTGTATATATACGATTTTCTATAGTGATAAACCAAATTACTCTTCTCGAGTTGATCGGGAAACAAAATTTTAGTGTGGTTTATTTGAGGACAGTAGTAGGGAAAAGGGTTGAAATACTGACCGGTTAAATCACGAATATTTACAGAAATGTTGCTTTAAGTATTACGTAGTTAGGTATCCTTTTAAGTTTTGGTACACGTCGTTCTCACACTTCTCAACAACAAATATACTCAGCACTTTAATTTTATGTCTAATTGTTGCTGAATGTTCGGGGAATGTAAATATTTAAAAGCCACTTCAAATTCTACGAACATAGTGGACAGCACGTATACACAATAGTACATGGGTTTCGATTTCCAAAGATAGAGTACTAAGAGTAAAAACTAGTCTCGTGAGTCACTGTTAATGACAGGAGATATTGTAGAATCTTGTTAAGGTATATCGATCGGCCACGTCGTAATGAGGAATCACAATGAGTCACGCAACTGCTGTAGTCCATGTGCACTTCAGGACGAATGAGAACAAACTGACCTTCACCTTTCGGACGAGTTTCCACACTTTTTATTAGTAAACGATGTATAATTTACTAATTTTAAATGCGCACAGAAATTGAAAGAAAGTCATGCACACTCTGGATACTTTGGATGTGTCTGGAGTGTGTTTGCTTCTGAGGAACAAAAAAAAACGAAACATATTCGATTTGGACTAAAAAATACAAATACTTGATTATGCTATTTTGCCTATTATCGATTGACTTACTTCACAACTTAAAAAAAAGTTGACATCATATTACGGTAAAGCTATAAGGTAAAGGTCGATCGTTATTAAAGATTAAAGTTTTTACTTATTGCAGTTTTATACAAGATTATTTCATTTGTTCTTGAAACAGTGTGCATGCCACTTTTAGAAATACTATTTCCTTTCTTTGTTGTGTAGAATGCTTGCTGCTGAGGTCATTAGTCATAAATACATAAAAAAGTAGAGTAAGTTAGACAACATAGACACGTTTGTGATCTTAACATCTTTAAATCAATAAATGATTAACGTTGATACAGTATTATAATGTAATGCGCTTAAATCGTATTTAAATCGGCTTTCAAATGATTTAATATTTGTTTCAAACATTTCGTCAGTAGTTAGATATTTTGCGTATCTCCGTGAGTCAACTGATGCGGTTATTTGTCATAAAGCATAAGGCATATTATATCCTGGGAAGAGACGGTATACCTCACTAACTAGAATGTGAGATCCGATGCCAAACTACACGTGGCTTTGCCCTGGTGTTGCCAACTCCTTGCACCTCTACCAGTGGGGGAGGGGCATCGTCTCTTCCTGGATAAGCTCTAAGCTGACGGCTGGTCTCGCGATGTGTGTGTTAGTGCAGTGCTTATAAGTGCAGAGATATTAAGTGTAGAGAGGCGACCGCTTTGACACCTTCTCATTGGCTACTACTGTCAATATAACTGCAAGTTACGTCAAGATACTCGTTTTGTCGGTGCGTTCGTTTACAGTTAGTTCGTTTGTAAAAAAACTTCATCACTCAGGTGTCATTCACGTCTCAGGTAATGTCATCGGCCTGCGTGTCATTTATTTGTTTCCCGACATGTCAAAGTGATACCTTCTTAGAGTATTTTTTCTATATAAGTGTGTGAGGGTGTAAGGAGAGAGGAAAGAACCAGGATGAGGAAGGAAAGATCGCGCTCTCCCGTTTGTTAAGGTGCTACTCCGGTATTCGCATTCGGCATTCATATCCGACATCTGATCGGTAAACTACCAATCAGATCAGACGACCACTGGAATTCTCAAGACAGCAGCTGAATTAGACTCAGCTACCCAGCTCGGGTTGAAAATACGCCTCGATCGGGACTCAAACCCTAGGAAATCTCGGTCAAAGATATTGCAGTGGCAACAGCTTTTGTCTTTGAGTTATCTCAACCTGTGCCAGTAGTTCGATAACGGTTTTCAAAAAAGTGTACATGGGAGCGATATACTTTTATACCACTATATTTTTGCGTGTTCTATCATAGATTCCGAAATTCATATTCAAGCATCATTTCATGAGCAAGATCTAAACCTTCGAAAAAGCGTCTTCAACCGACGTATCAGCGGAAAACACTTTCCGCTCGTAACGCGTGTATCAGGTAGTATATTTGGAGCAGGTAAAACAAAGCGCTGTTCGCAGAGACGATATTCCCTGAGCAGCCGTAACGGCGCGTTTCGGCGCAGGCGCCACGCCGCGCGTTTTACAGCGACGCCGGAGCCGCCCCCCCCCGTTCGCTCTTTCCGTGTTTGCTCGCGCGGAAACGAGCGACCGCGCGCAGTGCACGCGCGGGCCGTGCCCTCCCCGCTCCGCCGCTTTGATGACGCGCCGGCGGCTGCCCACGTAGCGCTCGCGATTCTGCCTCTGCATTGGTGGAGTGCCGCTACAAACCACGGTGATTGTTAAATTGCTAGCGAAGGTCGGCTGTTGGGGTGGGAGGACTGGATAGTGAGGAAAGATTTCGGATTCTTTCACTATTTTCGTTTTTATATTCACCCTTGCCATCTGTCTCACAATCGTTTGCAAGAGTGTTTGTTCTAGTTCCGTACTATCATCGTTCCGTACCGGCCCTCCATTTGCTTTTTCACTATTAAGTGTGACTCACGTTCATTTTCCTTAAATAGACCCCTTCTCGAGCCTTCGCTAGCTCGTTCCCTCTCTCACTTACTTACTCACTCACTCTCCTACTTCCTCACTCTCATCACTACTGCACTCACCCTACTCCTCACTCACCTACTCCTCACCAACTACTCACACTCCATACGTCCCTCACTCACGTACTCCTCACTCACTACTCCCTCACACTCACCCTGGACGTTCAAACTCACTCTACTCACCTACACTCACCTACTCCCCGTCACTTCACTCACCACCTACTCCCTCACCTTCACCTACTGCCTGCCACGTTACACGTTCCCATCTCACTCCTCACTCACCTACTCCCTCACTCCCTCTCCCTCATCACCTACCATCACTCACTACTCAATCACTACCTACTCAATCCACTCCTAGTCCCATTGATCACTCAATACTTCAATCACTCACCTACTCAATCACTCACCTACTCAATCACTCACCTACTCAATCACTCATCTACTCACTTACTCAATTTTTCCTACCATCCGTCAACTCACACACATCCACCCACCAACCCTGCACACCACGAAGCCACCCACCCAACCTAGCATTCACTCACCTTCCGAAGCATCCACCATTTCACTTACTCATCCCTCTCCCACTTACCCACCCACATACATATCCACCCACTCACTCACCCGTTCACTCATTTACATTCTTGCAAACACACACCTCCGTACCTTCATCTCCAACTGGTAACAATTCTAACACCTTTTTCATCTTTTCCGAAACCATCATTCTTGACGTTCCACATTTATGAAGTAGTCCATCTTCCAAATTATCGTTTTTTATGTCACTCTGTCATGTGCATGTGTCACCTCCACCCTCGCCGCTTCAGAAACGTCACCTCAACTCCCTAATCACCGCCATGTCTTATTCTTCTCCTGTGCGCCCTCATCTATAACGCCAGGGCTTTGAGAATTACGCGTTGCCTCCGCCTTCGCCCTCCCCTCCGCGTCTGAGGGCTTGCGCACGGGCCGCGCAGTAAACCGAGCGCCCTTCGCGCCTTCGCACTCTCGCTGCGCCGCCCCCTCGGCGGGAGCGCAGCTTTTTCGCGCCTCCCCGCCGCCGCCACCCTCTCTGTCCTCCTTGTCCCCGCCTGCGCCACCGCGCGTAAAAAGGAATGTTATAGGCAAAAATCGCGCCCGCGTCTTGTCAACTTTTATGCGGCAGTATTTCCGTCCCGCTAGGAGTAGCGTCGTAAGCTCAGGGTGCAGTAAAAATTGAAACTCGCGAGGCGGCGACGCCGGGGGCGGCGGCGAGGACGCGGGAGTGTGGGTGGGGGAGGGAAGGGGAGAGGAGGGGGGAGGCGAGCGACGTGACACCGCTGTTGTCGCGTGTGCATCCGAGTCTACGCGGGTGTCTCTAGAGAGTATTGTTTGCTATTTGGCTCGTCTTTGTTTCTACGGGCCAATGAGCTACCACAAAACACGGTTTTCACTTGTAGTATCTCACGCTTTCTCACACAACGCGTTGTTTTCTTTCCAGGTGCTATCGCGACAACTTTCTCTTCTTCCGATTTTTGTTACAACTGATCATTTTAGTTCACTTTATTTAAAGAATTTTTAATATCCACCGAAATCCTTTGTGAATTCTTGTTTTTATATAAATAGGATTAAAACTGGTGTAATAGTACTATAAAAGTGACATCTCCATAACACTCTCATGTTCTAATGAAAAAGGAACTTCACACACTCATGTTCATTGTTTTGTTCTACAAACCATATTTATAATTACATTCACTTCAGTAATGCATTTCTCTTTGTGAACTCTCGTTGAAGTTAACTTTTTGATTTACGTACACATCACAGAGTGCATTTAGATTTCATAGTGAAATTACACATCACACGATTTCGCGTAAATCAACAGCGGTCTCTATTTACACCTCTCTACTTGCACCACATTCTCAACACATACGTATCACAAAGTTCTCACATATGTTTCAATGACGGTGCAATGTTGGTTACAGATATTATTTAAAAACGGAATATTTTGTTCTTGAGAATGAAATAGACCAACCATTGTTTTTTTAAAAAAAAGTCCATGCCACACTAAAATTAAAATAATTTTTTACTGAATTTAATGAAATGAATAAAGAAGAAAGATTGCAATTTTAAATAATTTTCAATATATTGTTGTTGCTGTCTCGACCACAACCACCGCCGTCTCCCTCGCCTACGCGACCAGCAGTGTCCGTTCCGATTGTCACCCTTCGTAAACAAGCGCTCTCCTTTTCCATCCTCTCTCCCTCTCTCTGTCTGTCTTTTTCCCTACCTCCGTCTTCTCGGTTTCCCTGCAACCTGGCCGGGCACGCGAGAGCAGCCAACCTCCTCCCGCCTCCCACCACCACCAGCGAGGAAAAATACGACAGTCGCCAGCGGCGGCCGGGCCCGCGAACAAATTAGCCAGCCACCTGGCTTCTTTTTGTGCGGCGTCCCGGGAAAGCGGCGAAAATAATATTCTTTTATGTAGCGGCGACGCGCACGCGGTCGGGCGGGCGCGCGCTCGCACGGGGTTTTAACTCTGGAGCGTTGCACGGCCCCTGAACGCGCGAGTGCATTGTTTTTCGCTTGGCCGCGACCACCGCCCTCGCGGAGACGTCCACCTCCCCGCCCCGTCTCCTTTTGTGAGACGTCATTCACGACGTGAAACTCGCTCGAGAGATAGTGTCTCCGTGGAGAAGCGTGCGGGGGGGGGGAGGGAGGGATGCCTTCTTGAGTTCTTTTTTTAACGTCGTCGACTCGCGAAATTGTGCGAAGATTTATTCGCTAATCATTTCACCGCTGCAATAAAATGTATACTCGCCGGCGGGTGTATTATACAGCAGACTTGTGAAAATATTGACTTTTGTCTTAAATTGTTTTCCTGAGAAAGTTGATGCTGTGAGCCTCCGAGCGGCCGCGAGAAAGCCGGGGGATTACAAAACGGTAAGGCTTGTTTACGTAATTTGAACCAGATGTTGGAATTGAGTTTATGTTTTACTTCGCCTCTGTTTAATATTTAGTTCTTTCTCGCTGCTGCTACCAGTTGACTCATGCATATTATTCGCTTACAACAAAATGTCTCTTTCCTTATTCAAAGTGACAAACTCACTCACTTTATATTAATTTAATAATATATAATCCTCCAAGAGATAAGTTTCAAAGAAATTTTCAGTGACAAAAATTCTCGATGTCTTAAGCGTTTTCACTATAAAAATAAGCTTGCTGTTTCCTCCTTTTGTAGAGGAGCATTAAAACTATCTCGTTTAAAGTTCGGAAAAAAGACTGCCAGACTGCATTGCGTTATAAAATTTGTAACCGCTACGTACAAATAATATCCCTCCCATTTTAAGACATGCATCACGGAATGACCATAAAGCTGTCTGAAAGGAGAAGTAAATTACGTAGAAAACGAGCTGCCGTAATAAGGGTGGAGCGTGACAATCTTGATCTCGTTGAGCACACCCGGAGATAGCAAAAAGCGTGCCGCCATCTTAGTCACATGATTAGTCGATTTTACGACAAGTTGGGAGAGTCGCAGTTACAAATCACCGCGAAAAAATTCTTCAGAATTGGCCGAGGGTCGCGGGTTCGTAACTGGCTCCACTCCCGCGCACGCAAATTGCGCCGCTGCCTCCGGCTCTTTGGCGCCGGAACTCTCTCGGACGAAGTAGCGCGCGCGCGGGATTAAGCGGACGTATTTATTCTTCCGATGCCGGCGTCAGCGATTATTCGGCGCATTAGTCAGTCAGTATTAGTTTATGCGGCCGGCGTTCCCGGTTTTCCCGGAGATACGCCCCGCCCTGGGCGCTCCTTCTCTTCCCCTTCCCATCCCCTCCCCTCCCTCTCCCCCCACTCCCCGGAACGCGTTCCCCGCATCGATAAAGCGGACGCAGCCGAAATTAACCGCGCGTGCCGCCGCCAGGGCGCAGCTCTGTCGCCGCTGTGATTTGTAACGCCAGTAATTATTTCCTATACACACACCACGTACGGCACCATGCGTACGCGAACACACACAACACAAACACACACACACATGCGTAGTGGCGCGTCGCATCCGACCGCCCGGATCGCGGCCCGGAATGCAAATTCAAAAATAAAACAGAGGCAAAAATGTACAAAAATGGAGGGCGGTGAGTGGGTGGGTGAGGCAGGGGCGGAAGAGAAAGCCCGTGGCAGAATCTAAATGGGAAACGTGCAAAGAGAGAGTCGGACCGCTCCGCGACGTGCTGGAGGCCGATAAGGAAGGGAGTTACGCTGCCCCTAATGAAAACCTGAACTGCGCTTCCCCCCCCGCCGACCCCCGACGCGGTTATTTAGTTGGGCCGTAAAACCGGTGGGAGGGGCCGGCGACTCGGGCTGGGTGGCCTCGCCGCGCGGCGCGACGCAGCCAACGCTCTCGCGTCCGGGAGAGACGCTGCCCAGAGCGGGGACGACGGAGGAAGTGATTGAATACTAGTGCGTCAAGGTATTTGTTCCGTAAGTGTAGTGTACGTCTCTCTCTCTCCCCCCCCTCTCTCTCTCTCTCCCTCTCTCTCTCAGAGGGACAAAAGCCGCCCAAGCTATCTGGTTAGTGTCGAAAATTCTACTGCCGTCGGTACTCAAACCCCGAGACCATCCGGTCAGTGACATCAGTTGATACCCTGAGCCACCGCTCCCGGTCCGAGAAAGTGAAGAACTAGGGGAAGTAGGTAAAGTGGATAGTTATGGTGAATGGCACTCATGGCGAAGGGAGAAGGGCAAAGGAAGAAATACAGATAAAATAGTTATTAATCCGGATGCAAATTGAAAATTGTTGAAAGTAATACTATTTTGAGAATAATGAATTTATATATACTTAATAATTTTAAATAAAATAATGTAGAAATTTATCTGAAATCTAGGAAAGTACATAGCCATTAGGAAGGAGACCAAATATGATATTAATGCGTTTGAAGGGCATTTGGTTATTTAGACAGAAATGACAAAATAATACGAGGAATGCAACATGGCAAGTGATTTAACACCAGCGAAAGGCTTAACTGTTGGGTGACGGGCTGAGATGATGAACGAAAAGCAAATGTGTGAAGTCAGTGATGATGCGTTTAGCCTGATTTTAAAGAAATTAGAAACGCTACGTTGATAATAACGTCTGCAGCGCACTCCACAGAAGTGTCGAGAGCAGTTTAAGCGAAATCGCTGTCGGTGCGCTCAATTTCGTTACAAACCGCAACGTGGCCAGAGATGGGCCACCGAGGGCTGCCTCGTGGCCGTTTCGACTTTCGGCCAGCGCGCTTCACTTGTACGCTCTCGGCACGTGTTCTCTCCCCCTCCCCGTTCCCTCCCTTCCCCTCGCTCTCGTCCTTTTTACACCCCTCCTGCTCTTTCCCTTCCCCCACCCCACGTCCACCCGCTCCACCCTCGCTTCACCGCAAGGCCCAACCCCTTCCCACCCTTCTTCCGCTCTTCCTCCCCTCTTCGCTTTCACCAGCACCACCTGCCCTTTTCCTTTTATTCCCACACGCCCTACCCTCTCCGCCCTCCCTTTCCTGCCCCTCCCCACTCCGCCTGCCCTTTTCCTTCCCTTCTCTCACATCGTCCCCAATCCTCCCTCCCTTCCATGCCTCTCTCCACTCCGCCTCCACTTTTCCTTCCGTTCCCACGCGTCCTCCCATCTCCGCCCTGCCTTCCCCGCTCGGCACCGCCCTTCTCACCCTCCCGTACGGCTCCGTACTTCCTCTCCGCTCCCGGTTCTCCCTCGCCCCGCGCCCGCGGTCCGCCCCGGCCTTTTTATTACAGCGGCACTGTCGAAATCTTGCTCGTTTGACTTCCGCTCTCGCGGCGTCCGCCCGCGCCCGTAAAGCGGAAAAGAATTAAGCCCCCGCGGAGCGGAGTGGTCGTTTGAACGCTCTTGAGGCTCCTCCACTGATTTGGGCAGAGTTTGAAACGAGCGAGAGGAGGCAAGAAAAATCGTTTGGAAGCGTTTGTTTAAAGTGCTACCTAACTTTTTTTGAGGGTCTTGTTAGGAATGCAGTGTTTTTTTCCTTCAGAAGTGCTAAATTTTCTCATTCAAAGAAATATACTTTGTGCCCATTAAACGTGAGATTTTTTAATGGTATGTTCCATAAATGAAGTTATTGTATACGATTCTTAGTTACAGCATGAGCCTAAATATTGGGTTGTATAATTCTTGTCTCGAATTGTATGTTCCCATAGAAAAAAATTGTTATTGCTTTAGATGCTTTAAAAATACACAAATATATCAGACTATTAGAGATACCGAATTGGAAATCCCGGTAGCATATTTCCTAGGGATTGGAAATCATCTGATCGTCTCACTGGAACAAATGCCCCTCAAACGCTATTCTCCTTTCCCACAGTCCTTCAAATTAACAGAAATGTTCGTTCAAAATAATTTTTAATGATTGATCAAAAATCTGAATTATCTCCTTCCTTCTACACGGAATCCATTTTTACATTAGTGGCGGTGAAATGTTAGTTAGAGGTATAACTTGAAAACGGAATATATCTTTACAATTTAATGAAATTGATAAACATGAAATATTTCAATATTAAAAGATTTTCAATACATTATTGTTGATTGGCTTTAAACATTTGTTCGTTGGGATACTAGCGACCTCAACCATATGGTTAAAAATCCTCAAACTTGACATTATGCCTTCTTTCAGGGCCACTAACTAAATTTTAGCCTATATACTTGCCATCATCATTTTCAAAAGAGTTATTTCAAATTACAACTCCATTTCGTTCCATATTTACTTTCATTACATTTCATAAGTATTTCGACAGTTCACAGCTCTCTACACACTGATATTGCAGGTTTACGAAATTTGCCAGCTTCCCTTTCCCAACTAGTCCTTCGTCTAGGGCGTTCACCAGCCAGTCCGAGCTTCAAACCCTTCCGCCAGCACCAGCGCCAGCGCCATCTACACCGTCCTGGCCACGTTTCTGTGTTATTGCCCTCCCGCTCGCTCCCACCGCCGCCGCCGCCGCCGCCCGCGCAGCTATGCTAATGGGCGCGTCGTTCATCACGTGACTTCTGCCCGCGCGCGCGCTCTGAAATACGGTCGCTTTTCAGAATTTCGACGTAATGACGCGGCGCGGCGCGGTGACGACGCCCGCCGTCCGTCCGTCCGGCCTGCCGGCCGGCCGGCCGACGCTGCGCGCGCGCTCTCGCGGCGCGAACGGCGGACGGCGCTCCGCGGGAGGGGGCGTGACGGAGAGCGCGAGAGCGGGCGAGGGAGCTGCGAGAATGACAGCGCGGACGCCGTTGAATATGCAGGTGGCGGCTGCTGCTGCTGCGATGACAGGGCCGTAATGCTGACGAGGCGACGGAGATAAGATGATGACGCAACTGCAGCGGAGGCGGAATTGCGGGTCGGATGATTGCGGCGGTTGACGCGTTTCAGCACGGGTTCGTGAGAAGCGATTTTTGTTGAGTGAGATGGAAGAGATTGTGAAGTTTTAAATTTCAGGAGTGGGGAGGTTGTTGGGGAAGTGGCGAGGTTGCAGGGGGAATAGTGAGGTTGTGTGGAGAATGGCGAGGTTGCAGGGGGAGTAGAGAGGTTGAAGGAGTAGTGAAGTTGCAGGGAAAGAAGTGATGTTGAAGGGAGAGAAGTGGGGTTGCTAGGGAAGTAATGAGGTTAGACGGAGAGGAGAGAGGTTGCAGTGGGAAGGGCAAGGTTGTGAGAGGAAGCAAGGTTATGTGAGAAAGGGAGGTTTCGAATTGTAGTAAAGGTGCGAGGGTTTAGATGTGTTAGAGAGGTTGCAGGGGGAGTAGAGAGGTTGAAGGAGTAGTGAAGTTGCAGGGGATATAGAGAGGCTGCACGGAGAGTTGAGAGGTTGCAGAGGGAGGGGCGAGGTTGTGACAGGTGGCTAGGCTTATCGAGGAAGGGACGTAGCGAATTGTGACGAAGGTGCGAAGTTTTAGATGTGTTATATATGATGGCTTAGAATGAACGTTACAAATTTCAAGAGCATTACAGTTTCCTCCTACGAACATCTGGAGAGTGTCTCAGAGAACGAAATTTCACATATGCACTGGTGCTCGGCAAATTCACGGAATTCTTGGCGTTGAAGAACACAAGACTTTGCAGAACTCAGAGACGCGTGTCTCATTAACACGTTATTTTAAATATTTTCCCACATCTTGATTATCGTTTTATAAATAGTATATTTCTGTACTATTTATTCTACGACAGTCTTCAGAGTGAAGAAATAGAGCAAAAAATGTAAAACATTTTGAAATTCTGCAAGGTAGAGGGAAACAGGCTTGTCTTTGAATTGAAAGCCAAAACAGAAATTTCGTAAGTGAAACGAAAGAAAATTTCACAAAATTATTGTGGTAACTCAACGGTAAAGACTACTCCCAATACTATTGATAAGCGCGAAATTTATTTGTTATTGAGATATAAGAGTAACAATCACAGATTATGAAAAAAAGTGGTTCTAGGGTACAACGGCTAGTATCCTTATAGAAACAATATCAGCATTGAAAGAAGGGTGAGTTGTGACAAAACAGAGGAAATGAAAATGGGATGTGGAGCGGTGCTAGGAGCTAGAAGGGCCGTGGTGGAAGTGTGACTAATGTGAGTCTGGGGTGCTTGCGCTCTGTTGAATGTTTGATGTCCTTTCTTCGTTGCCGACATTGCCAGTCCAGAACGTGCCGTAAATTGTTTTATTGGGAACTTACGAGCCAAGACCACATTTCTTCCAAGTCTTGTGCAGGGAAAAGAGAGTAGATAAAATAATAAAAAATAACAAGTTTTATGCTTTAAGAGAGGGAGACCAACTAAAAACGCCTTTCTTTAGTTTCACTGAAATATTGTGCTGGTTGTTTAAATAGGTTTTGACGAAATACGACTGTTTACTTTTTTTGAGATGTTAAACTTTTTCTTCAGAAGGATATGCCTTTAATTTTTCTCCCTAACATTGACGTTTTTTAGTTTGTTCAACTATTTTACTTTCTCGTTTATTTTTACTTTCTTTCCTTACTTTGTAAAAAAGACAAAATATTGAAAAAGTGCTCTGAAAATCGTCGATTAAAAAAACAGTTTTATTCAAAAGAGACTGAATATTATGGCGCAGTATGCTAATATTTTGCAAGTGCCTAAACGGATGTTTTACTGCTGCATCTGACTGTAATTTTACTCAATTTTTACCCGAGTGCGTGGTCTAAGGTTGCAATGGGTCACGGCGATGGCAGGTTCTGAGGAAATTGGGAATCTGGTATAGATGAATTAGAAGTGGGATTGGAAGAGACGGGAGTAGGTTCTCAGGAGTAAGTAAGAGGGTTCGAAATACTAGTGGGGCTGGAGAATTTAAGAGAAGTGAAAGGAATGTTTTTTTTAGGCAGGAGACTAAATCGGCGTAAACATCCTGATGTGTTGCCACAGCTCGTTACCGAGTGCATGTTTTCCTGCAAGATTCATATGGATCCGGATGAAGTGTTTTCCTGAGAGAAAATTAATTTTAAAAAATGTGATTATTTGTTTCTTTCAGATGCAGTTTTAATTAATTGTTTGCATACTTAGTCTCTCTGCATAGGTTTGGTGTGTTGTATCTGAATATTGAAGACACATATTTTTGTCTAATATAAAATCTTGTAAAAAATAAATCTTTGAAAAATGTAAATTAAAAAAAGGCGTTTTTGCGTAATATCTGCTTGACATTTATGCAACTATTGATTTTATTTTCAAAAAACGGCTCCATATTAGTTCCTTAATTTTTCTTACGATAGAGCAAAGTACGCATAATAATGGCGAAGGTCTCATTTTCGCTATATAATCTGAATTTTCGAATATTGAAAAAGTTATAAATAATGCGTGAAGGTATATGGTGTTATAATACCACTAGTTTATCTTGAAAAATATGAACGGCTAGCAGTTATCAAAGGAATGGAAAGATGTGAATTATTTAGTTGTGGTGCATTAGAATTTTGTTGGTTTTCAGTTTAAATGGAATATTTTAGTCACTTTAATGAACGCTAGAGATACATTTTAATTCGCGAGATGCTATGAGTTTTCAAACGTAGATATTGAGGGAAGCGAAACAAAGGGTTTTATATTCATTGTCATTTTCATAGTCATCTAGCTACACATAATTTGCAAATGGTATTTGATTAACTATTTAGAGAGGATATGGTTCTGTTGTTTATTGTTTCGTTGCAACATCAGTAGATCATCTTTAGTTGGGATGTATAATACCACGACATTGTGCAAACAACGAAAAGTAATTGAACTAATGGATGCTAATATTAACAAAGAGCAAACAAAATCCATTCTTCCGAAATACTGATGCAACATCCTGTTAGTGGAAATAACAAAGTTCTACCGCAGTTATATCTAACTTTTGTTAGTACGTTTTGAACTCTGTGGTGGATAAGTAAATATTGTGAGAGCTAGAAAATTAACTCACCCTAAAAACCTCTAGTAATTTTAATGTTAAAAATATTTATTTTTCCTTTAAATACATATCCATTTCATCAAAACTAAATCAATAAACTGCATTATCTATTTACAATTTTTAGCGCTCGAATGCAGAATAAGCTAAACACTAAAAAATAAGGTAAAAAAACACTTAGCTGATAGAAAACACGTAAGAGAAATTATGTAGTTTTCAGTTATTTCTGAAAGACTGATTTCGATTTTTTTTAAGTATTCGTCAATCGTGATAAAATTTGGCAAATGTCTACAATACTATCCATACAACACAGATTTGATCATTTTAGTATAACTATTAAATATGAAACATTTTGATTTAGAGAGTTTTATACGTTTCAAAAATTGTCTCAAAAGTTTTTCCAAAATTTAAAAAAAAATTGTTTGTTAAGAATATGATGAAATACACTTATAAAAAAGACAGATCCGATTTTCGCAGTTATCTTTAAATTTTCGAAAATTGGAAAAGGTTCAACATTTTACCTCCATAGACGATTACAATTTTGAAAATAGTGATTTTTCTTCTTATAAAACTTGTTGTTCACAATTCGTTCTTTAATGCCATAAATAGTTTCTTGAATGCATTAGCAAGTTTCTCGCAATTTTGAATTAAATATGACCAATATTAAAAACAAAATTTTCTAAAAACTCCATTTTTTATTTAAACATTTTGGACGAAAAGCCCAATATGCGCAGAATAACATGACATTAATGCCATTTTGATATATTCCTCTGATTTTACAAACTTACGGGAATGTATTTTTCAAAATACCTCGCACGGCGTTAATTTAACATCATTTTATGGACGATTTATGAACATTATTTTAATTGTGGGTACGCATACTTTAAATAACTTCATATGAAGTTTTTCAAAAACGTTTCTGCAAAAAGGACAATGCGCATTCAGAAACTCTTTATCGTCATTTGTCTCAAAAATTACTAAAATTTTTAATGAAAATTTGTATATACAGGTTATATTTGTAGATCTAGGATTTACTCTTCCCTAATAATAATAAGTCGTATTTAAATTCTATTAAAGAATTATAATATGTGACAGTAATCGTGGGAAGTCATCTTTTATAGGGTAGATTTAAATCCCCGTTTATGTCATAGTTATGAGTCATCTTCTTGTACTAAGATTTTAGTGCAGACCTGAGAAATGAGAAATTTCTACGATTCGATTTTAAAATTATTTCAGTAGAGAAACGTTATTTCTCTATAATGTTTTTGTCTTCAAACGGATAATATTAAATACAAAAATATTCATATGTTTAATCATTTTGACTTGTAATAATTCGATGAAAAAGTAAAACAAAACCTGGACCTTCTGACTTCTCATTGATTTAAAAAATAGGTTTATTTTGATGACATGTCGACAATAATACGAATAAGCTTAGAAAATCGTTTAAAATCTGAGTTAACAGCAAATCGAAAAAAAATCCCCAAAGCATTACATTGTATAACTTTAAGAAGTGTAGCAGGAACATAATATTCTAGTTAATTGTACTGTTCACTACAATGTCCATTGAATGTTTGGAAAAAATTAGAGGGGGAAAAACTTTTAGACCAAAGATATGTTTAATTTACGGTAAGTTAACCAAAACGTTGTGCCTTTCATTTTTAAGGAACATTAAAATAAAATATTTTTGATTCGATTTATCAATCAATACCCCCAAAAAATGCAATTACAACAGAAAGTCACATTTCTCCAGCTAAATACGAAGACAACAAAATCTCAAATTGAAGCAGAACTAATCCTAATATTTTTTAGTTTATCTTTTAAACCAAATAGACATTGTATTGTACAACTAGCGAACACAAATCGAGAACGCGTTCCTTCTCGCATGGGAGATAAATATCAAAGCCGGTCCGAGCTCCGCGACCGGATCCCGCAGGTGTGGCAAGAGACCGCTGGAGTGCGCGCCAGTCGCGCGTCTGTTGTTCCGCCGGCTGCCAGGGCATTAGACTTGTAAAAAAATGCAATTCCCCGCTGCGGACCACCCCGCCCCGCTCCTCCCCGCTCCGCCGCGCCGAACCCCGTTCCCCACGGCTCTCCCCGCTGCGTTCTGCCGCGCTGCTAGTCTCCCTCGAAGTGAACAAACTTTGCGGAAGCTTTTTTCTCTTCAAAAAGAAGTTGATAGGAATTTACATCCGGAATTGGCCACCCTGTTTCCGGTATTCCCCTGGAAATAACTGCCGGGAAATTTTTTTTTGGAGCCGGTTTCTTTGCCACAATGGCGTGCACAGCTGTGTAGAAAAGCGAGCTAGTGGCAGAGATGTTTACTAGGACTGTGTTCACCCCTGAGCGGGAAACTGGGAGTAACAAGAGGAAATGTGAAGAATGTGCGGAAGAAATTAAGATTGATATAAATATGACAATTATTGCAAAATAATGCGTACTCTTTATATAAAAATATGTTGGTAGAAAACTGATGAAAGGAAATCGAATGTGTAAAACGTTGGTTTTAGTGAATAAGAATGTGTTTTGGAAAAGCTTGCAAGTTAAAAATGTGGAAGTGTTCTGGAAAAAATGTGTGTGGCTTCTTATGGGAGTATTTTAGATTGGATATTTCTTTCTTTTTCGTTGTGGCTACTACTGAGATTTTAAGAAATAATCCTCTCCCCTCCCCACTTTCTACAGACCGAAATAAAAAATGGTTGCTTTATTTACATTACAAGCTGTAAATCTCGTCAATGTTTCAACTACAGTATTTCTTAAATTTTTCTGAATTTGACATTGTCATGCGATTTTTTCGAAAAGCTCTGTGTTTAAATATTAACGTTATCATTTCAGCTATTTGATCATGTTTATTATCCTTTAATTGAATTGAATTTCATTTTGTAAAATAACTACACGTCATTTTTCGATGTATCTTGGTGCTTTTTAATGGTCTCGTGTAAGTTTCAATTTAAACAAAATCATGGTGTATGCTGTGTGCTCAATAACGAATTGTACCGTGTTATATCCTTTCAATTACCTAAATAAATTCCCGGTCCTTGTATAACTTCAAAAGGCAGGACGTTTTTTAAAAAAAGTATAAAAGGTGTGCCAGGAACCGCCACCTTCCGGGAGTTTTTCATTGTAGCAAAGGATCGTTTCGAAACTGAACTATCCTTGATTGCCTTTGCAAAATTTACCACATCTTTTAGAGTGTGGACATCGTTTCACTTTGACGCAACTGAGATCGTACTTGAAAAAAATTAAATCCAGTGTTGTGAACACTTCTGTGAAGGCAGTGATTATACCCAGTTAAATAATTCGTCTTTTACTTTGAGCAAGATTTTTTGTTTGTTCTCGTCAAACACAACACTATTCGAGTCATTTCACTTCACTTTTAAAGCACTCACAAAACTTCACAATTTTTTTAGTGACTATAAACTTTTTTACGAGGTCTAGTTTTGACAATAGGTTACATGTATTTTTTTGTTATTTAATTCCACTTCTTTCAGAAAGATTACAAATTATTTTTTCTAAAACAACCTGCGCGCGCTAATGTTTAAACATTCTTTGCGAAAATTCCGTTAAATAAACGTAAAAATACTTACTTTTAAGTTATGTAAATACAATTTTCGTAAAAAGATTATGTAAAAAGTTAAAATACCTTTTAATTTTTAAAATGCAAATTTTCACATTAGACCGACACTTAATTTTAAAAAATGTATTCCTAGACTAATTTTGCATATATCTCCCAAATGCGAAAGGGAGACACACATAAATAACATTAATTTTTTTTTCACAGGAGCTCGTAGGCGGCACGCTCTCAGCAGGGTCTCGCAGCTCGCACCACGGGATATCAATGATAGGGCGCATCGTGATTTCCAAACCGAAAGTAACTGAAGAACTTATGTCTTGCTGTGAATCGCAGAAATAAGCATACAGTATCAAATGAAAGGGTTCTGGCGAAATTCTACCACTAGTTTTATTTTTAAACAACCGAAACTGCTGGGATCTGTCTGAATCAGACAGCCTTCTTTGACAAATATTTGAAAGAGATATGAGTCAGTTGTGTAAATGGCATAAGAGAAATACGAAGTTAGTGACAGCTTTACATTATTATTAATATTATTGTGTTTTGCGTTTTCTTAATGCCTATGTATAATTACAGAAGTAGTGTACGTTTAGATTCTTACAACAAGCCTTCTTGGAAAGTTGAAACATTTTCTGTTTCCGCCAAAAAATGTGTATATGTATCGGAAAAACAGGTTTTCGAATTTTTGCTTGGAAGGTGATGTTCTAGCAAACGCTGCAGTAAAAGCTGCAGGTAAACATTTATATTGTATTTCACTTCTCAGAGACCTCTCGGTACCCCACTTTCAATCTCCAAAGCTTTCAAAGATTTTATCGAATTTTTTAACTGTCGGGTTACGGAAGAAATAAAAAATAATAGTATACCAAAAATGCGTTTAAAAACATTTAATGAATTCAATACACACAAAAATGAAAGAGATGTTTTGTTCTTTAATGTTGCTAGAAAAAAAATTCTGTCACAGTTACAACACGAGTTAAAATGATTAAGATTGTTGATGTGGAATTTTTTAAAACATTTGAAAATTAATATCATCTTTAAAAATAATTTGAGAAAAAATGACAGACGTGTGTTTCATATTTTACTTATAATCTTCACGGAAAAATATTACATAAACCTTAAATTTTCCATAAATTTGTGCGGTTTGACGTGAAATGACCCGTGTACGTTAGGCCCCACGTGCACTACAACATTGTGATTTTAGAAATACATCCTGGAGCAAAATTTCAACTCTTCGCATTATGGCGAGGCTGGCTCTTGCCATTTCTTCTCGTAGTCGTAGTGTGTTCATGGCTACATGAGAGGCAACATTTCGGTGGAGCAATTTCGAATTCTACCGCAAATGATCCGGGAAAATGAGTTTTCAATTCACAAAAATTATCGCTTCGGCGTCACTGCTAGTGGGTGCGCCCACACGCACTAAATGGAAACCGTCAGAAAAACCACATAATTTTGCGCGAACCACAATCGCAGCACTCAGTGATGTCCAGCGACATTATTGAACGTTATTGAAACGGAAGTAGTTTAAGTGAGAGGTAATTTCCAGTAATCGAAACCTGAAACACCGATATCAATGTTGCTTCTGTAATTTGTTATTACATTCAAAGCCTCTGCATCACATAGAATGAATTTTGCTAACATTAGTAGAACGTAATATGAACGAAACATTAGTAGAACGTAATATGAACTATATTTTTCACAAAAACAAATATAAGACGAGGTTTATTTGAATGTCCATAAATGTTTTATTTTATGACAATTAGGTATTATTATTACTTTTATTATTATTATTATTATTATTATTATTATTATTATTATTATTATTATTATTATTATTATTGCACATGAATTTTGAAACCTGTGATTCAAAAAAGTGGAAGCATTTAATTTATATTCAAAATATGGTTTACGCAAATTATTGCTGTTGGATATTAATAAGATGAGCTGTGTAATTAGTACAATTTATAAAATACATATTAATTTTGAAGATCTGTATATTTGACAATTTGTAAAAAAAGAATTGATTAAATCATTTATGATTGAGTATAATAAAATTTTGCGTGTTTTATCTCCTTGTGATTTATTTTGTAGTAATACACTAACATACTTGTACAATGCTGATACAGAATGTCTGTAAATATTTCAAATACTTATTAATCTGTTTTGATAGAGAGCCTGGATTTTTAAAAAATGGCGACAAGGGGTGGATGAGGCAATGGTGAAAAGAGGATTGAGTAATGAAGACTACACCGATAAAGAGATGTGGAGGCTGGGATGCGGAGACACCCTAAGGTGTAATACAAATCGCTTTTCTACTACTGTTATTAATATTTTTATTTTTTCGTTGTGTTCTCTTAGAAGCACGGAACTTTGGAAAATATAGGTGTTATGGATTTAGCAGACGGTTTTGCTTTCTTCCCTTGCTTTCTCGCAGTGCAGTCGGTGATGGCGGCTACGCAGCCTCAAAGCATCACCAGCTCACCTCTATGTTTTTCTGATGGGATGCGAATATTATTAATAAGTGACTCATTTCGCTTGCTTCTCACTATTCGCCTACCATCTAACTCGAACTCCTCGATTTACCTCATCCACAAATACGACACTTTTCCATTATTCTTCGTGCTTGTTTGTATATTGCTTTGTGATTTACAGCCTCTTCTTTTCTATTTGCCTCGCTGACGAAAGGCTTTTTCCTAGCAACTCCTCTATTACATCCAAGACAAGTGGATTCGGCAAAGCTTTGCTATTGCAATGTATTACACTTTACATGCTTCTGGTCACGTGATTGTAACATGACGTATTAAGCTACGCTCGGCATAAATTTCAATAGTCGAAAGATGTTCTCGTGAGTATGATTCCGTCTCTCTCTCTCTCTCTCTCTCTCTCTCTCTCTCTGTCTGTCTGTCTCTTTCTCCGTCTCTTTCCGTCTATCTCTCCGTCTCTCTTCCGATGCGAATTGAGAATTGGTGTTTGTTAACTGGTGTTTTGTATTTATAATTACCTTGTACAATAATTCAATACATATAATAATATTATTTATATTATTATAAATATAATTTGTTTAGGGCATGTTTTGTTACAATCACAGAAGGTATAGATACCTAAATATGTCCATCATGAACTCGTGCACATGCTTATCGTTCACCAACTATAGTATATGGACAACAAAACATATTTCGTTTTCCGACAAGCTCGCTGACTGAAGTTAAATTTATAGCCTCTCTCTTAATTAAACGTGACACTGGTTCGTAAATAATTAACCATGTGTCCATATCGCTTTATTTAGTTCAATGAAAACAAATGTAGAAGCATTAAGCGATCAGACGTACACCTGTGAATACATGCAGGCATGGGTGTAGTTAGAAACTACAAGTAAAATAACTACTAACGGAAATTTATTCATTATGCGCAATCATAATTATTTTATTTGATTAAACTTGAATTTTGAATAATTTGTATTCGTATATGTACTACTTTTGAAGTAGAGATGCATCTGCCACAATTCTTAAATTATACTTCATTCTTTAATCTTTCAAGTAAAATTTAATTTAACATCTTTTCATAATCATTTTCTTAATGTCTCCTCATTCATGATCTTACAAATAACTTCCTGATTGTATACAATAGGTACCTTTATCTGCCGGTTTTGTCAGTCGTTAAGATCTTAATTAACACTTTTTCCTAGTTGAGATTTGGGGATTTGTTTTTCTTTTATAATTCTTTGCAAGGCCTTTCTGCTTATGTACATGAACAAATTAAATCGTTTTGTAATTTATTGCCATCCTTGCACCTGCTCACTCTGACATCGTCCTTTGACTGCGTTGTCTCTTCGAAGAGCAAAGTTTCTTTGCATTGAGGAGTAGGAATAAAGACTTTTCGTCGAGTTATTAAATTGACTTCTGAGCTTCTGTGTACTTGGTGTGTGTTGTTGTGTTGGAGTGATGTGGGTGCGTGTGTGTGTGTGATGTGGTGTGTGAGAGACAAGAGCAAGAGAGAGGATGTGCGAGCCTTGCCATGCGCGAGTGTCTACAATGCAGATTCAATATTAATTGTATACTTCTAATTTTAAGTGAAAAATCACATTTTATAAATCCAAGGCAGAGCCAGAAAAAAAACTCGTGAATATTCAATTTTGTAATATATTGCTTTCTACGCACCGTTCTTTCGAGAGAAAAACTCAATCAATAAATTATTTGAATATTAGATTATTGCAAAGAGCGTTTTGCAAGATTTTATCGCAATATTGTTCTGTTAATCTGTATATGATTTTATGAAGTATTGAATAATTTTCTTGAAGTATATATTCGTTTGAACATGTTTTTATTATATTTGTATATTTTATTTAAAAATTTTACGGCATAGTTTTTGTAATTAACCAGTAATATATGTTCTTGCATGCTCATTGGAGATTAACTGTCGCTCAACATTGTTATGCCTTCTATTAATAACCCAGAAAAATTGAATACCAAATAGAGTTTCTCATATTCAAGAAAATGTTTTGAGAGTCAAGAGAAAACGCTCAGAATAAGTTCTTTTGCTAAGCACTGGACAAAAATTTCATTCACAAAGGCTTCGAGCAGCAGGTAAATTGTTTCATAATGTGGACCAGTTATTGAGTCCCTTTTGTCACTGTAATCCCTCTGACCGGGGAGTTCTAGGTTCGATTCTCGCTTCAGCTAGGGTCGAATTCAGTCGCTTGGTCTGGAGGATCAAATTCTAGCGGCCGACTGATCTGACCGGTGTTTTCGAGGGTTTCTCCGAACAACACCAGGCGAATCCGGAACTGTACAAAACAGGCCACGGGACGCGCGACGATCTTTCATTCCTCTAATCTTGTCACATCCTCACCCCGTACTTACCACACACACACTACATGCAACTGCACTACCACATGCCAGTCGGAAGAGACCAGTTCCGAGGGTTTAAAGCTTGTCCCGGTGCTGGGCGTGGTGCCCCCTGCGTTGAGATAACCTGGTTGGAAAAACACGCTAGCGCCGATCTCGCCATCCGCAGCAAGCGGACCCATCATGCCACTTCCCGAGTTAAAAAACATGCACACACTTACAGGAATAATAGACTCTAGTAGTTGATGCGCTCGGAATTATTAACTCTATAAGCGCAGCGCTCTATGTCCGCGCAATCGGCGGCGGTGTGGGGGCGTTGTCGGCGGAGGCGGAAGCGGAGGGGAGGCGTGTGTCGATGATGGCGGTGGTGCGGTGGGTGGCGGTGGTGGCGGGGGCGTTGGTGGCTGTGGTGGCGGTCCGGCGGCGGGGTGGTTGAGATGTGGCGGTGGTGGGGTGATGGTGATGGTTGGCTGCGGGCTGGAGCGTGCATGTGATGCGTGATGGGTAGTGGTTGATGCATTGATTGGATGGGTGATGTGATGATGAATGGTTGATGGTGGCGGTGGTGAGCTGGTAGTGATGGGCCGTCGGTAGCTGTGGGAGGTGGGTGGCGGTGACGTGATGCGTTAGCGGGCGGTGTGGGCGTGCCGGCGGGCCGCGACGCGACGAACGTCGTCCGGCGTGCCATCCGCGCTTCTACATTTTTCCCAAGCGTATCTGTCTGTCTTGGCTCTCTTCTCTCTCTCTTCCCTCGTGCCTCGACGCGCGCAGTCCTTCTTCTACTAACGGAACTTCGCCCCGTTATTGCGCTCTGTTCCGCCATCACGCGCCACGCGGCGCTGCCGCTGCTCCGTGCTTCTCAAAGCTTTCGGGTTAGGGTGAAACGCTCTAACTCGCAACTA
>BOPP01000266.1:232771-252722 GCA_017312745.1 Gryllus bimaculatus
CGTGTAGGCAATTGCGTGGCGGGAACGTAACGGCCGCAACGGCGTGTATTCAATGGCGTGGGGGGAACGTAATGGCAGCAACGGGGTGGCGGCAATGGCGTTGCGGCAACGGCGTGGCGGCAACGGCGTGACGGCAACGGGGTGACGGCAACGGCGTGAAGGCAAGGGCGCGGTGGCAACGACGAGGCAGCAACTGCGTGGCGGAATCGGCGACGACTGCGGCGGCAGCGAAAGGCGACGGGGCGGAGGCGAGGCGCGAGGGGAACCCCCGACGCGAAGCCCGCTGCGCTTCGTTTGTTTCGCAGATTGTGTTTTCCTTCGCGCTCCTCCTCCTTCGCATTGCCCTCCCACGTCTAACAGCAACCTGCGAGAACGCTGTCAAAAACAGCTTGAGTCCGGCTTCTGTTCTGAAGACGTTTGTTAGCAGCTTTTCAACAATTCGAAATGTAAGCGACACTCTTATTTGGAGATATTTTTACAAGATTTCGTGAGAGTGAAGGCTATTGGATCTGACAATAATTTAACGCTTAAACCGTTCAGTTAGTACGTGAAAAAAACCTTATTGTAAATTATATGAACTGTAGAAACTGCGCAAACTCTATAGCCCTTTAAAGTATTACATCTAACAGCTTTGTAAGAACAAAAACTGCTCAAATTTTAGATTATTGGACAATTTACATGAATAGGTTTTTTTATAACTGTACTTTGCAAAAGCAAAAGCGATGACACATATAGCTTAAAACGTGTCAGAAGAAACTTTAATAAAAAAAATATAAAAAAAGAAAATAGTTTAAGAAATAAAAAAATATCATTCAATAAGAAATTTTTATTGAATTTTATTATTTAGTTTCCTTTACAACCTTAATTTAAAATATCGTATTTTGTAATAGAATTTTACATTTTATTACTCTCAATTCCATGGCGTAGAGTGAAAGCATTCCGACCTGAATATCTCTAACGGAATTGTACTTCTCCAATTAAGAGCGCACTAAAAGCGTTTCACGAAACGCACCGCTCTCTCCGCTAAACCAAAACGGCGCGTTTGCGTTCGCGTCGGACAGCCGTTCTTCATTTCACCGCCCGACTATTCATCGCGTAGCCTCTCCATTTTCCTCTGTTCATTGCGCGGACAGGTGCTCGCAGCGCTAACCCCGCGTCGCCCCCGCCCCCCGGCGCCGTAAGTCAGTCGCGTCGCCCCCTTTGGCGAGCGTCCGTGCGTCGCATCCGAATGCCGGGCTACAGGCGTACTTAATGTCGCGAAATCGCTCGTGCCTGAGTGGTGTACGGCGGGACTGCATACTGAGCAGGGGCTCCGGCCCCGCCCCCCGCATTTTCTGTGATCCCTGTCGCGACGCCTCGTTTCGCGTCCGTGAAAACGCATTTCCCGAGGCCGCTGAAAGCTTCTGCGAGTTATCGCTTTTTATTATTCTCTTTAGCGACGAAACGAGCAGGTAATGCTCTCTCCCAAAAGGGTCTGATTTGAAGGATCCCACTCGGGAAATATTTGTTCGTTAAAAACATCATAACATGGAACACTTTCGGATAATTTCAGGAACGTGCTGTAGTATTATTTTTAACAACATTAGTAAGTACAAAAAAATGCTTTCTATAAGAGATTCACGTTTGTGTATTTAAATTGTTGCGATGAAGGAATGGACGTCCAATGAGTTAGGTTTATTTCATTAATATATTCATCACGGTAGTCGATACAAGCAGTTGCCTTAACAAATAATGTTACAATTTTTAAACACAATAAATTGTCCTCGTTAAGGATATGTTTTGAATAGTGAGTACGAAATACTATATTACTTAGTTGGTCTCGAGCAAACAGTACATATTATTTAAATCATTATTTATACTGCAACTCAATTTCATAATTTATGAAAATATGCGCACATTGAGTACTCAGAAACGCTAGACCTTAAAACCTGTAATACATCTCAAATAGGGTAACATTTTGTTAATTGCGACATAAGAAATATAACTGGGGACTCGCAATCCAAGTGTTAGAGCGTGTTACGCATCATTTCCTAGGTATGCAAGATGGTAACTTGTGTGGCCGCTTAACGCATGGTGCATATTTTCTTTATAACATAATCTGCAACAATTTTTAATTACTTTAAACATTAAATCTGTTTGCAGCATTTCTATGTACTAATACTCTATTCAGTATTATCAACCAGCGTTTGTGACGACGGGGTCTTATAAATACGTTGCTCAGGACCAGCGCTGCCTAACTCACGAAGTCGTGATGTTTCTGATTCCTACGAATTATGGCTCTGATCGATGCTATATTAGTGACATGATTCTTTATCCTTGTGAATGAATAAATGCACGCAAAAATGAATGGAACAGAAAGTTTTAGCCAATCAACCATTCATTACTAAGAACTAAAAAGTATGGTACTTATTCAACTGATAGTTTAGAGCCATTCTCTGGAGGAAAAAGTGTCTTCTCGACGTAGTGGGTTAGACAACGCCGGCACTGTTCCACTCAAAAGATGCAAAGCAGTCACTTACCCTGAGTGTGAGGGGATATTATTCTCACAGCTACATCACTGGGCTAAGTAAACCTTAACAATATTTAATTTGCAAGGTTCTTATGAAAAGTTCGGTGGATGGGTGGTAATCACAGAAGCAATTAAGAGTGTGAACGGCTACCAGGCGCATATTCAGAGCTATAAACCCAGCAAGCGCGTATAAACCCAACGCAATTTAGTCTGATACGTACAGCGTAGCGTCGCAATCGCCAGCAGTATCAAGCATAGGCCAACTGACTACTTGCCAACTCTTCGTAAGAAATTAAATTATTTCTTAACAGCAACAAGTTAGTTTGAATACATTACAATATTTACAAGGTTCTAAATATCCGGTACTTATGGAAATATACCAAAAAACTACTCTCAGTTAAACTATTACAGCCATCGTGGTTCTGAGTAGGTATATATATCTACTCTGTTCGACCTCTCAAAGTATTCTGCTTGTTTATTTGATGTTCCCCAATAACTTATATTGCTAGGAAAGACAAGGAAAGACTAACAAACGGCTAGTACATTACAGTAGTCGACCGGCGGATGTGCGTGAACTCTTGCCACATGTAACAGCTGCTCATGAACATTTGTTACCAAATGTCTAAAAATGTCAAGGAAAACCATATAATTAGGTTGCAGGGGTAAGGAACAGTTGTAGTGAGTAGAAAATACATTTAAGTCTGCTTTAAATTATTTAGAGAGGAAAGATCACTGTGGATGACGAACTACGTTCGAGTTTGACGACTGACAACATCCAGTGAGTGCGACAGTGCAGAATCAGTGCCTTCTTTACGATGGCTGTCGGAGGCAATTGGAATTAGCAAGGACCATCATTCATCATGGATTAGGTAAGTGCAAGATTTGTTATCGTTTTGTTCCGCTCTCATTAACCGACAAGCAGAAGGGATCACACACGCTCACTGCCAGAGACTTCATTGACACATGTGATCAAGATCCAACTTTACTTCACACCAAACATAGCTGGTGCTACCAGTATGATCTGGAGTCGAAGCGGCGATCAATGCAATGTTGCTCACCGGAGTACGCGCGATCTAAACAAAGAGTCACCTCACAGCGATAAAGACACATTTGGGCCTGTTTTTTTTTTCAGTTACGGCAGTTAATCGCCACGAATTCCTCCGAAGGTAAAACGTTCAGTGGCAAATTCTATGAAGCTCTTTTCACCCTACGTTAATGGCAACTCATCAAAGGAGGTCGTTATAGATGTGCTGGAAGACGAGTGTGACGTCTGTGGCGTTGCAACGCACGCGTGGAATACCGGCGATCGTGCTCGCGCGTTCTGTACCCACCACGTACAATCACGTCCTCCTTCTTGTTCTCCCACGTTCACCGTTCTCGCCCGATCTTCTACCTGTCGCTTTCTTTTCGTTCTCTCGCCTCGAGGGGATCCTGAATGGACGGTCTGCAGACGTACCAGACATCCGACGTGACACCTCTGCTGTGACGGTCTGCAGAAGTACTAGACAACCAACGACGGGTCTCTCCTGTGCAGCGTTCGATCCCCAAAGAGGATTTCACTGACTCATTTCAGCAGCTTTGACGTGGTGTCAGTGGATTTTATTCTTAAGGGTGAATAACGGTATTTTTGACGTTTTGTTTATTTGTTGTATTTCTTTTATGCATCCATTCATCAAACTTTTCAGATGCGCCTTGTATATAGAACTATTTCAAAACATAAAGTGTGAAATTTACGTCTTCAAAACAACAATGAAAATATAAAAATAATCATGTTTAAAATATTTTATACAATACGTTTGCAAATAAAAATTAAAACGTTGAGAGTCTGTACTTTGAGGTTTTCTTCTCTTTAGGTTTATTTGAATTATTTTCAATCAAGGAACAATAAAAATATATGTCGTATGAAGGAGAAGTATAATGCTCTTATGTTTATTCTTGACTACTTGAAATAATCTTTAAAGACATGATATATTTTATAACAAGAAAATTGCATTTAGACAGCATTTGAGACAAAAAAAATCCCTTTTCATTCCAGATTTTGTTTTGAATGAAAGTGGATACATTGTGAACAAGCATATCATGGGCTCTTAATTTGATATACAAATATACAAGGATCAGTACGTAGTAACTCGCATTATATTTATTGTTGCATCACAAATTAAGGTCTAATTACAAATTATTTTTCAAAAGAAACCATTTTAATGAAGAATACTAATTTTACGGGCGAAGGATCCTTCCGTTTTATTTATAATTCAAGAAGGAGTCCGCTAAATAACCTATAGTTCCCTTCGAGGTGTATTCGAGCGTGTAGACTGTGTTAGCAAGCCTCGCGAGGGAATCGCGCCAGAAGAACACGGCCAGAGGAACGCAACGTGCGTATTTCTTGCGTCCGTATCTCCGGGGGCTCCGAAGCTGCAGGTAGCGCCACCGGCAGTGAGCAACGCGCTGTCGGCGAGAAGATATTTGCGACCTGCCCCCGCGAGTCGGAAAATATGTCGTCGTCAGCACACAAAGCATAAATATCCCTGAGGGCGTAACTTAGGGGCTGAAAGTTGGCCGGTTAACGTTGCCTTCTCCCGACTCGCGCTCGCGACTGCTCCTTTTGCCGTCCTCGGAAGCTTTCGACTCGGCAGCCGAGCGCACCTGAGGCGGAGCAAATATTTACAAGAGTTAAAACAAGGGCGTATAATACCGCATTTCATGTTCTTGTTTACTTGCGAATTTAATATTATCTTACTATTTCTTAAACGAAAATGAATATGTACTATGTACTTACCATTGTATTTGCTACAACTGAGTATCTGTAGACATAAGATATTTGACGTATCAATAATATTCGTTGCCATGCAAAGCAATAAGAAAGAAAAGCTGTTGCCTTAGAAAGAAAAGCTGTTGGTCACCTAGCAATTCACAAAATGAATTAAAAATAATAATAATAATTATTATTATTATTGTGGTGATGATGATGAGGATAATGATGAAGATAGTGGTAATAAGTATGATGAATGTAAAGCTGATTAAATAGCTATGGAATGTATAAGATACTATTGATAATACATACATTCAATGAAATCAGTGGCAATCAATAACAATTTCTCAACAAATTATGTACTCAGTTGTTTATTGTTTGTTTTGGTTCTTTAGTGTAAACAGTAAGTTTTCATCTATTTTAAGAAAACAAGTTTCGAAACATTGAACGCCTGAAAGAATAAAATCGTCAATGTAGAAACCGAATGTCGCTCAGTCTCAACACGGACGCTTAGACACCTAATTGTTCCCAATTAGCACCACACACACCGCTCTGCGCAGGGCGGGTGGGAGCAGTTACGAATCAGACAGCCCCGATCGGTGGAGTGGCGGGGGCCGAGGGGCGAGGGGTTGGTTACGAGCGACCGCGGACACGACGTTGGCGGCAGCGCGAACGGGCGCTGGAGGCGGGGGTCCGTGCCCTGCGGCGGCGGCGGTGCTGGCGAGGCCCGTGATGATGGTGGCGGCGGCGGCGGCGGTGGTGGAGGCGGTGGTGGTGGTGGTGGTGTGGTGGTGAGGTGGTGATGGAAACGTTTGGCAATTGGCGGCGCGGTGGTCGGAAGTGGTGGAGGTGACGGGAAGTGGTGGAGGTGGGGCGAGTGGTGATGATGGAGTTAGCGGTGGTTGTATGTTTGGTGATGATGGTCGTAGTGGTGGTGGTGGTGGTGCTGCTGCTGCTGATGGCGTGGTTGTGGTGGTGTGGTGGTGCTGATGGTGGTGGCGTTGGCGGTGGTGGTGGTGTTAGTTGTTGTTGGTGGTAGTGGTGGTGGTGGTGGTGGTGGTGGTGGTGCCGGCGGCGGTGGTGGTTGTGGTGGTGGAGGTGGCAGATGTGTATGTGGTGAAGGAGGCAGTGGCGGTGTGGTGGAAATTGGTGGCAATGGCGATGACAACCGGGCTGTTTGAAGCAGACGCGACGCTCTATTGGCGGCGCCCGCGGTAACGGGCGATGGCCTGTGGGCGGCGATGGGGCGAAGGGCGGCTCGGAGCTGCAGCCGGGCGCACTGGCGCGCATGCGCTGCAGCCTGCCACAGGAGGCGCCCGTGCTCGATAACCCCCCTCTCGCCCACGCCCTCCGCTCCTCTCCCTACCCGACTAATGGTAATTTGGCGATCTAATCCCCGCTCCAGCGCCGTTCGTCCGTCGTCGCCGGCCGCCGCCGGCCTGGTGGGAGATCTTAAAAGGGCGCGTCTCCGGCAGATTATACAGCCCGGCGCACCCACCTAATTTATTCGTACGAATCGCAGTGCCGCTCGCCCTTTACTCGGCTCCCACCCTCCGCCCCCGCACACGCGCTTCCGCGCGCTCGATTCCGCCGCACCTCGCACCTCTAGCCGTCGCCACCCCCCCGCGAATAAACACTACTGCGGCGGTGCCTAATATGAATTTATAAGCGAGATTAGTCGGCGGCGGTAATCGGCGGCGCCTGTTTTGCCGCGCGGGCGGTGGCGCGGAGGCGGGAATGGAGGCGGAGGGGGGGTGCGTGGGGCGGCGTTGGGGCCGACGCCGGAATTCGGCGGCTAAATTATAGCGCCCTTGGCGCGTTTGTCGGTGACGCTGTTTGCGCCCTGCCACCTCCGCCCCCGCCGCCCCCTGCCTCGCGGCACGCGCCGGAGACCGCCCCGGGAGACCTCCCGCCCGCCCGCCCCGCCTCGCCCCGCTTCGCCCCGCGCCCGCCACCGCTTCCCGATTACAGATGCGCTCGCCGGTCCACCGCTCAGCCCCCTGCTTAGTCAGGTGGCATCACTACCTCGATTGGAGCTCGCTTCCTGCAACCTGGACCCCTCCCGTACGGCTTGGTTACGAGGCACTTTTCTTTTGTAATGTTTCTGTAGCCTTTTATTTTGCACGAACCACTTCATTGCGTCAGGAACAGATTCGTGGAATTCGTCTGTTCAACGCAGCGAGAACGGGACAGTTTCCGCGAAGCCTCGCCTATATTTAGAAGAGAATTCGTCGAAATGAAACCAGTTAAAGTCATACCATATGAGTTTGCAAAGCAATGAAGGCACGAAATACGTTTTTACTAAAACCTGTACCTTATTGTACGCATACTCTCAAGTTTTGTTTTTGTTCTATTTTTCTTCAGAGAGATTTGAAAATTTCAAATTTAAAAGCCTCCAAAACTTTATGGTAAGCTATTAAATATTATCAAGAATACTTAATAGTTTCCTCCAGAAACGGGCAATTTTAGAATCAAATAGTTGAGATAATTTTTTACATAATGTTGCAGATTTCGTATGGTAAATTTCTGAACACACTATTGCAAAATTAATGAAACATTCCCCAAATCTCAACAAATGCACTTTCATTTCACCCTCAATCTCTCACTCTCGTCTTTCTTCAAACTTCTCCTCGAGATTCGTCGCTTCTGCACCACTTAACGACCGCGCCTCGCCACAAGATTTGCATCCTCCAATTACTACCCCTCTCCCGGCGGCATCGACGCGGCCAGATGGTCCTACGCGGCGCCGGCCAACTGCGGCTTCCGCCCAAATGGCTGAGAGGGCGAGGCGGCGGCGGCGGCGGCGGCGGCGGTGGAGGCGGTGGAGGCGGCGGGTGAGAATGCCGTTGCCTAATCTTCGGCTCGTAGACATCTTAATTCTCTCTTCCTCTTCCTCTTTTTTTCATGGAGACTTAAGTGATATTTTATGGGGGTAGTGGAGCTTACGATACTGTAAAATAATATTTCATGGTGCGGAATTGTGCTCCGTGAATTGGAGATAAAAAGGGCTCATATTTACAACCGCGCGATTATTTTAGGAGAGAGATAAGCCAAGCGCAGTTTTTCATTCGAAAGCACGATATAAAATGTAAAATGGAGTATGAAGCTCAACTACCGAACAATGCCCCGTTTCTTTTCTTCGGCAACGTTGTGTTTTACTGCTGTGGAAGTGATAATACACTCGTATAACTTGGAGTGTGATGTCTTCAGTATACAGTAGGTGCAAATGGTGTGAGTAGCACTGCAGGTGATGTACTAAAAATTTTAATCACGTTAGTCTTAGCATGTTGGATTAGAAAGGAAACGACTAATTTGTATCGCTTAAAGATTACATAAAAGATATAACTTATTCTAATTAACATTGGCCAACCTAACGATTTTCCACTTTTTTTAAGGTTAATACTGTACACATGGTGATGCAAGATCGAATTACATTAACAGAGTATTAAATGTTGAATTACATATCTCTTAACACTAATCCGGGTAACTATTATCGGTTTTTCAACGTGTCGATCAATAACGGCAAAATTTTCTCTAGAATGCGAGAGAAACCAGAGTTTTTTGATCTTTTGGAGAGATACAATTACTAAAAATTTATTTTATTCGAGGTATTCACATTGGCGGAAGGACAATCTAATAAAGTTCTGCCTTCAAAGCCACTGTTTCCAAACACATTTCCTTCTGCAGCCCTCTCCATACGTAACGCCTGTTTGTCAACCTTGTATGTAACCAATCAATTTGGAATATTTAAGCTGAACACCAGTATTTCCAACCATACTGATAATATTTCTCACTGGAATCGAAATCTGAAAGATAAAATACCCAACATTTTGGATAGGAAGTAACGGAAGCCAATTATTAAATTTAATTTTTTTGAACAACTAGACGAAAAAGACCATTTTACCCCCAGCTGTTTCTTGGCCGCATCAACAGTTGTAAACCGTTCCATTTGAAAGAACAGTCCTTCATTGACTCTATTGTCCTCTCGCCCTCCTTTGTATTTCAAATGTCCTCCTGTTAGTAAATTTTAAAAATTTGTTGTCATTTATTTTACCACAGGACTAATATCTGCTACGTTGTATCGTTTAATGTTTAATTTGGAATAAAAATTTTGAATATCCTTTTTCCGAACGCTGACACATATCTGCATGACGGTCTCTGTCTAGCGACTAAAATAAAAGAAGACGCTCAACCATCTTTATCTGCATTTTGCGCACAAGTCATTTCACTTGTATAGAAAACGGCGAGAAGGAATAAATAGAGATGATGTTAGTCTAAATTACACATTTATAATTTTCTTTTGCTTATCGAGTGTCCTCTCTTTTACATGAACATTGTTGGCAACCCCAGCCGCATCCGTGAATCCACGCCATCATTTTCGCGTAGTTCAGAGAGATCTGAGGAGTCTGGTGCAACCCCAACGCCACAGCGGGCCCTCGCGTGTCGCGGATCGTTTGTCCGGTGACATGCACGGCGGCGGCGGCAGCGGCGGCGGCGACGGCAGCACTCGCAACGCGCGACTATCCAGACGCGATCGCGGGTACAGCGCCGCGCGGCGCGGCGCCAGACCGCGGAACGCTCGCCGGAATGGATATCGTAAATCTGGCCGCGCCAAGGGCCCCGCGAATGATTGTTTCGTGACCGATTGTAATTTGGCTTTATTCTCACGTACTTAGGCACGTGCGCATGTTTAGGCTTCTTAGGATTGATCGAGAGGTGTTTACGCTTAAAGTGGTTGAGTTATCAAATTTTTCGCGGTGTAATCCAGGCTGTATTAGAATAATATGATGTTTTTATTATTATTATTATTATTATTATTATTATTATTATTATTATTATTATTATTATTAAAGATAAATAAGTTTTGGGTTGACTGTCGTAATGAAGAAGTGATTTATTGAGACAATGGTAGCGTACACAATTAAACGTCTACTTGTTAAATAACTGATACATTTTTTATAATAATTTAATTGCTTCCTTTAATTCCATCGATTTGTCTTCAAGTATAACACATTAATAATCGTCATTGTAAGGCATGTCGCTGAAACGTCCGTCACATTCTGTATGTAGGTTCAAGCTTCAACGAAGACGAATACATTGAATATGTCAAATTGTAGATATGTTATGATAATGTGGAGCCATTTCGATAATTTTTCTGTATTCAGAAAACGTTACGATTCTCCCATCTCTAAAATATTCCCATCATTCTACTTTCTTCCCGGTGACTCACGTCATCTACTCTCCCTTCTAGAACACTTTTCTGCCCATACTGACTGTCGGCTATAATAAAAATCTGCTGCTAATGGTATGCCTCATGAAAATGCTTCGTCTAACATGGATGAGGAAAAATAATCCTTTTTTCTAATTTTACCACATTTAAGTGTTTTGAGAAGAAATATAGTTTAATGAGAGGTTATGAAATTATTTAAAGTAAGAATTGCATTTTACTTTAGAAGCTGTCTGAAGCATTCCAGAGCATTGCTTTGGAATTAATGATGATCCGAATGGTTTCAAACATTATCTATCTGGATGTTTGCGGAAAGTTCACGCAACAAGATATGTTACTTGAATACTCTTGAGGTCTTAGTTGTCTGTCAACGAAGTGGAAGTCAACTGTTAAAGACCATTCCAACTGTTTTGGCGTAGATCGTTTACAGCCTATAAAGCCAAAATTTTGTTGGTATGAGGCAAAAACATTAATAAAATCTAGTAACCACTAATGTAATTGACATTTGTGAGTGCTGTCTTGTTTACGAGCAAGTGAGACAATAAATCGAACCACTTCCGGCAAACAGAAAGCTTTATTGCGCTGTAAACTACTTATTTATGTGATATTCAAGTACAGGAAACCGTAGATAGAATTCATTCTGATTTAGTGTATTTTCTCACGCGTCACTAGTACTATCGGAGGTTCTTAATGAGCCCACGCTCAAGATCCCAGAGACGTTCTGTAGGTTTCCGCTTCCGGAGAGAAAAGCGATACAATCGCCACGCGGACTCTCCGGCTGAATCGCGACGCGGCGTCGGTGGCTCAGTGACGTGGCCAAGAGATAACAAGAAGACTATTTGTTCGTATGGTTTGAATCGCGGAGAGGCGTCACAATGAGATTCGATCGCAGCCAGATCGTCATGACGGGTCTCGCTGGCGTAGCAGGCACATCGGGACACGATGGTTTCGGCGGTGATGATGGTGATGGCAATGACAGGAATTTGTAAGATACTGTGGTGTGCATTAAAATGAAGAAAGTGATTGAATAATACACAGGAAGCGGGATTGATCCAAGAAAACTTTCCGCGAATTGTTTAACGACTACCAACACCACACTCAGAGATCGCGATTTGAAATCCGGTTCCCAACTGTGGAAAGATAGCACGCTACCGCCACGCTGCGGGTTACCCAGGTCATGGAAAAGATGGTGCATTTCAGACATTTAACACAGGACAAGGAAGTGACGATGCATGAGAAAGTGCAGGCACACAGAGTAACACAGATCAGGGTTGGTCCCGTAGCGCTCTCTAGGGCAAATTCCCTGCGCAACGAGCGCGGCCGCTGGAGAATCAGTGGTACGGTCACACACCGCGAGGCAAAGTGTTTTAGATTTTTAAAAATTACATAGAAATCAAATAGAAATTTGATAGATTTCAGTTTTGAGAGGAGAAAAAGAGAAAACTGTAATAAAATATTTTGCGGAGCGTAATTCTTGGAAATATTTTAGATAGAATACGTTTTCGTATCTCATCAATTACTGATAGTAAGATAAACGTATTAATGGTGGTTTTAAGCCCAGAATTTAATTTTAAAATCAACTGTAATCAATCTTTTAAATCAACTGTATTAACTCAAGGCATTAAATAATTATTTTGAATTTATGAAGAACTAAACTTACTTATAATGATCGCTTATGACCACAAAGTTGTACAGCGATCTAAAATGAAATAAAAAATAAATAAATAAATAAACTTTTATTTCTTTAGGACTCATCATTAAGACTCCTCGGTAGATGACTTAAGTGTTCTCGTTGGCTAGAAAATATAGTTGTATTTCTTTATTACTGTTCATATCTTATGAATAAAAGAAAGCGGAATTCTATCAGGCTTTGTATCTACTTGAGAATATCAGTAGTATGATTAACTATTTTTTGTTATCTCCAACAAGAACTACGCTCTTCAAAAATACTAAATATTATTTGCGTTTGTACCATTCTTAAAATTAATTCGTAGAAAAATAGGCGACAAAATGCAAAAAGCAAAAAAATTTGGACTATGGTACGATTTCGTCGGGGAAGCTTTAGTTCCGGCAGGGTCCGCTGCGGAGCGCTGCGGGGCCGCTTGTTCGTCGGTACTCACTGCCGAGCGGTGGAGGAAGTCCTGCAAGAAACGAGCACACACATTATAGCTCTCCTGGATTCACATTTTGGCGCAAAGGCACACACACACACACACACACACACACACACTCATGTACGCGAATACGCACACACATGAACACAGGTGGTCTCATGTTGTCTCCAGGAAGTTTGGTCCTGGAAGTTACGTATTTCGGATGGCGAAATGCGAATATAATAATTAGAGTTCACATTGAAAAGTTGATTAATATTGTTAGTTTTGAAAGTCAAAAACATTTCCTGTTAAATAAAGAAATGCAGCCAGTCGTGATAAAAGAATAACATTCAAAATGAAATGACAATAACAAATCAAAAATTCAACTTATAAAAAAAATTAAAAATACAATTTTATCCGTATTACTGATTTTCAATATATGCAGAAATTGTCAGAAACCTAAGCATTATCTGGCCATGTGAGTCAAATGTTTTTCTAAATTACTTAGAAAAGGGGGGGAGGTATGAAATTAAAAAAACCGTTTCTATTTAGAAATTCAAATATTTGATTATGCTTATCCGCAGTTTCTTGTACCTGATGTTATGGCTTTCATGCAAAGTGCGTTACTACTTGAGAGGCAAAATCCTGATTTTTCTGATACAGGGCCCTGTTTTCCGCTCTCTCGGCGGATTATTTGGACGGTTCCAAAATTGCCATTTCTCAGCACAGAATATCTGGTAATTTAAATACATTTTTGATTCCTCGCAAATTTCATAAGTGCACAAAATTGAAACATATTTCCCTTTATGTGTATTTTCTGACTCCATGACAATTTGATTACTCACCAAAATGAGAAATAATAGAGGATTCGGGTGATTTTGTAATTCAATGGAGTAACGAAACACATACAATATTTGATAGCAAACAATCATTTCCGGTCCCGCATATAAAATTCATCTGTATCCTAGTAATCACTGGTAGAACGAGATAAACAATTAATTACACAATTACAATTTAATATCAATGTTGTTACTCATACTACCTAACTTTACAACAAGCGCGTTGCAAGCGCCTAGTGACTAGGCGAAGGTGTTTTGAGGGTCCCACCACCTAGAGCCCCCGATGCGTTCGTGGAGAGAAGTGAAGGCATTGGATTGGAAAGGCAAACAGAGGCAAGTTGCGTTCGCGAGCACAAGCCGCTGTCGCGTATCATCCACTATTCATGAACGCTTTTAACGAACTGCTGGGTCCCGAATCGATAATCTCTTCCATCCCACGGTGCAAGTTCCTTGAAAGTGCATTCGATGAGTTTCGTCTCGTCTCTATCCGACTGCGTTCTGAGGCGTCATGAAGTTCATTCGCTTCAACGAACTTCTGTTCCAAGCCTGATGAATTAGTCATCGAGAATAGCCATTATTTGTCTCTGGTGAATAATGGGGCCAACAAGTTTTCGAATTTTGTTTCTTCTCTCGGACATGAACATTTTTCTGACTCTCATATTTTTCTGATTCCTGGCTCAATAAGTTTTAATACAGTTACGCTCTGAATTTTGTTGTAAGCATACTGAAATGCAAAGAAACGGAGAATCGTTGTGATTATGGTTTTGCAGATACTGAAAAAAATTTAAGTTAATGTTTTAATAATAAAATGAGGAAACATCTTTATTTCGTGATTTTATTATTTTATCATGATTTGTTAATGTAATTTACCAAACAATTTTGAAACCGAAGTAAAAAACGGTGAATTAGCCTGAGGGCAATTTGTAAAAGATGACGGTATTGCATTTTGATACTTGTTCTTTTAAATCTCTAATCATATTCAGAATTCATTCTGATGTTTCTTTAACTATTTTAATGAACAAATATTTTAGCTACAAAAAGGTGTTAATATGTGTCATGATATTAAGGAAAAATAGGCATGTGACTATTATCTATAGAATGTGGCTTTCAAAGCATAAAGCAATTCACATTGAAAGACAAGAAAGTTCACACTGAAGATATGCAAAACGTAATTAGAGCATTGTAGGATATTTCTTAATTTCCGTAAGACTTGGTTCATGTTCAACGTTATGGCCACTGAATACTGTGCATATAACTTAGAACAAAAATGAGTTTTATATATTTAAAAGATTAAAGGACTAGTTCACACAAAATACCTAATATTACACAAGTTCTCTAGTGTGCGGCAAGCAATGATTGTCATACTTCAGAATAAAAAACTCTGGTTCGGTTCAGAATGTTTGTTTTTCACCATAGAATAATTGCAGCACTCAATACTTTTTATTTTAAGTGTATATATTACCATCTTAGTTAAAAATGTGTCCAAAAGCTGAAATTTGAGGTGATGCAATTTAATATATAATTTCTGTGTAAAATCTCATGTGCAAATTCTGAATACTTGGTTTATGTTTTTCTCAACTTCTGATAATATTCAGATACATATTCTATATTGTACAGTGTGACTACGCTTAGGTTTTTCTTTAGATTTAGATTTTTTGTTAATTTTTAGGCATGAAATTTGAATAATGTTCATCAACCTCATGAAATAATTATCTTTCTCAAAATATGAGCATCTATATCTTTGATAATGGTTGGGACTTATTCAGTGTATTGTATGGATCATTTGACAGCTTCACTAAAAACGCAAAGGAACGACGCTGCAACCAGCTCCGTTGGCAGACGCCGGCGTAGTGTCGCAGCAGCAGGTTTGAATTTCGCGCCCGGAAGCAACTTTCAGACTCAATTTTATCGAAGACATTTTTTTTTTTCGGATAAAAGTAGATCTGCCGTTCTTCATAAAAAACAGGGATATTTTTTATAACGGAAGTTTCTTGACATCCTGTAGACAATTCCAGTTTAATCTACTATCCGTCCTTGGAATCACGAATTTGGAGGCAACATATACTTCATTTATTTCGAGCTGTAGGTCGTCAGTTGTTCCAGTGTCATCCAATCAGGAGCTTACACGCCACTATATTGACGTCATTATGGTGATGATTAACCTCCCGATTAGATGATACCGTAACAGCTGATTTACGTCAAGTGCGGTTATGTTCAAATCCAAGTAAAACTTCATTCTTCGGTCTGGTCACTCACTTGGGGCTTGGTCTTGGGAGGAAGAACTTGGTCGCCGGTTCAGGGTTGCCGAATTGGGGAATTTCGTCCCCAAAATGGGAAATTTTGTTGTTGTGGGAAAAAATGGGGAACATAAATAGACGAGGAAATGTTGGTATTCTTTTAGGAAATACTTTTCACCCAGAGCTGAGATAGAAAAATTATACCCTGAATTATTATGAATAAAAAAACAATACATGCTAGTTTCTCTCATTTTTATGTATTAAAAAGAAAAACATAGAAACGACAGGCATGTAGAGAGAAAAACATAGAATAACGAAGATATAGGTTTCGAGTAGCTCAAAAGATGATCGGTTAATTTGAATTATTTGAATTTAAGGGGAAAGCCAATGGAATCGTCAGGGACAACTCATGTCGTTGGGTCATAAGTTGGAGAATATGTTTCGCTTCTAAGTTGGGGAATTTTGTTTTGTTGAAGAGGATATTTGGGGAAATTTCGTAGTAATGGTGGGGGAAAAATTCGCAACACATCTTGCATCCCTGCGCTGGTTGCAGTGTTTTCATTAACGTACCGAGAGGTGTTATCCGTTGTACTGTTTTTGTGTGGTAGTGGTCATGTGTAAAACTGAAATGATCTCCCTACATTCTGTCTTGGACTTGGTTGGTAAGGTGCTAAATGCGTCCTAGCAATTGCTGCAAGTAATTGTTCATCCCTTGTAAATATTTTTGAATGGCGGTTTTTCATTCATGTGCTTCTTTGTAGTTGAATTTGTGCGAATAATTGTCAAGAAGAACTATTCAATTTCGTGAAAAATATTCCTTAATTGCTCAATAAGTACACTA
The DNA here is from genome assembly GCA_017312745.1 of Gryllus bimaculatus. Taxonomy (NCBI): domain Eukaryota; kingdom Metazoa; phylum Arthropoda; class Insecta; order Orthoptera; family Gryllidae; genus Gryllus; species Gryllus bimaculatus. The sequence continues at coordinate 249,267 of BOPP01000266.1, forward strand.
TAAACGCTTCCTTTCTTGTGTTATTGTATTTATTATGTAATGAACTTGTAATTATTTGTTGCACCTTATTACATGCATAATTTATCAACCAGAATTAACATTGGAATATTTTTAAATTTGAATATTAAACTGAAATTCTTGCCCATAAAATCTTATTGGAAATTATATTAATTTATATATATTTGTGTTGTTGTTCATTTCGTAATGAATATTTACTATCCCTTCCCATTTTCAGATAATTAACTATTGAACTTTTGTTGGCAAAATGTGTGTGCTAGCGGTTACAGAGTCTATTAATTTTAACTTTTAATTTCAAAAGCAAGCCCAGTCTCATTGTGCACAAAGTATTAAAGTACTCCTACAGAAAAATAACGAGATTCAAATGTTGAACCTTTACTTGCAACAGGTTACCTGGCTAAATAGCAATCTCAACCAACCAATCTCACCAACTTGAAGCGAGCGGGTCCTGTCTGAACATAGACAGTCACACAATGCATGGGAATAATGTTTTTACGCTGCTTTATTAATTAATTACATATTCAAATGTTTGTAGAAACAATTATACATTTTTACCTCTAATAATATCTTCTGTTTTTGTGTGGAGTTTACTTTCATTATTAATTTTGTCTTCATAGACGTAAGCCTTCAGAAAAAAAATTTGCTTCTCCAGATTTCTTGACTTCTTTAACACACTGCAGAAACGAAGGAAAACCTATCATCCATTATTCGAAATAACCATTATTTATCTAGGTAAGGCAATGAGTAATCAAGTATTATAATTAATATCGCTCAAAATGGGAAATTGGATGCAGACAGCCCATTGGCTGACGTGAAACCGCGACTTCGAGTGCGAAACTAACGGTTAATCGCTCGTTCGCTGACATTATTATCTCTCCGTGACGTAAATGAAATTCGAAACGCAGCCTGCCTCTGCAATTTAAATTAGTTATTAGTGCTCTACGTACACCTCTATGATTTGCTGTAGGGACGTGCAAGATACATATTTTACGCATTTTATTACAGTATATCGTTTCCAATTCACTGAATTGAATTGAATTAATGTCTTATTTGACGTGGCGAGACTCGGGTCATCAGGCCCGCTCTTCCGTCTGACCACGCAAATTTTCCTACGCTCCTTTCACCAGCTAGCAGAGAAAGTAGGTATTTCTTGGGCGACAAACAGGTGATTTGAATTTAGCTCAGAGGCGTCATTTAGGCGTGAGGTTCTTTGCATGCAAGTATATCTACTAACATGGGACAGCTGGCTTTACTTCCCTTCCGAAGGAAGGCGTACGAAGGATTTTTTCGCCCTTACAAATCCACGGCTTCGACTCACGAATTCATTGACTTACCAGACTAAAGGGAAATATTACAATCATACTGCATTTTATTAAAATGTTCTAACCCGAATAATTGGATGAAACTACAGCAAAAATAAGGAACAGGAAGTGGAAACGTCGTGTAAGAATCTAAAGTTTCGATTTCTCTAAAGACGTTTCTCTTATTTGTTACTGATTATATTCTAATAAAAGAAAATTATCAATACAATTCAAAAAATAATTTTAAATCATACATTTTGGCCTCACCAACATTTATTTTTTATAGAAAGAAAAAAATACGTAACTTTTCAACTTTATCATCCCTTACTCCAGTCCACTATTCTTATCTGTACATTAACACTTCTAGGCGTTTGAAAAACTAATCAGATTTCTTTCGCAAAATGGTAAAAAACTGCTTCTTTCATTTCACACTCGCCTGAATATTTTCTTGCCTGAAGGTTTTTCTTCTGTTTTGATTAAAGGTGACGTCGCTGGGTGCTAAATCTGTGAATGGTCCAACTACTTAAATCCACAGTCCTTCACAACATTGCGATCCGACTGGTATGCACATGTGCTTTGTTGTGAAAACAAAACACCCTGAGATTTCACACACCGCATCCAACTCGAGTATCTCTCTGAGTGAGATTGCGACTGCAAATTTGTAGTATTACAAGAATTAAAGATAAGAATATAAACTGCTCGGAAGTTTCTCTCATTGATGAGTGACATCTTGTTCAGGCCGGAAAGTTATGAAACAACTTATGTATATTATTTTTCACGGGTATCGTGTCAAACATGCAGAATAATTTCAAAGATCACCGACACCCTTCGCTCTCCAAAATTCGCCCTCGAAATCGTCTCTGGTTGCTGAGCGAACTGTACTATTGCCACCAAGAGAGCCAGTACTATTCAGAGATTCCACTTCTGGCGTCGCAAATGCAGTAGCTTGTCGCGCTTTATCGAGAAGCATGTGGGCGGCCGGCGACTTTGGGGGCGGCGGCGAGGGCACGTGAAGGGGAGGCGATGTGAGAGAGGGAGGCGAGGAGGGGCGTGCGTGGTGGCTAGCGGAGGATTGCGCCGAGAATACGTGCTAAGCACGACAGCTCGGCGGGAAGGCTGGCGGCGGGGGAAGGTGCAGGGGAGGTTTGGCAAAGGCTGAGAGGCGGGGCGGCGGCGGGGCAGTGAGTGTCGAGTAGGCACGTGGTGGCGTCGGGGGAGTGGCAAGCGGCGGGGGTTGCGGAGACGGAGGTGGTTAGTGGTGGCGATGGCTGAGGTGGAAGCGGCTGTCGGGAGCGGCGAAGCGGCGGGTGCTGGCGGCGGTGGCGGTAGTTGGGAGTCGACGGCGGGGAGGCGAAGGCGAGGAGGCGATGGCGGGGTCGGGAGGTGGCGTGGGAGAGGAGCGGCGGCGGGTGGCAGGGGCGGCGGTGGCGGGGCTACGGTGGTGGAGGCGACGGTGGCGAGCGACGGTGGCGGAGGGCGGTGGCAGTTGTCGGTGGCGGACGGTGGTGGCGGACGGTGGTGGCGGACGGTTGGTGGCGGGACGGTGGTGGCGGGACGGGTGTGCCGGGACGGTTGGTGGGGGAGTGGTGGGTGGACGGTGGTGGCGGGACTGGTGTGGCGGGACGGTGGTGGCGGAAGGCGGTGGTGGGCGGCGGTGGCGGGTGGCAGGTATGGCGGTGGTGGCGGGGTGGCGGCGGTGGGGCGGCGATGGCAGGGGCAGTGGGCGAGGACGGCGTGGAAGACGCGCGGCGAGCGGGGCGCCGCTGGAATATTCAGGCCCGTCGCGGACGCGGTCTCTTTATCTGCTGAAATATTGAGCGTGCCACGTCGCGCCGCGTTGCGCGTGACGGGGTCGGCTGGCTGCGGCCGTCGCCACGGCCATGGCGACGGTGACGCGGTTAGCGGCCGTACGGTCGAAGGTAATAATGATCGGTGGACGGAGGCTTCAATCGCAGTCGTGTTGAAATCGGCTCATTTGTAGAGATTATTGTTGTATGAAAATTATGTGGCGGTTGATAGAACTGATTTACATCTTAATTCCTATTTTAAAAAACATATTTTTTCATCATGTTGGCTGAATCGAGGTCCGGTGAATGTATGAACGTGAACTATAAGATTTTATTTACATTGAGCGAAT
>BOPP01000266.1:252747-274230 GCA_017312745.1 Gryllus bimaculatus
AGGAGATAGTACGAACGACGACTTTAACCCCAGTGTTTCTTGGCCGCATCAATAGTTGTAAACTGTGCAAATTTGAGAGATACAAGTCTTCATTGGACTCTTATTGTCCTCTCGCCCCTTTTGTATTTCAAATGTCCCTCTGTTAGTAATTTTTAAAAATTTGTGTTTATTTAGCCACAGGACTAATATCTTCTCACGTTGTTTATTGTTTTAATGTTTAATTTTTGGAATAAAAAGTTTGAAATATCCCTTTTTTTTTGCCGGAACGCTGACCACAATATTGCATGACGGTCTTCGTGTCTAGCGAACTAAATTAAAAAGAAGACGCTTCAAACAATCTTTAATCTGAATTTTTGCGGCACTAGTCATTTCACTTGTATCAGCATAACTGCGAGAAGAGAATAATAGAGGATTGATGTAGTCTAAATAACATTATAATTCTTTCTTTTGCTAATGAGGTGTCCCTCCTTTTTACATGAACACTGTTGGCAACCCACCAGGCGCAATCGTGAATTCCACGCCATCATTTTCGCGTAGTTTCAGGAGATCTGCGGAGTCCCTGGTGCAAACCGCCCAACGCCACAGCGGGCCCCTCGGCGTGTCGCGATGTTTGTCTGGCGACATGCACGGCGGGGCGGGCGGGGCGACGGCGACGCGCCGCGCAAGCGCTCGCACGCGCGGCTATCCAGACGCGATCCGCGTCAGCGCCGCAGGCGCGCGCCAGACGCCGAACGCTCGCCGGAATGTAAATATCGTAAATTGGCCGCGCCAAGGGCCCCGGAATGATTGTTTCGTGCGATTGTAATTAGACTTCATTCTCCCAAGTACTTAGGCACGTGCGCATCGTTTTTAGGTCTTCTTAGGATTGTTCGAGAGGTCTTTAACGCTCAGAGGTTGAGTATCAAATTTTTCGCGCAGTGTAAATCCAGGTTGTTATTAAGAATATTCTGTGTTGTTGTTTTTATTATTTATTATTATTATTATTATTATTATTATTATTATTATTTATTACTTTAAAGATAAATAAGTTACGGATTGGCTTGTTCGTATGAAGAGTGATTTATTGACACAATTACGTCCACTTGTTAATAACTGATAAATTTTTTATATAATTTAATTGCTTCTTTAATTTCATCGATTTGTCTTCAAGTATAAACATTAATAATCGTCATTGTAAGGCATGTCGCTGGAAAACGTCCGTCACATTCTGTATGTAAGGTTAAGCTTCAACGAAGACGAATACATTGAATATGTCAATTGTAGATATGTTATGATAATGTGGAAGCCATTTCGGATAAATTTTTCTGTATTCTAGAAAACGTTACGAATTCTCCCATCTCTAAAATATTCCCAATCATTCTACTTTCTTCACGGTGACTCAACGTCATCTACTCTCCCTTCTAGAACACTTTTCTGCCCATAACTGACTGTCGGATTATAATAAAATCTGGCTTGCTAATGGTATGCCTCATGAAAATCGCTTCGTCTACATGGATGAGGACAAATAATCCTTTTTTCTAATTTTACCACATTTAAGTGTTTTGAGAAAATATAGTTTAATGAGAGTTATGGAAATTATTTAAAGAAGTAAGATTGCAATTTTACTTTAGAAGCTGTCTGAAGCATTCCAGAGCATTGCTTGGAATTAATGATGATTCGGAATGGTTCAACATTATCTACTGGATGTTTGCGGAAAGTTCACGCAAGCAAGATATGTTTACTTGGAAGTACTCTTGGCAGGTCTCTTAGTTGTCTGTCAACGAAAGTGGACAGTCACTGTTAAAGACCATTCACACTGTTTTTGGCTAAGATCGCTCTTACGAGGCCATAAAGCCAAAAAATTTTGTTGGTATGAGGCAAAAAACATAATAACATTAGTCAACCACTAATGTAATTAGACATTTGTGAAGTGCTGTCTTGTTTACAGAGCAAGTGGACAATAAATCGAAGCACTTTTCCGGCAAACGAAGCTTTATTGCGCTGTTAAACTATTATTTAATGTGATATTCAAGTACAGGAAACCGTAGATAATTGCATTCTGATTTAGTGTATTCTTCTCACGCGTCACTAGTACTATCGGAGGTTTCTTAATGAGCCACGCTCAAGATCCCAGAGACGTTCTGTAGGTTCCGTCCAGGAGAGAAAGGATACATCAGAGCGGACATCTCCGGCTGAATCGCGACGCGGCGTCGGTGGCTCAGTGACGTGGCAGAGATAAACAGAGAACTAGTTTGGTTCGTATGGTTTGAATCGCGGAGAGGCGTTCACATGAGAATTCGAATCGCAGCCAGATCGTCATGACGGTCTCGCTGGCGTAGCAGGCACTGGGACACGATGGTTTCGGCGGTTGGATGATGGTGATCGGCAATGACAAGGATTTGTAAGATTACTGTGTGTGAAATTAAAACTGAAGAAAGTGATTGAATAATACACCAGGAAGCCGGGATTGATCCAAGAAACTTCCGCGAAGTTGTTTAACGACTACACACCACTCAGCAGGATCCGCGATTTGAGAAATCCGGTCAACTGTGGAAAGGATAGCACGCTACCGCCACGCTGCGGGTACCAGGTCATGGAAAAGATGGTGCATTTCAGACATTTAACACAGGACAAGGAAGTGACGATGCATGAGAAAGTGCAGGCACACAGAGTAACACAGATCTAGGGTTGGTCCGTAGGCTTCTAGGGCAAATTCCCTGCGCAACGAGCGCGGGCTTGCGTGGACGAATCAGTGGTACGGTCACACCCGCGAGGAAGTGTTTTAGATTTTTAAAAATTACATAGAAATCAAATAGAAATTTGATAGATTTCAAGTTTTGAGAGAGAAAAGAGAAAACTGTAATAAAATATTTTGCGGAGCGGTAATTCTTGGAAATATTTTTAGATAGAATACGTTTTCGTATTCAATAATTACTGATAGTAAGATAACGTAATAATGGTGGTTTAAGACCAGAATTTAATTTAAAATCAACTGTAATCAATCTTTTAATCAACTGTTAACTCCAAGGCATTATAATAATTATTTTTGAATTTATGAAGAACTAAACTTACTTAAATGATCGCTTATGACCAAAAGTTGTAGCAGCGATCTAAAATGACAATAAAAATAAATAAATCAAATAACTTTTTATTTCTTTAGGACTCATCATTAAGACTCCTGTAGATGACTTAAGTGTCTCGGTTTGGCTAGAAAATATAGTTGTATTTCTTATTACTGTTCATAGTCTTATGAAATAAAAGGAAAGCGGAATTCTATCAGGCTTTGTATCTACTTGAGAATATCAGTAGTATGATTAACTATTTTTGTTTTATTCCAACAAAACTACGCTCTTCAAAAAATACTAAATATTAATTTGCGTTGTACGTTCTTAAAATTAATTGTAGAAAAAATAGGCGACAAATGCAAAAAGCAAAAAATTTGGGACTATGGTACGAATTTCGTCGGGAAGCCTTTAGTTTCCGGCAGGGTCCGCTGCGGGGCCTGCGGGCGCGCTTGTTTCGTCGGTAACTACACTGCCCGAGCGGTGGGGAAGTCTGCAAGAACGAGCACACAACATTTAGCTCTCCTGAGATTCAAACATTTGCGCAAAGGCACACACACACAACACACACACACACCACACTCATGTACGCGGCAATACGTGCACACACATGAACACAGGTGGTCTCAATGTTTGTCTCCAGGAAAGTTTGGTCTGGAAGTTACGTAATTTCGGATGGCGAAATGCGAATATAATAATTAGAGTTCACATTTGAAAAGTTTGATTAATATTGTTAGTTTTGACAAGTCAAAACATTTCTGTTAATAAAAGAAATGCAGCAGTCGTGATAAAAGATAACATTCAAAATGAATGACAATAACAACAAAAATTCAACTTATAAAAAAAATTAAAAATAAAATATTTTATCCGTATTACGGATTTTCAATATATGAGAAATTGTCAGAAACCAAGGCTTAATCTGGGCCATGTGAGTCAAATGTTTTTCTAAATTTACGTTAGAAAAGGGGGGAGGTAGAATTAAAAAAACCGTTTCTATTAGAAAATTCAAATATTTGATTCTGCTTATCGCGTTTCTTGTACTGATGTATGGCTTACAATGCAAATGGCGTTCTACTTGAGAGGCAAGAATCCTGATTTTTTCTGATACAGGGCCCTGTTTTTCGCTCTCTCGGCGGATTATTTGGACGGTTCAAATTGCCATTTTTCAGCACAGAATATCTGGTAATTTCAAATACATTTTTTGATTCCTCGCAAATTATAGTGCACAAATTGAAACATTATTTTCCCTTTATGTGTTTTTTCTGACTCATGACAATTTGGATTACTCACAAAATGAGAAATAATAGAGGATTCGGGTGATTTTGTAATTCATGGAGTAACGAAACACATACAATTTTGATAGGCAAACACAATTTCGCGGTCCGCATATAAATTCCATCTGTATCACTAGTAATCAACTGGTAGAACGAGATAAACTAATTCATTACACAATTACATTTATATAATGTTGTTACTCCATACTACCTAACTTTAGCAACAAGCGCGTTGCAAGCGCCTAGTGATAGGCGAAGGTGTTTTGAGGGTCCACCACCTAGAGCCCCCGATGCGTTCGTAGAGAGGAAGTGAAGGATTGGATTGGAAAGGCAAACAGCAGGCAAGTTGCGTTCGCGAGCACAAGCCGTGTCGCGTATCCATCTCCACTATTCATGACGCTTTTAAACGAACTGCTGGGTCCGAATCGATAATCTCTTCCATCCCACGGTGCAAGTTCTCTGAAAGTGATTCCGATGAGTTTCGTCTCGTCTCTATCGACTGCGTTCTGAGGCGTCATGAAAGTTCATTCGTTCAACGAACTTCTGTTCAAGCCTGATGAATTAGTACATCGGGAAAATAGCATTATTTGTCTCTGGGTGAATAATGGGGCCAACAAGTTTTTCGAATTTGTTTCTTCTCTCGGACATGAACATTTTCTGACTCCATATTTTTCTGATTCCTGGTTCACATAAGTTTTTAATAACAGTTACGGCTCTGAATTTGTTGTAAGCATACTGAAATGCAAGAAAGGAGAATCGTTGTGATTATGGTTTTGCAGATACTGAAAAAAATTTAAGTTAATGTTTTAAATAAAATGAGGAAACATCTTTATTTCGTGATTTTATTATTTATTGCATGATTTGTTATGGTAATTTACCAACAAATTTTGAAACGAAGTAAAAAACGGGGTGAATTAGCCTGGGGCAAATTGTAAAAGATGACGGTATTGCATTTTGATACTTGTTCTTTTAAATCTTTATCATATTCGAGATCATTCTGATGTTTTTTTAACTATTTTAAATGAAGCAAATATTTTAGGCATACAAAGGTGTTATTATGTGTCATGATATAAGGAAAAATAGGCATGTGACTATTATCTATAGATATGCAAAAGCGTAATTAGAGCATTGTAGGAATTTTCTTATTCGGTAAGGCTTGGTTCATGTTCAACGTATAGCCACTGATACTGTGCATATAATTGACAAAAAAATGAGTTTGATAGTTTAATAGATTAAAGGACTAGTTTTCACACAAAAATCCTAATATACAAACAGTTTCAGTGGGTGGCAAGCAATTGATTGTCATATTCAGAATAAAAAACTCTGGTTTTCGGTCAGAATGTTTGATTTCTACCATAGAAAATAATTAGAGCATTCATACCTTTTTATTTTAAGTGTAATATAATTACATCTTAGTTAAAATGTGTCAAAAGTTGAATATGAGGTATGCAAATTAAATATAATGTTCTGTGTAAAATCTCAATACTATACAAATTCTGATAACTTGGTTTATGTTTTTTTCCCAACTTCTGATATATTCAGATACATCGTTCTATATTGTTACAGTGTGCTACGCTTAGGTTTTTTCTTTTTAGATTTATGATTTTTTTATATTTAGGCATGAAATTTGAATTAATGTTCTTGCACCTCATGAATATTATCTTTTCTCAACTTGAGCTCTATATCTTTGATAAGGGTTGGACTTATTCAGTGTTGTATGGATGCATTTGACAGCTTCACTTGCAAAACGCAAAGGAACGACGCGCGACCATCTCCGTTGGTTGGCGGGCCGCGCGGGCGTTCGTGTCGGGCAGCAGCTTTGAATTTCGCGCCAGGAAGCAACTTTTAAGACTTCAATTTTAGCAATTTTTTTTTTCGGAGAAAGTGGATCTGCCGTCTTCATGAAAGACAGGGATATTTTTTAAACGGAAGCTTCTGGACACCCTGTAGACATTTTCAAGTTTATGCTATTATACGTTTCTTAGAATCACGAATTCGGAGGCAATATATAATTCATTTATTTCGAGCTGCAGGTCGTCAGTTAGTTTCGGTGTCATTCCAGTCAGGAGCATTCCCCACTATAGTGACGTCACTATGGTGACGTTAACCTCCGATTGGATTGTCACGTACACAGCTGATTTACGTCAGTTGGGTAGGTTCGAATCAAGTAAAACTTTATTCTTCGGTCGTGTCAACTCTCACTGGGAGTTGGTCTCTGGAGGAAGCACTTGGCCGCGAGTTCAGAGTTGCCAAATTGGGGAATTTCGTTCCAAAATGGAAATTTTTTTTGTTGTGGCAAAAATGGGAACATAAATAGAGGGGAACATGGTGGTATATTTTTAGAAACTATATTTTCACCAGAGGTTTGGATAGAAAATTATACCCTGAATTAATTATGATAAAAAAAACAATACAACGCTAGTTCTCTCACTTTTAGTATCAAAAAGAAAAACATAGAACACAGGCATGTAGAGAGAAAAAGCATAGATAACAAGTTATAGGTTTCGAGTAGCTCAAAAGATAATGGTAATTTTTGATTATTTGAATTTAGGGACATCCAATGGAATCGTCACAGGGAAACTCAATGTTCGTTGGATCATAATTGTTGGAGAATATGTTTTCGCTTCTAGTTGGGGAATTTTGTTTTTGTTGAGAGGATTTTGCGGAAATTTTCTTTGTAATGGTGGGGAAAGAGTTCGCAACACAATCTTGCATCCTGCGCTGGTTGCCAGTGTTTTTCATTAACATACCGAGAGGTGTTTCCGTTTGTACTGTTTTTTTGTTGGTAGTGGTCATGTGTAAAATGAAATGATCTCCTAGCATTCTGTCTTGGAACTTGGTTGGTAAGGTGCAAAATGGCGTCCTAGCAATTGCTGCAGAATGTTCATCCCTTGTAAATAATTTTGAATGCGGTTTTTCATTCATATGTCTTCTTTGTAGTTGAATTTGTGCGAATAATTGTCAAGAAGAACGATTCAATTTCGTGAAAAATATTTCCTTTAATTGCTCAATAAGTACACTATAAACGCTTCCTTTCTTGTGTTATTGTATTTATTATGTAATGAACTGTAAATTGATTTGTGCCACCCTTATTACATGCATAATTTATCACAAGAATTAACACTGGAATATTTTTAAAATTTGAATATTACACTGAATTCTTGCCTTAAAAATCTTATTGGAAATTATATTAATGTTAGATATATTTTGTTGTGTTATTCGTATGTTTTCATGGTCATCTATGTTGGAGCCGACTCGAACTACGTGCTTCTATCCCCTTTCCATTTTCAGATATTAACTATTGAACTTTTGTTTTGGCAAAATGTGTGTGCTTAAAGCGGTTACAGAGTCTATTAATTTTAACTTTTAATTCAAAAGCAGCCCAGTTTCATTGTGCAAAAGTATTAAAGTACTCCTACAGAAAATAACGAGATTCAAATGTTGAACCCTTTACTTGCAACAGGTTACCTGGTAAATAGCAATCTCAACACAAATCTTCAACCAAACTTGAAGGCGAGCGGGTGCCTGTCTGACATAGACAGTCACACAATGCATGGAATAATGTTTTTACGCTGCTTTATTAATTTAATTACATATTCAAATGTTTGTAAGAAACAATTATACATTTTTTACGCTCTAATAATATTCTTACTGTTTTTGTGTGGAGTTTACTTTCATTATTAATTTTGTCTTCATAGACGTAGCCTTCAGAAAATAAAATTTGCTTCTCCCAGATTTCTGACTTCTTTAACACCTGCAGAAAGAAGGAAAACCATCACCATTATTCGAAATAACCATTATTTATCTAGGTTAAGGCAATGACGTAATCAAGTAATTATAATTATATCGCTAAAATGGGAAATTGGATGCAGACGACCATCTGGCTGACGTGAAACCCGACTTCGAGTGCGAAACTAACGGTTAATCGCTCGTTCGCTGACATTATTATCTCTCCGTGACGTAAATGAATTCCGAAACGCAGCCGCCTCGCATTTAAATTAGTTATTAGTGCTCTACGTAAACCTCTATGATTTGTTGTAGGCGTGAAGCTACATATTTTAGCAATTTTAATTACAGTATTATCGTTTAACATTCACTGAATTTGATTGAATGTTTATTTGAGCGTGGGAGACTCGGTATCAGGCCCGCTTTCCGTCTGACCAAACGCCAGTTTTCGCTACGCTCGCTTTCACCAGCTAGCAGAGAAGTAGGTATTTTCTCCTTGGGCGAGAAACGGTTTGATGTTGACATTTTAGCTCAGAGGCTCATTTAGGCTGAGGTTCTTTTCATGCAAGTAATCTACTAAGCATGGGAACATGGCTTTTAACTTCCCATCCGAAGGAAGGCATAACGAAGGATTTTTTTCGCCCTTCGCAAATCTCACGGCTTCGACTCACGATTTCCCATTGACTACAGACTAAAGGGAATATTACAACCATACTGGGCATTTATTAAAATGTCTAACGCCGAATAATTGGATTAACTACAAGAAAAAAAAGAACAGGAGTGGAAACATCGTGTAGGAATCTAAAGTTTCGATTTTCTCTAAAGAGTTTCTCTTATTTGTTACTGTATTATTTATTATATTCTTATAAAAGAAATGAATCAATACAATTCAAAAATAATCTTAAATCATACATTTTTGCCTACTAACATTTATTTTTAGTAGAAAAGAAAAAAAACGTACTTTTTTCAACTTTATCACCTTATCCAGTTCCACTATTCTTATCTGTACATTAACACTTCTAGGCGTTTGAAAAAATAATCAGATTTTTTCGCAAATGGTAAAAAACTGCTTCTTTCATTTCACACTCGCCTGAATTATTTTCTGCTGAAGGTTTTAAATTCTGTTTTGACTTAAAGGTGACGTCGTGGGTGCTAAAATTGTATAGTGTGAATGTCCAACTACTTAAATCACAGTCTTCACCATAATTGCGATCGATTGGTAAATGCACATGGTGCTTTGTGTGAAACCCTGAATTTCACACACTCATCAACTCGAGTATCTCTCTGAAGTGAGTTGCGACTGCAAAATTTGTAGTATTACAAAGATTAAAGATACAGAAATATAAACTGCTCGAAGTTTCTCGTATTGAATGAGTGACATCTTGTTCAGGCCGGAAAGTTTTGAACAACTTATGTATACTTAATTTTTCTCACGGGTAATCGGTGTCAACATGCAGAATAATTTTCAAGATCACCGACACCCTTCGCTCTCTAAAAATTCGCCCTCGAAATGTTCTGGTTGCTGAGCGACATGTACTATGGCTACTCAAGACGAGCCAGTACTCATTCAAGCGACTTCCACTTCTGGCGTCGAATGCAGTAGCTTTCGTGCGCTTTTCCGGAGAAGCATGTGGGCGGCCGGCGACTTTGGGGCGGCGGCGAGGGCACGTGAGGGGAGGCGATGTGAGAGAGGGAGGCGAGGAGGGGCGTGCGTGGCGCGGAGATTTGCGCCGACGACATACGTGCTAGCAACGACAGCTCGGCGGCGACAGGCTGGCGGCGGGAGAGGTGCAGGGGAGGGTTTGGCAAAGGAGCTGAGAGGCGGGGCGGCGGCGGGGCCAGTGGTGTCGAGTAGGCGTTGGTGGCGTCGGGGGGAGTTGGCAAGCGGCGGGGGTTGCGGAGACGGAGGTGGTTAGTGGTGGCGATGGCTGAGGTGGAAGCGGTGCGGAGCGGCGAAGGCGGCGGGTGCTGGCGCGGGTGGCGGTAGTTGGGAGCGACGGCGGGGAGGCGAAGGCGAGGAGGCGATGGGGGGCGGGAGGTGGCGTGGGAGAGGAGCAGGCGGCGGGTGGCCAGGGGCGGCGGTGGCGGGGCTATCGGTGGTGGAGGACAGGTGCGAGCGAACGGTGCGGAGGGGCGGTGCAGGTTGTCGGTGGCGGGACGGTGGTGGCGGACGGTGGGTGGCGGGACGGTTGGTGGCGGGACGGTGGTGGGGGACGGTGGTGGGGACGGTTGGTGGCGGGAGTGTGGGTGGACGGTGGTGGCGGGACTGGTGTGGCGGGACGGTGGTGGGCGGAGGCGTGGTGTGGGCGGCGGTGGCGGTGTGGCAGGTATGGCGTGGTGGCGGGTGGCGGCGTGGGGCGGGGCGATGGCAGGGCGGCAGGGGCGAGGACGGCGTGGAAGACGCGCGGCGAGCGGGGCGCCGCTGGAATATTCAAGGCCCGTCGCGGACGCGGTCTTCTTTATTCTGCTGAAATATTGAGCGTGCACGTCGCGCCGCGTTGCGCGTGACGGCGGTCGGCTGGCTGCGGCCGTCGCCACGGCCATGGCGACGGTGACGCGGTAGTCGCCGCTAGCCGTCTCGTCGAAGGTAATAATGATCGGGTGACGGAGGCTTCAATCGCAGTCGTGTTGACAATCGGGCTCATTTGGTAGAGATTATTGTTGTAGAAAATTATGTGGCGGTTGATAGAACTGATTTACATCTTAATTCCTATTTGAAAAACATATTTTTTCATCATGTTGGCTGAATCGGAGGTCCGGTGAATGTATGAACGTGAACTATAAGATTTTTATTTACATTGAGCGAATTCTAATAATGAAGAGTACATTTATAAATGATTTGTGTGACAAAAATATTTTGGAAGAGATTTATCTAGTGTGTATGTTTCAAGACTGAAGAAGATAGTAATTTCCATTTCAATAAAATATGGCCGTAACGGTAATGGTGCTGAAATAATCGATATAGAACCACTGTACAGGAAATTCATGTTGTCATTTCCGATCGTCATCAACTTCTTAATTTGCAACATAGCGCATATGTTCATGTCACTTTTCCGTGAACAAGCTACCTTGCATTCTCTTCTGTCTGGCCCGAGATTTGCAAATGTTAATTGAAGCACTAAAGCGTTTTGGATTACGATGTCATAATAAACACACCTCAGACTATTGTGATTGCGATTGACATTGAAATGGCGTTTTAATAGCTCAGAGGATATGGCAAATCTTCCTTTTAATGAAGATAATACAAATGGATGAAAACCAGAACAATATAAGTCATATTGTATAAATTCTGAGAAATCTCTTGTATAAATCAATACCACGGTATAGTCGTGGTGCTTTGTTTCATCATTAAAACCACAGCACTTCAGTTGTTCGTTAAAACCTCGAAAATACATTGCCACGGAAATATAGCCTGAAATAAACTCTTTGTTCTCAGAATTTATAAAATGTCACTTATATCGTTCTGGTTTTCACTCATTCATGTAGTCTGGCATGTGTAGTAAATATTTCAGTGTGAATTATTTTAACTATTTTGCTAGTAACTTCGACGTTTTGAATGAGTTGAGTTTATGATAAAGATTAATTTTATGTGTACTGAAATACCTTTGCATGTTTTATCTTTGAGATATGTTATAATATGATACATTCAATATTTCTAAAATAAAATTATTTATTATATATGAATACTGACTCATTTCACATCAACATGAAAGAGGATGTTTTCATTAAAGGCGTTTGTAATAGAATACCTGTAAAGTGAAAAACGTCTCGAGTAATGAACAGTGAAAATCTACGAAAGTTTGTAAGATTGTAATTTTCATTTGAATAATTATTATAACTGTATTATATCAGTATAACTACATTCTTTTGAATGATTATTATAATCTGTAGGTAAAGTTTATATTTTCTTTTGAATTATTATACGCCTGACAATACTCTTTGAAGGTATCAGCGGGTAATGTAATGAATAGAACGATGTTAGTGAGTGGTGTCGGTATTGAAGTGTGAACTGAATACCATTTCTGGATAACGTTGACAGTTCTTTCATTGAAAGCACTTCATATTTCGTCGTTTTACTGCACGAGGCCAGTTGAAGCTTATTACTCTGACAAAGTAGTAACGAGAGAGTATGGAAAATAATACTAAAAGGCGTTTAGAGAGAGTTCATTATTATTTATTGGAGTACATAATTATGTTACTACATGATAATGATACTGCAATTTTTGTAATTATACCCTTATTATCTAACTTGCATTCTATGAAACGAGGATTTATGGAGATAATCATTTGCCGAAGGAAACGTTATGTACAAACGTTGGATGTAGGGAAATAAACCTCGAGGAGAATAAATTTCTATATAATTTTCCGTTTACTATAGAAAAAACTTCTGATACAGTGAAAGGAGTTAAACAATAACCATCTGAGATATATTTTTAGTTGTTGATCCCAAACGCAGTATGGATATTTTCTACCTACATTTTTTTATCTGAGAATAACCTGTTATTAGCATTCACTTACTAGGTAATATTACATTCAATTCCGAAATATCACACGTTGATATCAGTAACGCCGTTAATTAAGCCGAACTTATGCAAGCTACAATTGCAAGCTTTGGTAGTAGATACGCGTATGCATCGGTTGAGATGCGGGGTTGGAATTGATAATGGTACAGATGGTTTCAGTCGTCACTGCAATGCGGAAAGATCGATATATCAACTGGATATGTTGTCCAAATCAAGACCAGAAATACTGGAGATGACAAAAGAAGGTCTGACATTAGCTTTAAAAAGACAATATAATATTCGACACTTATCTTAAACCAGTAGTTAGAACTCTCTACAAAAGGAAGCTGAGGTTGCATCAGTGTTATCAGGAGTATTTGGCAATTGTTGTCAGAGTGGTCATCAGAAGTGATAAAATATCACAGCTGTTTGAAGGGAGAGTAGTTGTTGATATTAAAGTTGTAGAAATGCAATGATATTAGGGACGATGCTAGAGTAGTACTAGCTATGACAAGAGCAGAATAGACATCAACTGAGTGATAAACTACCACAGCCGCGCATAGTCACTAGAAATTGTGGATATGCCAAAGGAACCGCCATAAGGAATTTAGCATCAACTGATAACGTTAAAGGCACGTGTGTCAGAACCTTTCGCTGTGACGGTAGAGGCAAGGGAGGGTTGGGGAGTATAATGGTAAAATTACATCTTCGGGAGGGGTTGATACTAATGGTTGCTGCGCCAACAAAATAAATTTCTGTGGCAACATCCGAATAGTCACATAAATATTTTGATAATGTAATGATATCAGAATGTATCAGAATAAGCAGCACCCTGCGTAGTTGATATTGCATTCACAAATCCTGGTATGAATGATGGCAACGCTTCGGCAGCAACAGAGTTTACACAAATAATAATTATACCACAGAACCATGACCATCATTGAAGGTGTCAGTGTTTGTAGGAACAACTACGGCAGAAACTGCGTTGCAGCTATTGTTGAAGCAGCGGTGTATATAGACATAACGAAAATGATGCTAGACACCAACGAAAAGGCTGTGTCATCGAAAAATCATATTTTATAATATTTACCCTCGACCCCTAGACCAACAGTAACGATAATAGTGAAGCACTGCCAAAGAGCAAGCGAGACCCAGCAGTGATAGGCTCCAGTAGTGATTGTACCCGCGGAAAGAGCTGTAGTTCTATCAACACGGGTGACGATATGTCTCAGTTGATGCCCCCACGTGGTGGCTGGAACTCTGGTCTCGAAACCTGTGGCCGAAGTGGCAGCAGGAGCCACCTCCCCTGTGTCGGTTGGAGCTCGGTGAAGCAGTGCAGCGGCGACGAGCGGGGGCTCGGGCGCGGCGGGGGCGCGGGCCGTCCCGGCGGAGGCCGCGGGGCTTCGCGTGTCCGTGCGGCGTAATTCCCGGCGTCGGGCATCGACCCGCGGCCCACGCACAAAGCTATCGCACGCGCCGGTATCGGCAGAGCAAGCAAACACGACTTCCATCATCGGCGCGTAACTCGCGGCGCGGCCCGGCGTGTATTGACCCGTGCGTGCGTTTGGAGGGCGCGGCGCGGCGCGGCGTTCTCCAGGGCTCGCCCGCATGCCCCACCGCTCCTTGCCGCCCACGCACGCGCTTTCCTCCTTTATGGCTGATTGATTGGTGATTCCGGGTACGTCAACCTCTAAGGTCCTTAGTCCTGTAAGTGTAGTGTATGTTTTTTCCTCGGGAGGTTATCTTACCCCCCCGGATTACGCCGACCTTCCGTCGTCTAGCACGGTTTTCCTTAATCACGTATCTCCCACAAGCTCTAGCCTTCCGAGCAGTCTCCCTGCAGGTGTTGTAGTGCAGTGCACGTAAGTGCAAGTGAGTGTAAGTAAGAGCTGAATGTAGGTCAGATCTCGCGCAGTTCGCGACCCCGTTGGTTATGCTACCGCTACTGCATTCCCCTGGTTTTGATCGGAGGGACCACGGAAAACTAGCGATCGGAGCAGCCCTCCACTAAAATTGACTCCTCCAGACAGCAACTGAATTCGACCTAGCTATAAATCTAGTGTCGAAAATCCTGTAACCGTCGGCACTGCAGTGAAATCAGTTGATGCCCTGGGCCACTTCTCTCGGTACTTTTATTCTATTTTCTCCGTTAAACCCATGTAAACCATAAATTGTCCAGTTATTGTTATAAATAATACTTTTATTCCTCTGCGAATTTAAAATTTATTTAATTGTGAGAGGGGGTACATACATACGACTAAGTATATTGTTGACGTGAGTTACGTGGATTGAGAATCGAATCCGAGTCTGCTGGGTTACACTCAGTTTTCCTGTCACTGAGCTATTGAGACAACAAAAGCTGCGAATTTGTTCTTGGGGTACATATTGAAACCGTGTATTTTATATTTAAATGTCACTACTATGTCTCCATTATGTCTGTCACATACAATGGATGAAGATGTTGGTGTCTGGGATCAAAAATTCCTTTTTAGAAACCGAATTAAAAACATTCATACAAATGTATCTCCATTCCCCTTCTTCATCGATAACTGGATTTGTTTTCGAATTACAAAGGATAATATTTTTTTCTGCACCGGTTAAGTACATTACGTCCTCACCGGTCACCATAATCCCCATTTTCTCAAAAAGCACACTTACAAAGTGGTTTCAAAATATAACTCTAATAAGAAATGGATATATTTGCATATATTTTTCAAGTAATATTATATGCATGAAATATACATGGCAAAATTGAATGTTTTAGTTACATAGGTTTCTTATTTATGATATTTATTATTCAAAAAGTTAATAGTTACGGTATGTCCAATAAATTACGTAGAATAAAAATGCTTGAGTCTGTACTGGCTATGTTAATGTGTATAATATTGTACCTATAGCACTACAGTTTCGAAATAAGAGAACGGAAAAGAAATTATTGCATTCTTTTTTATTAAACAGTAAATAGAAACATTTTCGGAGGAGTCCTGTTGAAAAGTAGAGCTAAGGATATTTATATTCATTCAAAATATAATTTTACAATAATGGAAAGACAGCTTAAAAGACACATAACGTTCCACATTCAAATATTTCAATTTCAAAAATCCATTAAAATTGTCTGTGAAATAACTGTATCTCCCCCCTTTGGTTGAAAATATACTCTTAAACTCTATTGATCATTTACGTACCTCTAAATTGGTTTGATTGAAGTTGGCCAATTTATGTACTTATCTTTGGAAACAATCTCATTAGAGGAATGAAAGTTGTTTTCCGTTCAAACATACAAATAATTGAATGCACCAGTCTGAGTTTTTAAAAAATATTTGTATTGTTCAATAAAGTGATTTTTATACATTGTCATTCAGGAATGCTAGCATTCATCTTAGAGTAAATTTTATCTGCAGTAAAAGAATGAATGATTAAAGAGAATCGAAAACAGCAATTTTTGGAGAAGTGGCGTCAGAAAACGACGACAATTATGTGAATTAGGGCCCATTTGTTTAGCTAAATAGCTGAAATATGAGACATTTACCGAGCAGGAAATGATGTTCCATAAACGGTGTATTGCATTTGTGTTAATTTTTCTTTAGCCTAATATACTGATCAACGTATAAAATATTGTAATATCGTCCTCGAATTCTTGGTACTAATTCGATAAGACTTGTTTTGTATTTATTTCGTTGGATATTAAGTAGTACCTGGTAAATAATTCAAAACTATGTTTTCTTCGGTCAAGGTGGAATGCACGATAT
Source organism: Gryllus bimaculatus (assembly GCA_017312745.1). NCBI lineage: Eukaryota > Metazoa > Arthropoda > Insecta > Orthoptera > Gryllidae > Gryllus > Gryllus bimaculatus. The sequence goes on from BOPP01000266.1 coordinate 269,040, forward strand.
TTCGTGATTCTAATTACATAAAGAATGCATATGTTACGTAAAATTTAGATGAACATTTCTTGTCAGTTTTCGAAGAATTTTTCAGGATTGAGACGTAGTGTGAGAACATTAAACTATATTTCAAACTTTGAAAATTATCAAGACACTATGATTCAAGTGTCTTTCATACTGTACATCAAGTTCATATTTCATCTCCACGTTTGAATTTAATCGGATCAAATATTTGTAAATTAATCAACGTCTCATAAATTTATAACGTGGGGTTGGTTTCTACACAAAAAATGAGACAAAAATGCACACCTGGAAGACAACATGAGACGGTCAAACACTTCTCTCTCTCTCTCACACACACATTCACTCGCATTCCACGCTCCCCCACAAGAAGACACCGGAGAAGAGGCCGGAAGGGGTCGAGCGCGGCGCCTCGCGCGCACGCGGGCGGCACGCGTGCCACGACTCGCTCGCGTGCGCGCCCCACACGCGGGCCGCGTGCCAGGAGGCAACTCGTGTTCGTGGGTGTCGAAGGTTGTCGACGCCTGGTCACGTGACACTCGAGGGAGCTCTAGGGAATCGATGGCCTCTTCCGCGACGCCCACGCGTCTCCCGGCCGAAGGGCGAAGGGCGCAGGGCGAAGGGCGAAGGGCGCAGGGGCCGTGATCGTGGACAGGCGGGGCGGCACGAACGAGATATAGATCTCGATCGGCGTTCGGTTTATGACGGGAGGTAATATAGAGGCGAAGTGATACTACTGTTGTTCCCAGGTTAATCTGAATAGTTCTATCACGTCTGTGGTAACGCGAAGGCTTGCTTTAATAGGCCAACATTGTTCACGGTCTCTTTACATGGAGATTGAATAGTTTTATTCGCAGACGTATTTTGCGTGCGTTCGCAGAGCACAGAATAAATGAAGCAAAAAGCAACATAAGCTCGTTACATGTCGGTAGGAAGAACTTACACTATTCAGTAATAAACAGCACATATTAATACACAAAATTAATGCTTTTTATATGTCTATAACTTCAATGCAACATGCTTTCGAAAGCATATTATAAACATCAAATTACGTAAACCTATTCTTCTGGAATTACTTTCCCTTATTTGTCTTCAGGAAACCATTTATTAAACGAAATAAAATCAGGGATAAGAAATCGATCTCGTGTGCTAGCATACGTGCGTGTTTTCTCAAGTCCTGTACATTCATTGTCTTCTTGTAATAAGAACTGTGTTTCGATACTAATTTATCTCTCTTGTACAATCTCGTCTAATTATTAAAACGCGTACTTTCAAGTTACAGTTATAGGTTCTATTGAGGTAAGAAAATATCGGTTTTTCAGAAAGTTCTGTACGAGTTGTTGTTGCGAGATTTCTTAACAAAGGACAGTTTAAACGCAACTGATGTCATTAACCACTATATACGTAATGTAAGAGTATTTTAATATTTTAATAACGAGTGGTTAACGTAGCAATGGATTTCTAAGTAATCTTGTTATTTAAGATCTAATTAACGTATCTCAGAACAATGTAGTGGATGTGTAGTACGAGAAAGGTAATATTGCGACCCGCCAGCCAACAAACAAGAAGACAGACCGAAAGAATGAAAGGAGAGAAAAAAAGAGAGAACGAAAGAGAGAAAGAAAAAGAAATGTAGAAAATAAAAAGAAAGAACGAGAAAACTAAAGAACGAAAGAAAAAATAAAGAAAGAAATGAAAAAGAGAGAGAACGAAAGAAAGAAGAAAGAGAGAGAACGAAAGAAAGAAAGAAGAGGAGAGAACGAAAGAAAGAAAGAGAGAGAAAGAAGAAAGAAAGAGAGAGAACGAAAGAAAGAAAGAGAGAGAGAACGAAAGAGAAAGAGACAGAGAGAGAACGAAAGATGAAATAGAACGAAAGAATGAAAGAGAGAGAGAACGAAAGAATGAAAGAGAGAGAGAACGAAGAATGAAAGAGAGAGAGAGAACGAAAGAATGAAGAGAGAGAGAGAACGAAAGAAAGAAAGAGAGAGAGAACGAAAGAAAGAAAGAACGAGAGGAAAGGGAGGGGGGCGTGTGCGGGTGGTGGCCCGTGCCGCCCAGCAGAACTCACCGTAGAGGCGCAGGGTGCCCTCCGCGCGGCCGAGGCTGTTGGTGGAGACGCAGTTGTAGGTGCCGATGTCGCCGGTGCCGAAGTTGCGGATCACCAGCCACATGTACACCTTGTAGCCGGCGCGGTTCTCCTGGATCGTGTACTTGGGACTGAAACACACAGAGCAGACCGTCGGGTCAGAATGGCAACGAACGAGCAGAAAAACAGGCATTGGCATTAGACTACGATTGCATTGGTAATTTCAAAGACGTAGTGACGAGAGAATTTATTTGGAAATTGCAAATTTACAAGAGGAGTTTAATAAGATTATTCTGTGTAATACTTGAGGAAATTATCTCCAATAATGTTTCATAAAGCGTCGTATATTAACTCTATCGCTAGCAGTGCACTCGACAGGGCTTCCTATGATTAATGTATAGAACCTCGAGATTGGTCAGCAGAGAAAAGGTGATAAGAAAAACAATAATTTTTTGTGGATACAGGTCCTGGATTGTTGCTTACAAGAAGTATAGTTTAATATATTGTTGTTAAATTTAACACGTGGAGTAGTCACGCTAATGGGATAAAACAAAATCACAACATTCTCCTAAATTTTCACCATCATTATTATTTTTTATATACTCTGCAAGGTTACATAAGTTTTATGTTTCACAATATTTTTTTAACTTCTATAGTATTCAAGAAGGGTACTTTTTTGACACCTGTAATTACTGTTTACAAGTTTGGACACTAGTTAAACAATTTCAGCTTAGCATGTCATTACGTTTTGTTTTATTCATAACTTTTTACGTATAAGATAGACGTAGTGTAGTCATTTAGAAATCGCGGTTTAATTTGATTAATTTGTGGCGGAGGGGAGAGGGAAAGGTGATTATATTTTTGAGTATTTCAACACTCGTAAAATAATTTAGAAGGGTTTGCAATCTTTGGGATACATTTTAAGAACTTCTTTTATGTAAGTTATGTAGATTTCATTTTTTTATTCGTCTGTTTTGAATAATTTATTGAGCTAGCAACATTCGTCTTAAAATTGGTTTTCAATTGTTTGTAATTTGTAATAATTCATGGAACCAGCTGTTATCCGGCTTGGAGAAGTATATGTCACGGTTGGACTAATAATTGTCTCTAATCTCATTATACCTGTCTGCATCTACTTGCAATTTAGAGTTTTGTTCCACCCATGGACACAATTTGACTATTTTTGCATTGGTTTGTTTGTATAACATTTTGACATGTGTGTTATACGTATGTAAAGTAATCATATTAAAAACAGTAAAAGAGTAAACATTGTCAAAAATATTATATTTTATAACTCGTAATAAAAAGTACTACTAACACAAATTCCAGAAAGTAAATCGCTGAGACGAATTATCGAGGATCAGCGCATTTGTGAGGAAAATAATGAGGTGCAGCATGTACGAACGAAGCAACTCTTTCGATATATTTATTTTGTCCTTCATTCTTCAGCAAAACATATATTTATAGTTATTCACAGCTTGGAAAATATATAATTCAAATTATAAAATACTATTAAAAGCGTTAATTCCAAATTCGAAGTGTAACATTAAGTAACGATGTGGTACACGATTAAAACTCCGCGGTACACTTACAGAAGGTAATTCAGTCACATTAACACCATTAACTTGAAGTAATGCGTTAATGCACTGTTGTGAGTTCCTACTGGTTGGTTTTTCTTGAAATGAGGAAATAAAGAAAAAACGTGAAGTTACGAACCTTCATTTCCCCGAAAAGAAAAAAAAATATTGCGGTCAATATTAACGATGTATTTTATGACCAACATCAGAATTACATTGTACCCACATAATGATCATTTCTCATTTCATTTGAATTGTCGTATTGCTGCAGAAAATGCGATCTCTTAATTATTTAGCATACTTTGTTTTACACTTTAGTAACAATGTATTTACTTTTCATTTGTCTACAGCGTCCACAAAAATACAAATATATGCCAAGAAAATCAGTGAAAACGAGAAAAACTCTGTAGTTCAACGCAAGTGAGTTCCACTGCATTTGCTGTAACACGAGTCTACAATGTGAAGATAAATAAGAATATCAAAATATACAGAAAATTGACCTCCACGCTCGCACACGCACATCACGGCACGCACTCTGCACAAGCTCGCACACACGCATTCGCACACCCTCATACATATGTTCACACAAAAAATCATGTGCACTTTCGGCTGAATGTATTCTGAAACACTGACAAAAGATAATATTTTCAAACGCACTCTGAGTTCTGGTAAGAGTATTTTTTTGTTACACATTACTAATGATTGTAAAATTGACGTCAACTCTTAAAGGTCACGAAATGGATGAGAATATTAAGGCTAAATGTTCCCTCACTAGTACAATTTGTAGCCACCACGTGGCAGCACCAAAATAAGTAAAATTTACTTTACCGATAATGTCTGAAACAATGGTCCGTTTTCAAATTGTAACGGCATTTGACGAGTTTTTAAATAGCAGTTTACGCTACCCGGACTGACCTTTCTTTCCAAAAAATCTAACAAAACGCGAAATTTGAAATTATTCTCAAAAACTTCGAGAACACATCCTTTAAAAATGTGGCGTTATAGATAAAAAGCGACATTACTTCTTGAATCCAACGCTGTGACAATCAATGCAAATCGACGAATTAGGAGCGTGTAAAGTGAATTACGAAAACCCCTCGCCCCCCCACCACTTCCTCTTCCTGCGCACCCGTTGCCTTCACCCACCCGCCCATTGTGGACCTCTGTCAGCGCGGTGGCACGGCCAGGCCCCGCGGTTAAAGCGGTGCTACGTCTAAGATTAATTTTTAGCGCTGCAAATAATTCAGCAATTAAAAAATAACAGTATCCGTTTTCAGCTTTATGGGTACTGGCCTGCGATGACTCAGTTATGCTCGTATTAACAAATAACAGAGTTGACACCCTTACGATTATCTTCTTCTCCTCTGCTCCAAGGATGGGTTCATGACCTGTTCTGTCTTCTACCAATTTCATTTCTATAACGATCTGCCTGTGGTCTTCTACCTCGCGTTCTATACATAAACGCTTGCTTCAGAATGCGTGTCTGTCCCATGTATCGAAGTCATTCCTCCCTTCA
>BOPP01000266.1:277544-318715 GCA_017312745.1 Gryllus bimaculatus
CCAAGAAGAAGAGAGATAGGAGGAGTTCAGAGGACAAGTCAGTGAGCGCAGTTGATAATTTACTATAGTGGGCCTCTGCACACTAATGAAAAACGATTGATCCGCTGTTAAACCAATCATTGAAACGGAAGAGAGATAACGCTTATGGGAAGCAAAGGCAGCTGCATGGAAGGTAGGGGCAAGCTCTACGAGGCTTGACGCTAATAGGCCAGTGTATTTATTTGTTTGGCGACACTCCTCTGCGTCGGCACGGCATGTGCTCAGCACGGGGACTCTAATTCCTCACAGGAAGGACAGAAGCCTTCCATGATAGCTAATCCACGGACCAACGTGTGTACCCAACAATTGAACTACAGAAAAAACACATTCTGAGAGATGCTACCACTCTACATCCGACCTGTTTTGTGGAGCCAGATTTGTTGAGGCTGCAGGAGCGAAAACTATAAGAATGTACTTTGCAAGTGTGTAGCAGCCGCGCACAGGTGGAATATTCAAAAGTTTTATTGGCCATGATGAAGTGGCGTTTAACGCCACGGGAACTTTACCAAATTATTGGCGTTGAGAAAAGGGCCTTACTTCGCCTACTTCCGTGCCGTATTATAAATTAGCTCCGCCTCAGAATGTGCTTGGAAAGTAGCTGAGGCCAAGCTTAACATCATACGTAGGGTCGTTTCCATTCACCTCAACTGACAGACATGTAGGCGGCTAATAGACCCGATATATAGTAGCATTGATAGAAAGCCAACAGCATGGTTTTTCCTTATCGATATTTAATATCAATACAATCACCCACAACATATCGGAGAAATTTAATTGAGAAGAATCCAGAAAGTATACCTGATCATTCTGCCTATGAAGTCGCAACTCAGTGGAAACTTCAGTAAAGTGACACTGTGGGCCTATAATTAATATCAGCTACGGGAGTTGATCCGAGAATGACATCTCTCGGGCACTGGGTGTCCTTCACTTGGATACCTAGGGAACTGTATATAGATGGTGCAAAAGAGTAATTTTGAAATACATGCCAGTATACTAGCTCAGGAGCCATCTGAACTTCAGTAAAGCAACGCGAACCACCCATGGTCATCATACTGGATAGTTGTGTTCATACCGACCAGTAGATGCATGTGCAATAATTGTAAAAATAATAACTATAATAATCAATAATGATAATGACTACATAATAATACCTATAATAGATAGTGCACAAATCTTGCGTGGTATGAAAAGTAAAACCGAAGTATGTACAACTATAGTATTAAGCTTAATATCGTGAGCTTGATATAATCCAATCAAACGAATCTCACTTTCAGATGTTGTGATTTCAAACATCATGTGTTTGAAACTTTCTTTATATTTTCACTGAAAGAAAATCTTGCACACTTTTTCTCCTTGAAGTCTGAATTCAAGTCTGTACGATTGTGAAAACTATGAGCAGATTATGGTTGCTGAAAAAACCAAATGCATTCGTCGCGGTTGGTTTTCTCATCGCCACCACCACACACGGTTCTAGTGCCCGCAAAGGACTAGAGCAAGGGAATAGGAGCACGAAACGAGCCTGGAATTCTCGTAAAGTGGCCGTGGGGGATTTAGCGGGGCCCCTCGGATATATACCAAGTTCAATATATGGCACTCTGGGACAGTGGTTCGCTTTAATTATCAATAACCAAATAGACAACATGGAGGATGTTAGACAAGATTCCACTGATTCAAATTTGGACTCGAGATCGGTGGTTTCTCTCCGCTTGGTTTACACCTCTCCTGCTCCATGTTCTTTACAAAGTAGTCTACTACGACGTCGCCCTGTTTAATCTCCGCAGAGGCCACCATCTTTTCATTGGGCTTATTTTTGGGAAACTTTCGACTTTGCGAGGTTCTGAGGAATGCGTTCTTAACTGGGTCTTGAAAGCTGCCCCCCGCCTAATATCTGCAATTACTGCCTGGTCCGTCATTCCCCCTGCCCGGAGTCTGTCCAAATAATTACGCCAAGTTTAATTCATACAGGCAAGGAATTACAACAACACTCATACGCAGAATAGGAAACATAAACAAGCAATTAATTGGGGATGTCATTAATTTTGTGTTTATTTTGTATCTTACACAAAAATGGCACATTTTTTTCTTAATTGGAAGTTACTTAACGATCTCAGCACACGCGCTTCAAACTTTTTGTGTGAATAGATGTCAACAGTTCGAGCAGAAATACACTTCAGTATAGTTTTACTAACTTTCTCTCGAAAAATGCTGTGTAGAGCAGAGTGTGTCTGAAGAAGCCCGAAATTCTTTCCTTTTCTCACATTCTCCTTAAAAGAGGGACGTGTTTTTTACCCTAGCTTAACTGTGTATGGTTTAGCCTTTATAACGAACAGAATCCATACCGTTTTCCACCAAAGTCACAAAACAAATAAAATGAATACGGCTAATAACACTTGTGTTACGAACAAGAAGCAACAAACATGTCTCATCATTGAGTTCATGTCTTATCAGAACAAGAAACATCTATATTAGATGAAGTGATATTTGAACCTCATACAATGTTGGCAACGCAAATATACTTATTTTCCTCCGACTGCTCGCGTAGGCGGCAAAAATTTGAAAACGTCCCATATGCTGAATACTTACAACTGTATACTTCGGCGAATTCCTTTAGTTCTACTCGTATGTTCGACAGGATGACAGAAATATTTAAATATGTGGTTTATTACAGTTTTGGAAATATATTTTATTTTGTGAATGTAATTGAATTTTCCTCACTATTCAAGAGAGATTATTTTCAAATGCCGCCTTGCGAAAGTGAGGCGTCAACACCGGTTACACTAGTGTGAACACTTTTCAGGTTTTCAACGTCAAAAAGTAATTTTGTTGAGACAGCAAAGTGTGAAAGTGGCTTTTTAGATGGTGTACTATCCTGCAGGGTACAAAAAACTTCGATTTATAAAGGAAAGAATATTCCTGAATCTGTAATTCAAGTACATTAAATGGTCTAATAATTTGAGTGTTTTGTAAACTATCTTTTCTATTATAAAAGTTCTGCATTCCATCTTCCAGTGCAGAAGTTGCAGAGACAACCACTCATCGCTTTCATAATTTTACACATTTTTCATCTGTCAATTTTACTTTCAACATCATTTGTTACTAACTTTCAGATCATTTTCACGTTGGTTCAGTCACATAAGCTTTGTGTTATCTCTTTTTATCTTCGCCTGTTTACGCTCTTTGTACACACACGCAGATTGTGAAATGTACTTAGCCATGTCAGTCTAAGCGGATCTCCGATACTACAGTCACATTCTTGGATTTCCTTGTGTGTGGAATAAATGTTGAAATTGTTAAAATAATAATACACTAACTCACTCAAATGATAATAATAATAACAAAAAATACATTATCAAGATATTATCATTTCCGCGGGCTACATAGCATAAAACGATCGCAAGGAAATTCAAATTATAATTTACTTTCTAGTTTGACGACGATAAAACTGTCTATTCTTGATGTTACCAGCAATTGCAGCTCGCGTCATGAAAATTTCAATAATCTTCCCCCTTGTCGCGTCGTGGAGGGGTGGCCGAGCTTGGGGCCTTTTGGAACCAGGCCTCACTTTCCAGGCGTTGCGCCCGCTCGCTTGGTCGAGAAAACTTTTGCGGTAGGTGACAAGTCACATCTCGGATAACCGCCTTCGGCGCAGTCGCAGACGAGATAACGATGTCGAGGCAAATTCCTTTGGCACCCCGAATTTTTATCCTTCACATTGCCTTTCTTTATATCGGCCGTATGTGTGAAGGCGGGAACGGGAATGTTGCTGGGTGTACCTGTGTCTGTCGGTCTGTGCCTGTGTCTGTTGGTCTGTATATTTGGTGCGTTGAGAAAGTGTGGGGTCTTGTTGTGGAATGGAAATAGTTCGGTTTAGGTTTATACTCTGGCGCAATTGAAATATCTCAATCAATATATGCAGAATTAACATTTATAATGTCCGAATGTCATAAAGTACTTTTAAGGGAATTGAATGGAATAACCTTTTCGTCTCTTCTCCACTTTTGTCTTTATGAGTTCATTCGATTTAAAATCGAGACAATGTTACCTCTCAAAGGCATTTCCACTCACACTAATCCTAAAAGGTTATTTATTAGAGAATTCTCTGATTGTTAAGGATAGCAAACTCGTGAATGCAGTGCATGTTAAAATTGACAGGAAAGGACTTTCTAGACAAATTCGATGTTAACTCTCTCCAATCATTTGATCCTTGTCTGAGACATAATTCAAATCATGGGTTCAGATTACCATGATTCCTTGGGTTATTCCAGTCCATATTTCCTTCTTGGCCAGTGGAACCATATAAATATTATGTGAGCCAATAAATACTTGTTTTGTTGAACAAAACTCAAATTTCCTTGGTTGAGCAACCCAAGTAGGTCTTAAGCATATATTTCATGAGGTTCTTCTTGAGTTAACGACAATCCTTGTTGAGGCGGAACTTATTGGGCTAATATATAGCGGATATTGGAATTGTTCGTTTTAAGCCATTCGATTATCCTGGTTGGAGCCAAACCAGGGAAAACCTGTTGAGCCAATTAGAGTACTCACGTGACCCCTTCTTAAACCAAAAATTCCGTGGTGTTGAATCCAGAGGCCCAATATCTTCTGGGACATTTAAACCAGGTAATGTTCCTTCTTTAAGCCTAATCCCCCCGTGAATCCTTGCAAGCCAACCTACCATACTTGTTAAGCCAACCTAATCCATAAGTGGAAGATCACCCCAGCAATCGATCAGTGAGAGATGCGACCCAGCAAGCGAACAAGGGAGGGGAATCGACCCAGCAAGTCGGTTAGTAAAAGGCATCGCACCCGCAGCGAGTATATAAAGTGAGGGATAGACCCAGTCGAAGTCGATCGAGTGGAGGGATCGACTCAGCAAGTCGATCAACATGAGGGCATCGATTGAGCAAATCGTTAAAGTGAGGGATCGACCCAAGCAAGTCGATCAGGTAGGAGATCGCCAAGAAAGTCGATTAAGTAGGAGAATCGACCAAGAAAGTCGATTAACTTGGGGGATCGACCAGCAAGTCGGAATCAGTGGGAGATCGACCCAGCCAAACTCGATCAGGTGAGAGATCGACGCCACAGCCAAAGTCGCTTAGTAGAGGAATCGGACGCCAGCTTAAGTCGATCTCGGCCCAAAAGTTGATCAAGTAAGAGATCGACTCGGCAAGTCGATCACCTGGGGAATCGACCCAGCAAGTCGATCGAGTGGGAGATCGACACCAGGCAAGTCGATCAAGTGAGGGATAGCCTACCCAGTCCATCATGGTGAGGGATCGACCCAGCAAGTCAATCAAGTAAGGGGATCAACCAGCACGTCGATCAAGTAGGGGATCGACCAGCAAGTCGATCAAGTAGGGGATCGACCCAGCAAGTGATCAAGTAGGGGAGGGCGATCCAGCCAAGTCGTCAAAGTAGGGGTCGACCAGAAAAGTCGATCAAGTAGGGGATCGACGCCCAGCAAGTCGATCTTAGTACGGACGACTCAGCAAGTTGATCAAGTAAGTGATCACCAGCAAGTCGATCAAAGTAGGGATGACCCAACAAGTCGATCAAGTATTGGGGATGCGAACCAACAAGTTGTAAAGTAGGGGATCGACCCAGCAAGTCGATAAAGTGAGGGATCGGACCCACCAAGTCGATCAAGTGAGGGATCGACCCAGCAAGTCGATCACGTGAGGGATCGACCCACGGTCGATCATGTGAAGGGATCGACCCACCAAGTCGATCATGTGAAGGGATTCAATCCCAGCACGTCGAACAAGTAGGGGATCGAACCCAGCCAAGTCGATCAAAAGTAGGGGATCGACCTCACAAGTGGATCTACTAGGGATCGAACCCAAGTCCACGTCGATCAAGTGGGGGATCAATCCAGCACGTCGATCAAGTAGGGGATCGATCCCAGCTAGTCGATCTAGTAGGGAATCGACTCCGAAGTGATCAATTTAAATAAGTGATGCCACCCAGGCAAGTCGATCAAGTAGGGGATCGACAGCCAGCAAGTCGGATTCAAGTGAGGCGATCGACCAGCAAGTCGATCAAGTGAGGGATCGACCCACCAAGTAATCAGGTGAGGGATCACGCCACGCAAAGTCGATCAACGTGGGGATGACCCACAAGTCGGATCAAGTAGGGGATGGACCAGCACGTCGATCAAGTAGGGATCAATCCAGCACGTCGATCAATGTAGGGGATCGACCAAGCAAAGTCGATCTAGTAAGGGGATCGACTCAGCAAGATGATCAAATAAGTGATCAACGCCAGCAAGTCCGATCAAAAGTAGGGGATCGACCGAGCAAGTCGATCAAGAAGGGATCGACCCAGCAAGTCGATTAAGAAGGGAACGAACCAGCAAGTCGATCAAGTAAGAGTATCGACCGCAGCAAGATCGATATAGTTGGGATGACCGCAAGAAGTCGATCAAGTGGGGATCGACCCAGCAAGTCGATCAATTATCCGGATTCGTCCAACAAGTCGATCTGAGTATTATAACTATTTTGACTATTTTTCAATACTTTTTCGTCCGTCAGGCCCGACTTACCGTCGTTAGGACCGACTGTCCGTTCCGTCATTCGTCGTCCGTCCAGTGCAGTCCGTCAGTCCGTCGCGTCAGTTCCATCCGTCAGTCCATCCGTCAGTCCGTCCGTCAGTTAGTCAGCTCCCTGTGTGTGTGGCGCGATTCATTTTCATATTCCGATAGAATTATAAACTTCTTTATTCGTTTCTCAGTCACTTTACCCCTATGGTAACTATAATAATGTAAACCCTAGATTAGTTTATAGCAAACGGCAACAGCTTCTCACCGTTGTTTCGTCTTTTTGCATCTGAAAGATCACATGCTGGTAAAAATGTTGCGGTACATTCTAAACGACCCGAAACGTGACATTGCGTGATATTTATAAACTTTCTACAAATTAATTTTGATCCTAAAAGATAAGATCAAATTTACAAAGTCTGTTTTTATTAATTAAACCAATCACAAATGATATTATTTAAACAATTTCAAATACAAAGACCAAAGTGACGGCATTTAACGGAAAAAACATTATACGCGCTTCTTGAAAAAGTACAGGCTGCGCCAGAGAACTTATTATTTTGAAAAAAAATTCCGCGCGGTTGAGTGGGCGGGTTAGAGGGGCGAGAGGGAGCCTATCTTGGAGGGGGAAGTTCCCAATTTTTTTCTTCCTTCCAGTCAGTTGCCATCATGCTGTGGACTAGAGAGCAGCGGGGCCTTCGAGTCGAGAGCTTCTTTTTCTAACGGCACATTATATACTCACCGCGCGGGAATTTTTTCAAATAAAGTAGTTTCTTCTCTGGCGCACCCTGTTATGACATGTGGCCAGTTGGTCATTTTAAATATTTTTAAAATAATATAACTGGTTTAACAGAGGTAGATCTAAGACTGAAAAAATCTAAAAGTTCCAGAAAATGTACTGCTTGCTCGAGCGCAAGGAGAAGGTACTAATCACGCTGGCACGAGGATTCCTGCGTCATCGGTATATTGTATCGATGTTTCAATCTTCCTACAATCTTGATATTTCTCTTTGTCACGATTTGATCTCGTAAAGTAATGGAATGACAATTAATAAATGAACGTTCTACATATTTCGTAAATAATTAATTACAGTTTTCATTTTCGATTTTATTACATGGCAAGTAACACACACAACACTCTCTCTCAAACACAAGGTTAGCGGCGAAAATGCTTGGCGGGATTCGATAAGACTGAAATCTTCGTGCTAATGCTTATTTGTCCACCCATGTGGTTGTGCTCGCAAGCCTCAACTATGCGAGTTTGTCTCTCTCGCCATAGACTACAGGCAGAAGCGCCGACGCGAAATAAATGAAAATACCATTGTTCAAGTATTCAATTTTGGCTAAAATACTATCTTTCCTTGACATCAGGGTGCGCCCCCGCCGCATGACGCAACGGCGCGTGGCACCGCTGCGGAAGCCCGCCAGACGGCTGCGATGAGAACTCGGGAGACGGGAGGTGGAATTTCACGAGGCCGGAGTTTGCCTGCCGGCTCGACAGGTGTGCGGTTGGCACAGTTTCCACGCAGACTAATTTTGAGGGATCGATCTGCATGAGTTAAACGTATGTGTTACGGGCCAAGAGCGAATATGGCTAATGAGTACCCGGATAAAATCACACAATATCCAGCCGATATGTGGAAGTAGATAAATGATAGAGAACGAATCGTTTCCGACCTCATCCGGATAATACAATCAGCCTCACGGGGCTGGCTAGAGTAACACGTGTGCGGCGTCTTCTGTATTAGCAATAATTATTTTGTCATAGAATTTTTGGAAACTTATTGATTTTTGTCCTGAATGCCGGTTTGTCTGTTGCCTCCCCTGGGGTACGACTAATTATTGGGAATCGAACGTTGAATTAATGTATGTATACGTCAATGACTTCCGAATGAAAAAAAAATCCCTAATTTCAATGTGCTTTTTAATATACTTTTCTTTCTCTTGCAAACATTTTGTCCAACGATTGTGGACTCTTTTAGCTGTTGCAAAATATGAAAAAATCAAACTTTGAAGTATAATACTTTATCGTTAATTCCATTGACTCTATACAGAATATACATGGACATATTAAGAAGGAGACGGCAGAGTTCAACGAAAGCAGATTTTGTCAGTGACCTTGGGTCTAAGAAGCCAGGAGGAGCCTTGGGAGCAAGGTGAGGTAATAATGCAACTTCCCCACCCCTGCTTGTGCAGCCTACGAACGTGCATCCGAGTCGCAAGGGTTGCCACTATTTGTGGCTGATAACAATTAAGTTGAACTTTCACCCATAAACATTGCAGTAGGTGTTCCCGAAGTTGGTCGCATTTGAGAAAGAGAAAGACACGCAACTGCTGAAATGTCAAACAAAATTAGGAGTATTCCAGCGTTTAATTCAATTAAACTCAAATTTCAGTCGCTCAAATTTATTATTAAGAAAAAACATTTGAACTCTGAAAACATGGTACATATCCTGGCATATCTCTACCGTTCTCTTAAAAATTGTCGCTATTTTACGACTACTGCTGCAACATTTGCAGCCTTTTTTTCAGCTTTAACCCTCTCAGCCTAAACAGACGCTATCTTTACGACTTTCCTGTCCGTTGGTAGTTGATTCTCTGATCCTGCAGGAGGAGTTTTTTATTTCCCCGCCTTCCGCATAGTCCTGGATCATTATCAAAAACGTCTTCGCTTTATCCTGTTTATCGAAGTTAAGTTTGTGCATTTTTCCCCAACATACTAAATGTTTTTACCAAGCGCGTTAAGAAAGAAAATATATTTTCCTTTTACTGAAAATTTCTTATCTTCTTCGTCCCATCGTAACAATTACGACAATCAATATAATCTGATGAACAAAGAGTCAATCTTTAGCGTGATTATAATCGGAGTTTTTAAGTTCCTTAAAAATAAATATTTTCTTAACTAATTCACACAAATAGTATACATCTATAAGCAATTGTAGTGTAAATAACATTTAGTAGTTCATTAGTTATGATCGTAAAAATTCTACATTAAAAAGATATTACATTTTTTAAAGAAATCACTAGTTATAAAATAAACAGTGTGCAGTAATGAAGCCTATAGATTCATAAGTGAGCATTTAAGAGCACAATTGTAGATGATCAATCAGAGCGATCATATTTAAGTTATTTGAATGAAAGATAAACTTACATCGATTTTTCATCGAAATTCTTTTCTTGAAACCGCTTAAAAGCACTATAATTTTGGAGCTGTAACATTTTGTACTTTCACAACAGTTATTAGATTTTCAATTGTAAATTTGTACTAATCATTATACTAATTGACTTATGTAAATTCAATCAGGATATCTTAAAAAATAGACAACCATATCAGCATACAAACTTGACTGCATACTAACTTCAATGAATAAATGTTTCCTGAACAAGAATTTACATTTGTTTCGCAAATTCCTGCACCGGAAAAAGAAACATGACAAATTGTGTCATATTGAGTGAATGGTAGAGTTTTCACAATTTATTTGAATTTTAGAATCAACCAGAGTTCGTCTTATTTTGTACACAGCCTTTTGAAACAATAAATATGTATGGAATAGGTGACAGTTGCCATTTTCAAGGAAAGTTACATAACCGGACTTGACATTTTTCGATTAATTTGTTTACTTTTATAATTTGAATTTAAACTTAAGGTAACTAATGTCTATTACTTTATGTAATACTTAAGAGTTATAACTAAAATTAACCATTCCTGGAACCGACAAAAGAGCGCAAACTTAGTCGAACGTTCGTAGAAGAGTTCTGATAAATTCTCTAATTCGCTTTATTATTTGGAAATAGACTGAATACGCTCAGCAGTTTAAAAGGCGATGAACAACTGTTCTTTCTGAATGTAGAAACGTTTCCAATGGAGTTCTCCTAGACTTTGGTCTCGAGAGCGTCTCGACTGTTCAGTGAACTGCTTCGGCGGCTGCCGCTAAACCCTCTCGCGCTGAGAACAACTCAACTCCCCCGCAGGAGGTCGCCCGCTCGCTTGCAGGAGGCTCCTCGAAAGCGCTGGTGGCGCCGCCTAGCGTCGAATTGGGAAGTTGCGGTGGCTGCTTTCGGCATTGCACGGAGGCGTAATTAGCGATACTGGTATTGTGGATCACGATTGTGGTGTAAGTTGGGGGATAAAGGTAGCGCTGGTAAATCCAGAGACAATAAGTGTGACAAAATATTGATTTAATTAATGAATGGAATACTGAAGACGGATGTGTAGTAAAAAACTGTGAAATGAGGATGTTACTGACAGAAGCACATTGCTAAATTAAACCTGAAGAAGTATCGACAGACATTATAATGAACGACAATTTTAATAACATGACGTAATTTGAATTATATCATTCTGAATGCATAAGGAAAACTAAGGACAAAATGTGAATTTCGAACTTACAGTTCATTGGTTTTTGAAGTTTTAGTTGAGAAAGTTCTGCCGAATTTATATGGACGAATATTAAACAGCATTTGAACGTGTTGAATGAGTTCTTTCTGTGATTTCTTGTGCGTAAATACGGTCATTTGTCTTAATTGTAGATATGTTTAAGTATTTTCGCTCGGCTTATCGAGAGATATTTTGCAATAAAGTGACAAACAGAACGTTTTGGAGATTACGGATACCTCTACATTGTTTGTATTATTGTTTATCCATCGAAGTTATTTGTTCAATTGTTCAGAGATGCATCGTATTAAGCGTTTTGTTTACATGATATAATCATTTCACTTTTTAACATATTTAGAAATAAGCTAATTATAAATAATTTAATAATGTTAATAATTAATTTATAATAGAACTTTAATTATCTTAAGTGAAATTTTACGAACCTCTAATTATCCGAATCGATTTTAGATGAAAAGAGAGTACATCCATAAATCCAAATTTGGGAAATCGCATACACATTTTATATATACATGTCATTACTTAACACTGATGGACGCTGCTTTGTTGTTGAAATATGAACATTTTTTTCTGTGAATTATATTTATAAAAAAGTATAATTTTTGAAAAATTTATGAAATTAAACTTTCAACAATCCGACTATAATGCTGAGAAACTGTCCAACAACTGAGTCAATGTCCAACAGAGTTCCAAAATGCGCCAAACATTGAAAATAACTGAAAGATATGTTAAAATCAAAGAGTTTGGTTATCGACACGAAGTTGGGTATAACAGTACGCAGTATAGGGTAGACCTAACAGTTACACTATAGCCGCCGCAAAGCTAAACATAATTGGTTTTAATTTGACGAGTTGAATAGTCGCGGTTTGAGCATGTGGAAGCGCGAGGGGACCATAGGGAGGAATGGCGACTGTGTGTGTGTGTATATGTGTATGTGTATATATATATATATATATATATATATATATATATATATATATATGTGTGTGTGTGTGTGCACGTGTGTGTATGTGTGTGCATATATGTGTGTGTGCATGTATGTACATATGTGTGTGTGTGTGTGTGTGTGTGTGTGTGTGTGTCCGTCCAGCAGCGGGCGTTTGTGCCGCGCCGGCCGGCGGCTGCGGCCAAGACGCTCGGAGGCGAAGCGGTCGCGGCCAAAGCCGCTTACGGACGCACGCTGCGCGGATTAGGGAGTCGACCTCTCGCGCGCTCTCGCGGCGCGCCCCGCTCGCCAGAGGGACTGCTTTCTGGAACTCGGAATACGCGCGCTGCGCCGGTGCAAAAACCCTCACGGCGCCCGGCATATCAGCGCACTCAGCGGCTGGGTCGCTGGGACTTTCAGAATGCGCGGAGTCTTCGACGGAATAAACCGCTAATCATGCGACCTAACGACGCACCACTACGCCAGTAACGGTGGCAATTGGAAAGAGGGAGATATGATGATTCTACGAAGGCAGAAGAAACAGCACACCTTAAGAGGGAAATTTGAAAGATACAATGTTGAATGGCAGAAATCAAGAGTCGACAACGTTAGTAAGCAATTAATCTGGCCGTAGAGATAACTGAGCAAATAATGAATTATAGAGAGGGAAATACTAAAAGCTTGCTGTTGGTGAGAGGTACAAACGTTTTCTCTCGTACCTAAAAGTGATGACACCAGAGAAAAGTTCTTTACTTGGTTTAACCCGCTACCTCCAGAATTCGGCAAGACTGAGACTCATGCGTTATTTATTGAATAAATTATGAACAGCGATATTCTTTAATGCAAATTGTTTCATCCGAAACTTAAGTCAGTTGCCACTGTAATGAGTGCGATGACATTTTCTGGCACTCTCATTCCATAGACAGTTGCGCACTATCTAACCTGTGGATTATAAGAGCGTGTACCATAAAAGAGCTTCTCTTTTTTTGATTACCAAAGTTAAAGTTCCAATTTACAATAATTTCTATAATTTTTTTTATTTTCATTTCTTTCTTTCTTGATACCTGACATATCCAATAGCTTGTTTTGCGGCTTCAATCCTACTAATATTCTTTACATTTACATTTCGTAACTCAGTACCATACGGCAGTATGCTAAGCACAATTGCTTTATTGAATTTTTTCATGACACATCACTTCATGCATGAGCTAATGAATGAAATGTGTTAATATCGTGACCAAATCTGTTTATAAAATATCTTTTCCGTCGAAACTATCTTTGCTATAACAACTATAAACTATAAAAGTGTTTAAACGATTAATAATAAGTGTCTTGATAAAATATAACTACTGCCATTGTTTCGTTAATAGTTATTAGAAAATAAAAATTTCAGAAAATATATCGAAATTTGAAAATCTAAGATTTATTTTGAGAGTTCACTTACGTTTTCCTTCGAAAAAGCATTTCCGAAATGCGTGTCAATACAGAATTTTATAATTGATAACTGATTTCAACGTTTTTGAAAAGTGATTTGGGTGACATAGACCATCCACAAAATAATTTTAGCGAATATTGTCTTGTTTAAACACACAGTGATACTTTGATCTCGCCTGATACATGAGTTCGCTTTCATCAGTTTACATTAGGTAAATCGACTGCTATTGAATTAGTGGAATGGATTAAAGATATTTACGGGAAAATTGCAAAACAAATTGCTCAATGTGTGAACATATTGTATTAGTATTACTCGTACATGTGATATTCAGTATTCGATTCTCCATTTTCTTTGTAATTGAATTACTTCTCAATTCATTTGTGACCTCGAAACAGGGAATATTAAGTCAGTGAATACAACATTTTTTCTCATCAATTTGGACGATTTTTATATTACAGTTATAATTAATAGAGATATTAAAAAAAGCGTATTTCTAAGTTTACTAATACTTACTTCCAAAACAGCTTTGCTTTTGCAAGAAACGATTAACTTATTCACGCATTTATCCCGAGCGTGTTTTAAGAGAGATATATCGCGTTGTCGGGTAGAGTGCTTTTCCTAGTTTTTCCGCTCTCCCTCCTTTTATAATGAAGTGTTACCCCTAGCTGGTTCACTCAAGAGGGTTTGCTCCTGTCTAGGGAAGCACGAGATTGCCGGCGGCAAAGGCTTCTACACGCTGTGAATTGCCGCCTCCACCTAAGTAATACGCCCTTCCTTCGCCTCCCTACCACCGCTTCTCCCAGGGTTAAACCGCTCGCTTCGTGATGTACTCTGCCTCACAAAACACACCATTTTGAATCTGACACGATCACTAACATAGACATTTATTAACTCTGCTTCTATTTTTTTGTTACTATGTTCTGTGTTTACATCTTCTTGATTTTTCCTACACTCCTTTTCATTACTTTCCGTTTCAACTGCCTTTGTTACATAAGTTAACCATCCCAATCTACCGATATCTCTAACATCGAAAAAATCACTTCTACTTCAATCTCTATTAATTGTGCCATCTCTTTTACTTCACCCCGTTTTATCTAACACTAATTGCATTTCCTCTCACTACTACCTCAGTACCTGCAGAAAACAAATTAAACTATCTTCGGCACGCTTAATACTTCCACCACAACTGCTAGAAACACTTTTCTATCTTATCTAGACTTACACATCAACCGGCTTCAAAATACACCTCCATCACTAGCGCAACATCACTAGCAGCTTGAATAACGGCAGTGCCCCGCTGATGGGAGATACCCGATTGGGGAAAATCTCCGCTATCCGACGGCAGTTCCCCGCCGGATCCCACCATTCTGCGGGGAAAATCCAACGCCACATCCTGAATAAAACACGCACTACATTTACGGTCCCAATGACAGCTGTTGCATCCGGAATATTAACAAAAAATCGTTGAATAACGCCGTCATCACTTCCATCGCAAGCCCCACCAGCTTTAATCAAAAGCAGTATCACCACCATCACGTCCTCCACCACGTCCTCCACCGCGACCTCCACCACCAGCAACCCCACTACGTACCACTACCATCCTACTTATTCACCACACAGCCACCGCCACCGCCACCGCCACCTCTCCCTGCGTTAGCGCGGCGTCTCCGTGCCGCTGCCGCTTCTGCCCGCTCCCTGACCAGCGCGCACTCGCCGCCGGCGGGCGTCGCCGCAAGGCTTGCTCTCGCCCTCCCGCCGCGCCCGCTCCCTCCCGCGGTAACCGGAGCGCTGCGGGGCGGCGGCGGCGAGGCGAGGGCGAGGGGCGTCTGCGCCGCCCGCGGGACGCGGTGAGTAAGCGCGCGTCGCGCCGCCGCTAATGAGCTCTTATTTATCTGGGGAAATTACGGCGCGGCGGTGCGGGCTGCGGTGCGGGGTGGGGAGGCGACGGCGAAGGCGCCGCACCGGGGGCAGAGAAGGAACAGGCCCCGGTGACGCCGCCCCCGCCGCCGCCGCCGCTGCTGTGCAGGAGGTGGCAGCTGTGGAGGAGGCATTCGCTTGAGGTGGGAATTTCGGTTTTAAAAGGAAGAAATATTTGTGAGAAAATGAAAATAAAGAAGAAACAGGATACGGGAGGGGGTGATGTTTTTCCTTTCTTCTTTCACTGCTATACACTGGTTAGTGCGTAGGCTTGTCTCCTGAAACCCCCAGCGTCTTCTCGTGAGACTTATTACTAGGATAGTTTGCCATTGCTGTCAGTAGAGTCAATTTTGACGTTTGATTTGAATATTACACAGCGCAGGCCATGATGTAAATTCCGAAATATTATCCAGTAATTCAAATCGAAACTATGAATGGCGCTAAATTGCTACAGGATTTAATTTTGTCAGGATAGGCCAAGTGTTTTTCCTTGGAAATGTTTTACATGTCGATAAACGTCCGCATGCATGCCGTCGGTTTTAGGCTCCTCATGAGTCCGCTGACTTTGACCAGGTTTCAACCCGCGAACACGGGATCGGTACCTCAGCATGATAAGCACTATACTACCTAATCTGACGTAGGTTTTGTTTATTGTAATAAAAGTAAAAAATGCAAATATATCACTTTTATTACTTTCAATCAGATATTTTAGTACATGCACTGTATCATTCTTATTTGTATTATTTTTTGTTCTTGATAATATTAATCTTCTTGCAGTTTGTAAGTTACCAGATGCAATAAGAAAATGTTTTGTAAACGGTTCATACAAAGATCATCGGAAGAACGGATCATTTACCGAGGTTGTAAATTTTTGTATCTTACTAAGATATTTATAATACCTCACTTCTATTAAAAAAGTACTCCACTCTTATGTTTCATTGACTTGTTTCCACATTTATGTCCATCCATAATTCTGTGATCCTACGTGCGTAGGCGTTCTAACTTTCCTACATACACCAATAATTTTCCTTCGTATTTCTTTCATGGCCTCTATTCCTCGTATTTCCTTTTCTTTATTTTGATATATTCATTCACGTTTCGCGTGTGTAAGTAAGGAGTGACGATAGTACTTGGAAGAGGAAAGAGATCGCGCGCGGTTCGTGGTCTGTGAGTTAGGGTACTGCTCCGGCAAACGTATTGTGTTGATCAGAGAAATCACAGAAAACCATCGATCAGAGCAGCCGGTCGCTGGAATTCACCTTCAGACAGCGACTGAATTCGTCCTATCTGAGTACACTGAGTCGGAAATCCTGCCACCGTTGGAATTCGAACCTAGAAGCACCTGGTCAGAGGCACTGCAGGGACATCATAGCGCCTGTCACCACTCCCCACCGTCACCACCGCTTCCGTTACCACCGCGCTCGGGCCAGCTCCCGTCACCAGTTCCGTCACAGCGCCCGACTCCGCGCCCGGTTCAACTCCGTTCACCACTCTCGGCACCGCGCCGTTCACGAAATACGTCAACGCGCGTGCCTCGAAACCCGTCAACGCCCCATCACCACCTTCGTCACTCGCCCGTCACCACTCCAGTCACCATTTCCGTCACCATTTCCGTCACCGCGCCCGTCACCGCGCCCGTCACCGCGCCCGTCACCGCGCCGTCACCCCGCCGTCACCGCGCCTCACCCCTGTAGCTCATACACCTCCGCCGTCACCCACGCCCGTCCAACGCACGTCCCGCCCGTCCCACGCCCGACCCACGCCGTAAAAAGACCTGCCACGCCCATCCCACGTCCGTCACCCACGCCCGGGACCCCACGCCGTCCTCACCCCGTCCCCACGCCCGTCCACGCCGTCCCCCACGCCGCCCCACGCGGTCCCCACGCCTGTCCCCACTCCCGTCCCCACGCCCGTCACCGCGCTCGTCTCCCCGCCCGCCCCTTCCATCTCCGTCGCCGCTGCCACTTCAACCGCCGCGCCGCGCGGCCCGGCTGTCGCCGCCGCCCTGATTCATCGTGCGTCGCGCGCTAATGGAGCAGCGCTGCAAACACGCATATTTCGCGCGCGCGCCGGCGACAGGGGCGGCGTTCGCGGCCCGAGGTGTCACGCGCTCGCAGCGCGTGGACTTCGTAAAAGCGCGATCGCCCGCGCAGATACTGTCGCGCGAATGTTTTCTTTGTTCCTTGTGGTCTTAATTCTCTAGGTACCTTTCTTTAATTTTTCATACGTAATAAAGTAGTTTGTTTTAAATGTAGAAAGTGTGAAATTTGTTTTCATAAAATTACCTTTGTTACATTCTTCACTGTATTGTATCGCTCTCTTTTGGTTTCTTATTCTTTCCCGCTTTATTTATCACTCGCTCCAAAGTTGCTCGATCCTATTCAACAGTTTAATTCATGTTAGGGGTAAATATTTTATTATTTGTGAAATGGTGGAAATTGTTTAAAACAATTGATAAATTTCCACCATTCATCTCCCATTCCGTTTTAATAATTAACATTTATCCAAATAAATTCTTTATTTTGCTCTAACACGTTCATATATTCTTAATTCTGATAACACCTAACAACAATGTAATTATGTTTTATGATACTATCTATTATAGATTTGAGCACGATCTCGAGAAAAGTACCAATGGGTGACTTCCTTAATTTCATTTCATTTGATATTGTAAATAATCATTTATAGTATTTACTTATTATTTCAAGTTTGAAATAGTTTGTAAATACTCACAAATAGATATTTTCAACTGTTCGTAGACATTTATTGAAGTGTAAATATTTCTCTCCTGCAATGCAAGCGAGGGCTGTTGGCACAACGTGTGTCGAAGGCCACGAACCAGCCAGTTCCCCAGAAATACACCGCCCGTGAGAAGTGAGGCGAACGCGTTTCTGGGAATGCAGCCCCGTGCGTGCAGTGCGCAGCGACCTCTGCAGCGGCGAGAGCGAAGTGGCGTCGGCCGCTCCGCACAACTTCTTTGCCGGTCGCCTTTGCCTCCGCCGCCTCCCCCCACAGCCGCCCCAGCACCGCCCACCGCCATCCTTACCGCCGCCCCCGCTACCACGACGTCTCCGCTCCACCTCCGCTCCGCCCGCACCTACGCCCACCTTCACGCTGCCTCCGCCGCCACCTCCGCCTCCGAGTGTTTCCCGATAATTAGCGCCCGGGCGGGGGGCGGCCCCGCCCGCTTTTGAAGGTGGCGTCGGCGCGGGAGGGGGTGGGGGAGAGGTTTAAAAGAAGGCGTAACGATCATATTCAGCCGCGCCGCGCGAGCGGGCGCCGCCCGACTGCGAGATGCTCCTGCGCCGAGGAGGCTCTGGCGGCGCGAACGCGGACCAGCGAGCGAGGAGTGGCCGGAAGCTGGTCAAGTGAATTGCAACGAGAGGTGAAGATGGAATGGTCGTAAAGGAAACGGCCCGGCGTACACGTTCCTTTGATGATTGCAATCCTAAGGTAAGCAGGCAACGAGGACAGTTATATGTAGGGCTAGGATTTTGATGTTTTTACATCATTTTTCTTGTTCTTGAGAAACACTTCTTCGGTAATAACATATCTCACAGTCTTTTGATTGTTTGACATGTATTTGTTAGGGTATTTTTCGTCATTTGTGTGTTGAAAAGGCATTTTGTTTGCTTTTTTGAGTTCTGAGGTCATTGTTTGGTCATTGTTTACTTTTTTCAATAGTTTTATTTCATTTTTTAGTATTTACATGTTAAACGCTAAATAGAAAAATGATGCTGTCTTTACCAAAATCCAAGTTTTTGATATGAAGGTAAATTGTTTAATTTATTAATATTTATTACAATTTGTAATAAACATTAATAAAATATTCACTGTAATAAACAATATATTAACTTCCATTCTTTACTGACTTTTAAAGTATTCAATTTATTCATAATATTTTATCATGCCAAATTATTGGCTTAACCGAAGAATGTATTAGGGCATTTTGAATGCATTTGTGGGTAATTTTAATGGATTTTTAGGGCATAAATGCACTCTTTTTAAGATTTATTTTTGTACCATTTAAGACATCACATGTCTAGCCGTATGATAACAATGAATATCCGGGAACTGGATACTAGTACCTGGAAATTGAAACCAGTCAAAGAATGTCAAGATGGACGTTTGTAAGAAAGAACAAAATACGCAGTGAATACTGAAAGTGAACAAATTCATATCAGAGACTCCAATGAAATAAATAGGCATGAAGGCGGATATTAGCAACAAGAAATTGATGATTGAAAAACACATTAAAATAAAATATATGAAAGTTACACAAACAAGTGCATAATAATAAATATGCAGTGTATGCTTTAGAAGCGAGTTAAAAAATGGTGTACACAATAATTTTGAAACACTTCGTGAATAGCACAGTGATGAAAAACAACCATATTGCTGTTCCCCTTCAGCATTGGGTTAATTAATTATTTACGTAATTTTTGGAGTCTGGTTGCATAACAACAGGGTTTAAATATATTATGATATTGATTCTATTAATGTTCAAGGCTCAGTGAGCACACTGAAAGAATACTGAAAAGCGTTATTAGTGCTAAATTTACCCATTATGTAAATGCTGACATTCCACGAATTCCTCCAAAAATTAAATACAGTTAAATAATATTACAATGTAGTATATACTCGAATTTACTTAATTTCCCTGTTCGGTTATATTTCTCTGTTGGACGATTTCTCGCCTTTGTAATTATTTCATTTCTGTATAATTTCATTCAATACAAACCTTTCTCTGCTTTCGGAAAGCCTTAAACCGTGGCCATGTGGAGACAATGCCTTCTGAAACCCACCAAATCGACGGCAGCTCGGCGCGACGTGAATTTACTTTTTCATTTTCTTCCACTAATGCACCCGACTTATCGGAGCGGGAAGGAACCCGGAGCCCGTGTGGTTTAGGAATAATATTTACAGAGAGAGCACAATCGTTCTCTTTATAGGCCCCGTCGCCGCGGGCTGAGCGGGGGGGGGGGCGCTTCGGTCTTGTTACGCCACCGTCTTTGACGAGCGTCCGCCTCCCGTCTTTTCCCGCACCCCTTCGCCCTCCCCCTCTGACGGAAAAGCGGCCGCCGTTGCCTTCTTCCCGTTCGCTTTGCCGCTTCTGTCTCCGCCATCTCCCCTTTCGCCCTTGCATTCGTATCCTGCTTTTACGGTATCCCCCGCCTTCGGCTCCGCGGGATTCACCAGATCTATAGCCACCTCCCCTGTCACACCTCCCCGTCACACCTCCCCGTCACACCTCCCCGTCACACCTCCCCGTCACACCTCCCCGTCACACCTCCCCGCTTCCACCCCCTCCACCTTCCTCTCCTTCCCTTCCTTCACTTTCAATTCCACCTCCAAATCCCCCACTTCCACCATCTCCGCCTCCCTCTCCTCCGCTTCCCCTTCCACGTCCAATGCCACCACCTCTTAAGCCTTCACCTTCGCCTCCACCTTCTTCACTTCCTCCATTTTCTCCACATCCTCCTCCTTCTCTTCTTTCTCTTTCCCCTCGAACACCTTCGTGACCTACCCCGCCTTCACCGCTGCCCACATTCACCTCCCGTCTCCTGTTTTTACAGTCTCCACCTCTTCCAATCTCACCTTCCCCCTCACCGCCTTCGCCACCACCCCTTCACTCATTGCACACTGGCTGCCTTCCCCGACAGCCCCTCCGTCTCGATATTTGTCACAACATTCCCCAACCACACTGACACTCCACCAGCTGTTTCGCTGCCGTCGCTGTTCCGCTGCACCCCCCGGCGTTCCCTTCGGCCCGCCACCGCCGCTTCGGCGTCGCTCCGCGTCGTAGCAAGGAAGTGGTTAAATACCGTCACCGGCGACGAAACGAATAATAAACCGCCATTGAGCTCGAAGGAAGCCAATTTCGCTATAAAACGCAGCACTGGAGCCGTAGCCGGCGGCGGGGCGCGGGGCGTGGGCTGGCGTTGTGCTCTGCTGGAGTAAGAGGCAGAGGCTCTCGCCCGAAGCGCGTTTCCAGCGCCTTCGCAGGCTCCGCTTCTGTCGTCGTCTTGCATTCCGTCCAAGCAGAAAGAGATGCACGATGCTCTTTCTCCGAAGGAATTCACAGAGAAGGTTGCTTTCAACCGCTCGCATTCGTTGCAATTATGAGGGCGGGCGAGTTTGATTATTCAAAAATTTTGGCAAGTGTTATCGGTTGTATGTGAATATACTGTGCCAATCACGATTAATATGTGGTTTTAGTGCATTTCAAACCAGAAATTACATAACTTATATTTTTAAGTTTGATACCGAGCCTTACTCTGAGTTTCAAGTGGTTTAAATTCAATATAAAGGAGATGAATTTCTCAATCCCTTGTAAATCCAAGAAACTTAATGAAAGGTTCTTTACTTGATGTTTGAAATAAATTATTAAAATATAATAAATGACGAGGAAATGTAATTTGAAGATTTTAACATTAATTGCAAGGTTTCTTCAAAACTTGTACATACTTATTTCAGGAATCCAAGTAGAAATATATTTTGCTAAGTAGTATACACTTCACAGCATAAAGAAAGATTGTATTAACGTAGACAAAATGCTCTAATAATGTTTCGTTCTAAACATAGCTTTAAACTTCCACACCTCACCTGAGAATAATATATTTTTTTCTTAACAAAATCATCTTCACTTTTTTAATTGAAGGAAAACAACATATTGAATAGTTTGATACCTTGGGCTTTGATTGGGAATTCCTTGAACTTCGTAATACTAGAAATTATATTTACAGACATTTTTTGAAAGTAGGATAGAAGGGTTAGTTAATTCATAGAATATCGCGAAGACCATTGGAACCTATCTATTATCGGCATTTCAGTTAAATGTTTCTCCTGACTGGTATTAAATGTGATTTTGATAATATCATTTATTGATTTTTTTTCATTAGTCCATATAATTTTATTAAAACGTCCTCGTAACTACAAGAGCACTATTACATCAACTGTTGCTTTTACATATGTTTGAATCACAGTAAATTCCTCAGGAAAAGTTGAATTCTACATTTTGGAATAAATAATATGCTTTGCCGATCAGATGGTCGAAGTCAATAAGTTACTAGTGCCGTACCAGTCTCAGACCAGAAGATCGCGGGTTCAAGCCCCACTTCGGACATTGTAGTGTTGTGTATGTCAATTTGAATGTGTTGTCCTATCACTCCTCACTATCATTATTTCATCTTGCATACTTTCAGGGCTAACAATCCTGGGGGATTAAAAATCGGATGTAACTAAATGCTGTTCCCAAGATAAATTACATGCACCTGCCACCGAGGTAATGTCAGCCCCCCGAAATGCAGTGTGCATGCACGCGTGGTCCAAGTCGGCCTACTTGCAAGCAAAAAAAGCTTTATAATGCATTCAATTATTTCTCACTCATTCTTATATTGTCCTCTTTCATTACATAGTTCCGTTCTCAACATGCAACAAGCATGTTTAGTATACTTTCCCCTCTCAACAGAGCCAGCCTACCTCACGACGTTCAAGGAAGCGCAGTTTCTGAGCTTTCCCGCCGTCGCAATGTACAGCTGCCTCTCTTTGATTCTTCAGACTTTAGCGTCTCCTCTCGCCTCGAGGACACTTCTTGTCGACGCGGTGTAACGAGGCGAGAGGCCATTCTTCGAGTGAGCCATTCTACCGGCCAGCGGTCTCCGATATTGTCACAATAATTGGCCGTTAGTAAAGGGGCCACAACGGATCGGTAAGAGTGATGGGCTAACTTCTCGTAGACTCCTCTTGGTAGCGTCTGCAGGTTGGATGGAATGTTGATTAATTGAAAGCCAAGTAAACACTATTTTATACTACTTTCGAGATAATTGACACGCTGAAGAGAATTATTTTCTAATCGTCCATATTAGTATCACTCACGGTATAACGTAACGTATCGGCGCGTACTACCAAATAACGTCCAGGAAAATTACGTCTCCATACATACGTATCCATACATGTATGGAGATGAAGCTAGAGTAACATCAAAAAAGATAACTAACATTCAGGTAGCTGAAATGAAATTTCTAAGAAGCACTCTAGGTTATAATATTCTAGATAAAAAGAAAAGCACAGAGATAAGAAATAAACTGGGGGTCGAACCACTGCTGGAGAAACTGGAGAGAAATCAGGAAAGATGGTATGAACATCTCATACGAATGCCAGACAGCAGACTACCAGCACTCGCAGTGGACTACAAATGCAGAGGTGCTGAAGAAGAAGATGAAAATTACGTACGACTGGAAGGTATATAAATCTTTTTGTGAAACTAAATGATTTATTTAATGGTAATTGAGATGTTGGTATGCTAAAAAATAATTGCATATTGAGAAAAAATGTTAAAAGATATTGTGCTATTAGTATTCAGCAACAACAGTATGGTTAAAATACTTTTAAATACGAAATGTGATGTAAAGTATTCTATTATGACAGCTTTATTATTTCTTCCATTTGTTGTTACAATACCTCAATGACAGAGATGGGGTACGGTAAGGACAAGACAGACACAATTCAAAAGTCAAATATTTACAGTATTTTTATAAAGTTGTATTTATAAATGAGTTTCAACTATTTCAAGATTCAACATGCACATTGAACCTATTGTGTTTGAAAGCTTATTTATAGAATCAAATAATCTCTATATGCCTTCATCATATATAGTCCACTAGCTAAAAAATTAGAACGGTTCATGACGTATAACAATTACAAACGGCAGTCATATGTTTGCCGTAAGCTCAGATAAGGTGAGAACGTCCGCACAGTCCATTACAGCTTCTCATTCGCTCCGCTGGCCGTAACAGCCGCCCACGCAGCGGCCGCTTCCGCCGCGTCGCGCCGACCCGCGTGCGCCTCCGGGACTGCGCGCGGCGCATCCTGCCCCAGCAACGCCCTCTCCGCCCTCCCGAGGGCGCGAGGAGGCCAAGCGAGCGCCCCCAGCTCGCAGCGCGCCGCCCCTCCCTATCGCGACCACTGCCAGCACCTGACCGTGCCTCGCGACCACGGCGACCTACCACGCCCACCGTCGAACGCCTACCGACCAGCCCACCGTCGACGCCCTCCCGATCATGCCCACGCCACCCCCACCGACCACGCCCACACCCACCGACCACGCCACACCCACCGACCACGCCCACCCCACCGACCACGCCACCGTCGACGCACCACGATCATGCCCACCCCCACCGAACCACGCCACCGGTCCACGCCCACTGACCACGCCCACCGGATCATGCCCACCCCCACCGACCACGCCCACCGACCACGCCCACGACCACGCCCACCGACCACGCCCACCGACCACGCCACCGTCGACGCCCACCGATCATGCCCCTCCCCACCGACCACGCCCACCCCCACCGACAAGTCTCCCCGACCACGCTTCCCGACCACGCTCCCGACCACGGCGACCGAGCACACCTCGGGCGCGCTTCGCCAGCACTATCATCCCCATCTTCGTTACAACCACCACCATCACCACCCTCATTCGTACCGTGATGTTCATCACCAATGCCGCCGCCGCCGGCGTCCGGAGTCCCGGCTTCGACTCCGGGCGTCGCTCGGGGAGCGCGACTAATGCGTCGGCCGCCGCCAGCCCATCCGTCAGAGGGGGAGAATAGCGCACGCCGCGCCGCCGCCTGCTCGCTGCGCCACACGAGGGCGCGGGGGGGGGGACGGGGCGGGGCGGGGGGGTCTAGGAGATGAGGTGCGGGAGGGGGGCATCGGTTGAGTGGAAGCGATGGAGAAACGTGCAAGGAGGAGTCCGAGGGTGCGGAGGATAAATGGAACCTTAGGACTCGGGGTTGACTACAAGACTAGGATCGCGTAAATAGAAGTACTTGACATGGTGGTAGTTGAGAAGAAGAATTGTGCAGACCACGCCTAGTCGATGCGTGAGATATGAAAAGAAAAAAAAACAACTAAACACAAAAGTGCGTAAACAAAATATCATTTTTTTTGTTATTTAACTTCGCATCAACTACTAGTCATTAGCGAAATATTGCGTGTAACGGAAATGGTAACTATGAAGATAAGCGAGGACTCGAACTCGCGAATTTCAACTTTTGCAGGAAGCGGAATTGTAGAATTGTATCTTGTTGGTTGGATGTAGAAAATTGAGACAATATTTGTTTTAATCATGTCTCTTGTGATTATTGACACGATAGGCAGATAATGAAGGTAGTAATAGAAGGACACAAACAGTATAATTGCGCATCTCTGCTTCTTTTTCTTATTTGTTAGAATAAATAAACAAGGATGTATCTGTAAATCAAAAAAAACTGGGCATCGAAGTATTATAATGAAGGAGAGCAAGAGACGTCATGACAAAATGACGCATACTAGTACCATCACATCAGATGTTAATTACACTGAATATCGTAAAAGAATGACAGTGAGAATCATAATCTGAACTCAATAAACGACGATACAAAATGGGAACACAATGATACAGTTACAATTCATAACATCACCAGTCTAATTGAAAAGTTAATGGACGCTTTTCGCAGGAAAACCAATAAACCTCATGTTAAGTTCGGATTTTTCTCGTGATCAAGGGGAAACATTGTTGATGGCCTGTCACTCCAGCTCTTCGCCTCCCTCCACCAGCTCTCGCGCTCTCGCCCTCGCCGCTCGCCCATCGCCGCGCCTCGCCGCGCCCCTCGCCCGCGCCATCGCCCGCGCCCTCGCCCGCGCCCTCGCCGCGACGCCCTCGCCCTCGGCCCTCGCCCGCGCCCGTCGCCCGCAGCCCTCGCCCGCGCCCTCGCCCGCGCCCTCGCCCGCCGCCCCGCCCTCGCCCCGCGCCCTCGCGCGCGCCCCTCGCCGCGCCCTCGGCCGCGCCCTCGCCCGCGCCCTCGCACCGCGCCCTCGCCGCGCCTCGCCCGCGCCTCGCCCGCGCCTCGCCCGCGCCTCGCCCCGCTGCACACGCCCGGCCCTCGCCCGCGCCTCGCGCCCGCGCCCTCGCCCGCGCCATCGCCCGCGCCCCGTCGCCCGCGCCCTCGCCCGCGCCCTCGCCCCGCGCCTCGCCGCGGCCCTCGCCCGCGCCCTCGCCGCGCGCCTCGCCCGCGCCCTCGCCCCGCCTCGCCCGCGCCCTCGCCGCGCCCTCGCGCGGCCCTCGCCCTGCGCCTCTCGCCGCGCCCATCGCCCGCGCCCTCGCGCGCCTCGCCCGCCCTTCGCCCGCCCTCGCCCGCGCCCTCGCCCGCGCCCTCGCCCGCGCCTCGCCCGCGCCGTCGCGCGCCCTGCCCCGCAGCCTCGCCCGCCGCCCGTCGCCCGCGCCCACTTCGAGATTCTCACCAACGCACCTTTTTCTTCCCCTCTCACTTTCTGCTCTTTCATTCTCGAATGCGCTCGTCTGTCCTTTGGTATCCCTCTTGCTCTCACTCTCACCCTCTCTCTTGCCTTTGATTTGGCCTTCACCCTTTCCGCAGCACTCACCCACTTCCAGGCTCTCAGCCAAGCATCTTTACTCCCTCTGCTCTTGTACCTTTTCATTCTCGTCTCTCCTTTGCATCGCTCTCGTCATCGTCCTCGCCTTGCCTCTCATATCAAGAAGCCTCCACCTTCAGCTCCGTGCTCGTCCCCTTCCTCCCCACCCAGAGCCCTCGGTGTCCTCACACACGCTCTCATCCTCGCCCTGGCATCAGCCCCTCCCCGCTCCGGAAGCTTCGTGACTGACGTCAGCCTAGCTCGCTTCGCTCCGTCGCCCATCGCCCATCTCCCATGGGCGCTCGCTCCGTCGGCTCATCGCGCGTCTACTCCGACGCGCGCCCCACGCGCTGCCAATTAATTAGGAGCCTCTTTCGCCTGCCACTCGCCCCCCCCCCAATCACGCCCATGATTTTGCAACTCTCGGCGCTTTCGAACGCGGAGACTTTTACGAATTATTACCTCGACGCTGTTTTCTTAAAATATTTTTTTTGTGTACCAGCATTATAAACGGCCTTTACTGTTGCAAGAAATCGTTCATAAAAGGGCATTTTGAGTGATGACGTATTAGCATTTACGGCACGAATGATAGCGACTTCCCTCATTCTGCCAATCGCAGCACAGTTTTCTCCAACATGTGTCAAATACCCGAGATGTCACAAGAAAGTTGTTTCGAAAAATCAAGTTCGATTCTCTACATATATAACGCTGTTATACTAAAAAATAGCGTATAAAACAGGTTTATAATGTTGCTTTATTGCATTCGTACAATTTTGAAAATTTGTTACTAACGTCGCTCGCTTTCAAAACTTGTACTCATGCAATAATGCTTAACAGTATGAACTAGTCCCATAAAGTACTGTTTCTACACTGATTTGTGATTTCTAATAATTATACCCCAAATACTATTTATGGTTATAAATTAGTTTCTAGTGATGCATTTTCCTAGAACAATCCTTTTTAGTTTCTCACGTAAAATCTATTGACTTATTAGTAATAACTATAATCGAAACATTTAAAGTTAGTTACTTTGTTTTACTGTCAGAAGATTATTTATTAATATCGTGTAATACTAAACCTTTAATTTTATTTTATTTTTGTAATATTTTATAATAAATTAATGATGAATATTTTTGAATATTTAGCTTTACTTGTGGAATCGTAAACTTCAGCCAATGTATTAATATGATTTTTTAATTAATCTTGTTGACTTAACCATCTTGCAACAATCTCATCTACATCTCTCTGCTTTTTCAAAGTTGTTATCCCCAAACTTAGTTTTACCTGAGTAAATTTTTTTGAAAGAAAAACAACCTTTAATGGCTGAAAGGTTAATTAAAACAAAGTTCAAAACGAATAAGAAGTTTAGTTAACATTCTAATTGGAAATGTAACGGGATTTGCAAAACGGAGAAACAATTAATAAATGTGGTTTGTTCTTGACACTTTTATTGGATAGTTCTTTTGCCTTATAAAAATGAGAGGATTACAACGAAAAGTTTAATTGCCCAGTTCGAAACAGAAATTTCAACACAACAAGAACTTCGTTCTTTCTCCAGATCTGCTTGTACGAACAGTCGTGGGGTTAGTGTATTACCTAAGATTTCGTTACATTGAAGTTCCCTTTCTCGCTTTCATCTCTTAGTTGTTTACGCCTAAATTTTTCCCTCCCTGGCCGTGGTTCATTCTCTTTCCTTGCGAGTGGCGGCGTGCGCCAACCTTGAGCGGAGATCTACGGAAACACAGAGTGGGTCGCTTGTTCCCGCTCTTGTTTTCGCTTGAGACGCTCGCGGTAAATAACACGCAGCACTCGTTGTGATGATGGAATTGTGAAACTTTCGTTCGAAGTTTAAGTAACATTTGCAGCGCCGCTCACTCGCAAATCCAGAATCGGCACGAGATTACGCAGACTCCCTCTCCGCTGAGAGGGAATGTAAAGATGAGTTGAGAGAAGGGGAAGGAGAGAAATAAAATGTTTAGATGCATTGAGAGTTAGCCGAGAATTCTACAACACATATTAGGGCACATTTGGTGAACGTACCTATAACGATAGCTAGTTCTCTAAGGGGTCTCACACGTTTAGATTTTTGTAGAAGAGAGCACTGACAATCGATCATCTCCATGGACCAATTTGTCCCTTCTATGGATTTGAATATTAAATATGGCAGGCATACATATTAAGTACTTTGTAATTCAATATTTTAAATAAGGCTTGTAGTCAAATTTAAAATACATTCATCACCGATGGTATATCAAAGATTTGTCATTTGTCATTTATCTTTCCTCATCTTCAAAGTTAATTGCTGCTGTAGTTCAGCCCCAGTAAGATCTCTGAAATACGAGAAAGGTTTCACCAGTGCTCAATGCTCTGTATTGTGCAGCATATTATATTTAATTATAACTTATTCGATTCCCTACGATAATACATGTTTATATTTATGTAAATTTACGTTTTATTTACCTTCTCTTATGCATATGTGGGAACCTGTGCCATTACAATTTTACACATATGATATACATGATATATGATATGATATGATATGATAACATGAGTAATTTCCCCACAGAACATGTGTCCAATGGTTTTCAGCAAGCCACAAAAATATTTTAATGAGGAATCACATGTTGCATTTCCTAGAGGTAGAACATGACGTAACGGGCTCCTCATCGAGAAGTGTACTAAATGCAATCGCAGCATGCAGAAGTTGGCGTCTCCGGAGCGGCCTCTGACACTTGCGGCGACCATCACCGACCCTCTGACGTTGCAGTCAGCCACCTACGAGGGGGTCGTGGAACACGTGTGGCGGAATGAGGCTGGCGAGCGCGCACCCCAACGGCCGCAGGGCCTCTGCTTTACGGCGCCAAGCAGGCCCTAAACCCGGGACTGTAGAATCGCGGCGGAGTCCTTTTCGTCTCCTACCCTTCTCTCCCGCTGACTTTTTCCTTCTTATTCTAACCTTCTTATCCACGTCGTTCAGAAAAAAATGTAAACGTGTCAATCACTCACTTCAACCTTTTTTTTTACGAAAATACTTGTTTTGGAAGATCCTGGAATCAACGAAGGGACGCTTTCAGAAAACTTCGTGTAAATACCTGTGTGAACAACTGTCGTATTGGAATGTTTTAACATGATAATTTTCTAATATTCAAAGAGTTTTAAATTTGTTCGGTTGGGAGGAGTAGCATATAGCACAAGAAATATTGAATTTTCCTGCATCTTTTTACCTAATTTTTATTACACTTTCTGTTTTTATTTATCTTATCATTCCTTCGTTTCTTTTCATTATTATTTTATTTTCTTCCGGATACATGAAAATGATTGCTTACAATATGCAAATATGTCTCCAGAAAACCCTTATCAAAACTATAACGTTTCTCCTAGTTTTTTAAAATATGAAGTTTTCTTCCGGAGTTCTCTCAGTGCTTTACATCAATTTTTTCACATTTGCTTGCAAGCTTTCTGCTCTGAAATAACGGATACTTCTGTTATTACATAATTTCGTTTGTAAATTATTGTCTCACTTTTACCCAACCTTGCAGGTGTCTCTGACTGTTGCTCACAATAGAATCTGAGGTACCTCACGAATTGTTCAATGCAAGCCTTACATATCGCACCTCCAATACAAAAGTTACACAAGTGCGAATTTCTGAATTCTCAAAAAATGCAATTTTAAGTTTCTCAGTTCTGTAATAGTCGTTATAGATTGTACCAAATATTCACCCTCAAGCGGACAGTAATTGAACTAACTCACAATCAACTTCAGAATAGTAGCAGTAACTCTTGGTAACCTCTCATCAGCTTTTAGCTGAAAAATGACGATTCCGAACTTGTGTCACTTTTCTATTGAAGGTGCGATGTATCATAATTATAAAACGAATCTTAATCAAGGTGTGATATATTTTTGGTTTGCTAGTAAATGTTTCGTTATCAGAATACATACACATTGTAAGATGATTACCGAAATTGCAAATAAACCAATTTATCGTCGCCATCTCTGCGAGTAGTCTCACGTGCCGTTGTGAAGCGCGCGCGGGGGCGGCAACCGACGAGGATTAATTAACAAGCGCGCAACGCCGCCCGCTGCTGACGCCCCCTCCGCCAACGTGTGCGCTGCTGGCTGGGTATGGCGATGTCTCGGAAGCCCTCGGAGGGGCTGGCAATAGGCACGAAGTCCGTGCTGTGCGTGTCAACCATAATACGATTGCAATATGTAGCTCTTAAGCCTATATATGAACACACGCCGATCGTTTTATTTCATTGGTTAATGATATTGGGCTGATTCTTTTTTATTGAAATTTTATCAATTATTTGATATTTTAATATCTTGGAGTTTCTAGTTTCATTTTTCGGAAATTAAAATAAATGAAATTATCAAATTTAAGTACATGAGTCAATAAATCAAAAGTTACTACACTATCATCTCTATATATAATACAATTTAGTAAATACGAAATATCGTTCAAAGATATTTTTTTTATTCTAAGTGGATTTCTACGACAGGATTATAGTTTTGATTTCGATCAACATTCAGAACAAGAGAAAATTCAGGAATGCGTTATAAGAATGTTTATACTAGTTGGGAAAACACAGGCGCAAAGAATATTCTTCAGATGTAACAGATGAATGTGGTGGATAGAAATGTAGGATAAATTATAAACGAGTTTGCAGCGAGTGAAATCTCAAAAGGCTTTTGCGTATTGGACAGTTAACTTACAAAGGCTTTTCCGCGAGGTTGGTTTCAGAACCAAGCCATTGAAATAAAACGTCTCTCTAAATCCTTCTTGTAAACTACGAGAGATTCCAGGAAGATATCTTTAAACATATGGACTTCTATGTATACTATAAGAAGTGTCATCCATTCTTAATTGCTTTTAACTCACAATATTCTGTCTGTGCGTATTGTCAAAAATAATTATCCAAAATATTCGTGAAAATGAGAAATTTACCTGCATCAAGAAACACTCGAGATTAACTGTTTACATATTAAGCACTACTACAAATTCCCACAGATATAAAAACAACATCATTTCACGTACTTAGGTCGATAAGAAAAGTTTGTGGTCGGGTGATACTTATTTCTTGAATTGTTTCAGCGAAGGATTACATAAATATGACGAATTTATTAGCCAATTAAAGCTTGCGAGTTTTAAAAAAATCCAAAAGTCATAATTCATTATTTGATAAGGACATTCAGTCAATATGCAAAGCATTTTAACAGAAAATATTGCTTAGTTCAGAGAAAGTTGCCTCCACGTCTGAGATGTCGTGTTCTTTGGGTTGGAAAGTGAGGGCCAGCAGCTACGCTGGAACGTTCTCTTAGGTTGCTCGGCTACGATTAATTCCTAAGATTGCCCGCTGCTTTGTTGCTTCCTGGCCGCATCCTTCTTCGCCACTCCTATCACTTTCTTCACTCGCGACCACGCCCACTCGCGCAATCAGCTACCACTGCCCGTGTCGGCCATTCCTCTTCTGCCAACATTCACTCAATACCTCCGATTCTCTTTACCTGATTTTTCGTCAACAATGGCGACTACAACGGAATTCAATAGGTAGTGCGGGTTGGTGATGCGACTTCGATAACGAAACGCCGATGTTGCCAATCATCGATGTTAATAAAACATCGATCAAAATCATAGATGTTTTTAAATATCGATGAGACATTTTAAAACTGGTTTAATTATCTCTAAAATAAAATTCGTGGGCAAGAAGATGAAGATAATGCTATTAGTGCACTCTATGGAACAGAACGTGAACTACTGGGTCAGTTCGATTTTGGCAGGTCATCTATAAGAGACGCATACAAACCAACACAGTGTTCTTCCTACAGCGTTAAATGGGCCGAGATGGTGCCAATACGCGGGTGGCTCAACGGGTAAGAATGAGGCCGACAGATAGCACTATATCGTGGGCATTTGAAGAGAATATTGATAGAGCATCAACGAACTAAACGTTCGTTCAAATGGTTTACTATAAATAAAAATATTTTTAAGAAACGATATTTTACACACATATTTGTGGTTAAAATTTTATACTCCTTTCTTTTTGTCGGTGGTACCATGACACACTAGCACTAATTTATAAGCCCATTGTTCGTCATTCTGACATTTATTTACATACATCTTTTTATACGTTTACATAAGACACGATACTTACATAATCACCACCACAACCATCACTACAACTCCATTACGCCTTTCACGAACGCTCTCTGTCTCACAATCATTACATCAATGTCACCACCACAATCTCACCATCACAACCATCGCCAGCACCCCATTCCCCAGCATCACTAGCACTGCAACAACCACCGCAATCCCCATGACCAGCGCATTGCCGCGCTGAAGCTGCGTTCAGAGAATCATTGGGCAGTGTCGCGCTCCGCCGCCTGCCCTTCCGCGCCCGCGCGCCGCCCTGTCGCCGGGGGCGCCCCGCGCGTCCATTAGCTGGCGCGACAGACACGCCCCCGGAGAGCGCAGTGCAGCGCGGCGCGGCGCGGCAGGGAAGGGCGGGATGGCAGGTGGGGACGGGTAGAGAGTGCGGGGCGTGGGTGGCAGGTAGGGAGGGAGGGGCAAGGGCGTGACGGGCGGGTAAGGGCTCGGGCGGGGGGTATGCGGCACGGGGCAGAGCAGGGGAAGGGCGCGGACAGGTCGGGTGGACTGAGGCTGCGTGGAGCTAAGGGCGCTCGGGGAAGGAGAGTAGCGGGTTTGGCGGGGGGGATGGCGGGTGGTTTGGGCGGAGCGGGTTCGACGGGGCGGGTTTGACGCGGGCCGGGTTTGACGGGCGGGTTTGACGGGGCGGGTTTGACGGGGCGGGTTTGCCGGGGGCGGGTTTTGGACGGGCGCGGGTTGGACGGGGCGGGTTTGACGGGGCGGGTTTGACGCGGCGGGTTTGAACGGGGCGGGTTTGAACGGGGCGGGTTGACGGGCGGGTTGAGCGGGGCGAGTTTGACGGGGCGGGTTTGACGGACGGGTTTGACGGGGCGGGTTTGACGGGGCGGTTTGACGGGGCGGGTTTTGACGGGGCGGGTTTGACGGGCGCGGGTTTGGACGGGCGGAGTTTGACGGGCGGGTTTTTGACGGGACGGGTTTTGACGGGCGGGTTTTTGACGGGGCGGGTTTGACGCGGCGGGTTTGAAGCGGGGCGGGTTGGACCGCGGCGGGTTTGACGGGGCGGTTTGACGGGGGGGGGTTTGACGGGGCGGGTTTGACGGGGCGGGTTTGGACAGGGGCGGGTCTTGGCAGAGTGGGTTGGCGGAGTGGTTGGCGGGGTGAGTTTGGCGGGGCAGGTTTGACGGGGTTGAGGTTCGCGGACCAGGTTTGGCAGGAGCGGAGCTGGTTTGGCGGGACGGAGTGGCTTTGGGAGCGGGCGTGTTCAGCGTGGGTGTTTGGCCGGGGCCGGTTTTTGCCGGGGCGGGTTTGGCGGGGCGGGTTTGGCGGGGGCGGGTTGGCGGGGCGGGTTTGGCGGGCGCGGGTTTTGGCAGGGAAGGTTTGGCAGGGAGGGTTTTGGCAAGGGAGCGGTTTGGCGGGGCGGCATGGCCAGGGCGGGCCTGGCGGGGCGGCCGCGGGGAGTGTTTGGCGGGCGGGCCTGGCGGGGAGAGGTTGGCGGGGAGGGCTGGCGGGGAGGGTTTGGCGGGCGGGTTCGGCGCGGCGGGTTTGGGCGAGGTGGATTTGGCTGGACGCGGTCTGGGCGCCCATCACCGGCCAAGCGCCCCGAGCCCGCCCCGAGCCCGCCCCGCGGCCGCGCTGCGGAAGCAGCGTCGCGGAAGGACGCGCCACATTCCGCCGCGTGTGCCGCTCGCTGCCGCGTGGGTTGTGAGTTCGGATCAGCGTGACGAGGTGCGGGTGGATATCTAGGGCGCCGCAGGTGGGCCAGATGATGCGTTGGTCGTTTCGTCGAATCTGTGTGGGCCGTTTCCTTCCATGAAGTGGTCGTGTACGTGAATAATAATGATAATGATAATATTAATAGCAAGTAATGCTATAACGCTACTTTTTTCTCGCATTATTTGTAAATGATTCGCAATTTACGAACTAGCAAAAGTGTTTTCAACCATCACAAAAAATGTCCACACTGACACTTGAACTCAGGTCCTCCGAGTTAACTCGCCGTGCAATTTATCTCTATTTCAAGACTCACACTCAGATTCACCAATATCCTTCTGAAACTCCCAAACCCTCGAGTTAGTTCAGATCGATCAGATATCACCAATTTTGGAGAAAATCGACTTAATGGTTTAGGCACTATAAGTGACCACAGACGGACTCACACACAATTTGCCGTCAATCAATTTTTTGGTGTCAAGGACCGACGAAGGTTGATTCTTACTATACCTTGTGTTAGAAGATGTAATTTACTATTTATAGGAACACAATTTATTCACTTTTTCGTTTCCAGGGCTCGACAATCAGTTTTTCTGTCAAAAAGCACCGTTTTCTGGCGCACGTTACTTTCTCTTCTTACGAAACAAGAGCGAGAAAGCAATAGTAATAATAATGTTATATCAACGGCGTTATAATACTGGTGAGGCTCAGACCATAGATTGTGTTCTTCCGTCTAACCACTTAAATACACAATTATCCAGATAACATTTTAGGGTGGGCGGCAAGATGTACATTTACGAAAGGGTTTGCAAAATAGGGACATGCTGACGTAGACTAACATACACCTTACGCGGTTGTCTAAATAGAAAAAAAAGAATGGTGGCTTAGGTCCCAACAATACCGAAACACAGGAGTGAAAGAGATGACGAAAATGGGTAAAAGGGAAACACAAATGAAGAAATCCGAAGGATCGAGAAGAAAGAGGAAAAAGTAAAGACAGAGTGCAAATCATTGGACCATCCTCGCCTATTCCTTCATAAATTGAGAAAACCAGTGACAGAGAAACTCAATCAAGATGATGGCTGAGAGCCAAACATTACATAAAATTGGAAGAGATGGGAAAAATAGGCACAAGATAAAAAAATGAAGAATTTCGAAGATGAAGAAGAAGAAAAGAAAGGAATGAAAAAAGAAACAGAAATTTTCTAAAAAAATGCATTTTTTGAAAAGTTTGTTTTCCCACATTTGATTTTCTTCTTCATTCTGAAATTTTCATTCAACGTATCTGGGGGCTGTTTCGCCTTACTTTTCCAGGAGCGGGCTGCTTGCACATGGAAATGATGTTAATAGATGTCGAAAACGATAGTTTGTAATGCAGAAAAAATTCAACTTTGTCAGTTGACATTTTTTTGCTAAGCTATTAAAATCTTTGTTTACTGATTTCATGAAGCCATTTGAGAATTTTGTATCAGTCATGATTTGCTTCAGAATTTACTTGAGTTACTCTTGAAACGACTCAGTAGTAATAAAAATTTTGGAACCTCTACATCGGGAATCGATTATTTCATACCAGGAGAGGAGAATCAGGGTCTCAACTGCAGTGCATCTGATCGGGAGGTCACATGTTCAAGTCCCAATGCTGGGAGGATTTTCGACAGTAGCTTGTCAGCTAGATCGAATCCTAACGCGGTTCAGAGAAGAATTGTATCAGACGGCTTCTCTGATCGGGAGTTTTCCGTGGTTTCTCCAATCAACACCAGGCGGCCGGCCAGGCAATGCCGGGGCAGTACCCAAACAAACGCAATACGGGCGATCCTTTCTTCCACTTCGTTGTCATATCCTCATCCCCTACACACACTTACACTATCATCAACTACACAAGGACACATGCCAGAAGACCGGTCTGGAGCTTAGAGCTTGTCCTCAGCTGACGCGGTGCCCAGCTGGTGGGAGATACGTGCTTGGGGAAAACCCCTCAAGCCAATGGGAGGTCGGCGCCGAATCTCGTCTTCCCGAGAGGGAAGATCCTTTTCACTTCTCGAGAAAAAACATGCACTACACTAACGGGACTAACGCCAGCTGTTGACGCGCCCGGAATCACTAACAAGCAACGAACCATCGCTGATTTCACGAGCCGTCAGCGCGTTCCCGCCAACAATCGCAAAAGCACAACCCTCAAAAATTGTTTTTGTGCGCGTGGGG
This sequence comes from Gryllus bimaculatus, assembly GCA_017312745.1. NCBI lineage: Eukaryota > Metazoa > Arthropoda > Insecta > Orthoptera > Gryllidae > Gryllus > Gryllus bimaculatus. The sequence continues at coordinate 314,228 of BOPP01000266.1, forward strand.
ACAGCCTCTGCGGTCCGCCGCCCCCGTTATCACTACCAGAGGCGCAAATATTTGCACGCGAACACATGTTGATGCTTACAGCGCCGCATCGGGCTGCTCTGTGTTAAATTCATGCGTATTTGTTATGGAATTCGTTATTTGCCGCGTAATTCAATCAGCCGCGGTGGCTGCCGCGCGTAGGACGGAGGTCGCGGGAGGTCAAAGGACGTCCGACAGGGAACGCACGGAACTGCCGCGGCGATGCGCTGCTTGTTTTCACTGAGCGAACCCGTTCAATTTACACGAAAACATGTAAGTCAAATATTATTAACATTTTTGGTAGATATGCAAGCAAAATTGACATCACGACATCAGCTTTTTTAGATACGTATAAAATATAAGTTGAAATTAAATGAAACAATACAATTTGGAAAAACGTTAAAAGGAAATATTATGTTTACGTTATATTATATAAGTATATACATTGAAAAGTTGAGAAATGAATTGTGCTAAACAAATTATCATATTTTTCCGACGATATTCCTCAACATCCTCTCTACAATTCCATCATCATTCCCCATTCTTTCCAGCATGTAGTACCTATTGCGGTACGTATCTGCTTATCTGCAGATTTCTCTTCCAGATGTGTTTATTAATCTGCGCCCTGTATTTTGTGGAAGCGTGTAATGCTTTTATGACATTTTATCTTCGGCTATATGGGAAAAAATCTCACTCCACTAAAAACAATGTCCTTCTCCAAACCTTTCTTAAAAGACCCATCGCAGAACCTCCTTACGCCCGCTGGAAGGAGCGCAATCACGGAATGAGGCCATTGGAGATCGCTGAGCGGGGCGTTCCGGCACGTGCCGATGCGGGTGTCGGTGCTCGCTTCGCCTCACCCCTGCGCTCCCCGCGATAACGAATTCCGCCTTCGCGGGACGACCACCCGCACTCATTCGAAGAGAGGTGGCTGCTAGTGGCGGCCATTTTCATTTAACGCACCCACTATGAGCGCACTCGTTTCGCACTTCCGGCGCAACTCGCTTCCGATGCCATCAACCTCCACGATCCCAGACCCAGCCACCTCAGACACCTCACCCCAGCCACTGCGACGCCCCAGCCCCTCCAGCGGCACTCTGCGTTCTTCTCTCTCATCTTATTTTCTCTCATTATCTTTATCCTCCTCCTCTTCTTCTTCTCTCTTCTTTTTCTTCATCTTCTCCCCTCACTTCTTCTTTTTTCTTTTTCTCCTTCCTCTTCTTCTTTTGTTTTCTTCTTCTTCTTCTCCCTCTTCGTCTTCTACCACTTCCTCTTCTTCTTATTCTCCCTTTTCTTCTTCTCCGGCCCCTTCCTCTTGTTCTGCCTCGTCTTCTTACCCACATTTTCACTAATCTCTCCTCTCGTCTCTTCTCTTTTTATTCTCTTCCTCACTACTGTTCCTCTCCTTTTCCTCCTCCACCTCTCTCTCCTTCTTCTTCTCCTCCTCCTCTCTTTCATATCTCTCCTCTCTCTTTCTCATTTTCTCTCTCCTTCTCTCTTTCCTTCTCCTCTCTCCCCTCCTCCTCCTCTTCTCTCTCCTCCTCCACTTTCTCTTCTATCCTCCATTCCTTCTCTACCCTCTCCTCCTCCACTTCATCTTGTCTCCCTCTCATTCTCTCCACTCTCCTCTTCTTTATATTCTCTCCTTCTCTTCCCCTCTTCGCACCCCGTTCGCTCCGACCCTCGACCCTCAACGGCCGCCTAATGCCTTCTCGCCCCTGCCACGGCAATTGTCGCCACCGTCATAAAGGAAAGACTGTCTCATATCTTTCCTCTACGCCACCGCGGCTTCCACCACTGCCGATACCATCGCCCTTGGCTCCCCACTCGTCTACGCGCGTCGCGCGGCTTCTGAGCTGCTCTATTAGCAGTGTCGTCAGCAGGTCGTACATCGGCAAACACACCATCGCTTCAACAGAAATGAAGCGATTTCTTGAATTACTTTGAAGACGACAAAGACACGAGTAACATAATTCTCTTGCTTGTTCTATTATAGCTGGCTTTTATAGATATAAGACGCGAAGGAGAGCATATAAAAGGATAGTCACTAATAACTGTTGATGACCCCTTGTCCACTTCAGAGTGTACTGATTTATTATTCATTACGTGCGCATCTCGGTTTTAAACCGTTATTTCGAAGAACAAGTGAGTATGTGAACAGAAATTTCTTTTAAAATGTGTCAACAAAATGATTCATTATATACTTAGAAGTGAACAAACAGCCTTCGCAATAACAAATGTTTTAATTTAATTTTCTTTTGCAGAACAACGCTGTATGTGTTAAAAAGTAATAGTAATGTATCATCAAATATTAAAATATTGTGCCATTCATTAACTTGATACATTAGAAGAGAATGTGAATCAATGTTGGGTTTTGTTGCTTTCATCTACGTATCATTTTTGTAAGTCTTGTACGTTTAGAAAGAAAAGGCTCGCCAGCCTTTCTACCCTCGCAACCCTGACCTTCGGATTGTAACGACCCCTTGCCCGCAAATTCCTCCACCCTCCTTCGGTCCACAGAGAGATCTCGCGCAGCGCTCTGGTGAGCGCGCCCGTGCATTGAGATGCGCGCGAGTGGTGAGGAAGGGGGTCGGGGGTGCTCGTGATGTCTTCACTCCGCGCGGCACCGGCGGAATTAGCGCGTTTCCTCATTAAGCGCGCGCGCACCCTGCCACAAGTCCCGCCTGCCAGACGCAAATCGATCGCCCAATTGCCGCCCGGCGGGGGCGGGCCCCGGGCGGCGGGCGGCGCCGGCGGCGGGCCCGGCGGGGATTATTTCCGTGAACGGGAACACAGCCCAAAAACCGTTTGCCATGCCCTGCCCTTGGGGGGGCCAAGAAAAAAAGGCGGTTTTGGTAATTGTAAAAATGGGAACGATTTGAACACAAAAAATCGCGGGAAAAACACCATGAATTAGTAAAATTCAAATTAAATAAAATTGAAAAATTTCATGTTTCTTTCAGAAGAAACGCTTTTCCAATCGTTTTTAAACAATCTCACCAAAAATAAAATTCCTTTATTAAGATTGACTTGAACCATTAAATTGCAAATAAATTTATTTTTAAGATCTTTATAATAACTAATTACAATATTTAGTTCCATATCCTACGAAAACGAGGAACATAGAGGTTCAAAACATTAAACCGTTCCATTCTTAAATATCGATGAACTTTATGAATATATTCATTATTTAGTAATTAATAAAAAACTAATGGGAACATGTTCCCTGACTTACAGTGAAGGCATATATATACATTATATTTCAAACGGAAGCTAGAGTATTAAACAAATATACTTATAACTTCCTGTTGGTTTTATTTTCAAGTCCTTCAACAATAAACGTTAAATTAACTTTTTCAAAAAATATATAATTACACATATAATTACGAGCATTACAATAAATATTTGCATTTATCATGTGACATATTATCAACTGAATCAAATGCAGCAAACCGCATTAAGCGTCGTCTCCCGAAATGTTTAAAACGGGCGTTGCCTTGTCCCCCGAATCCTCGAAAAACGTAAATCAGGCGAGACGCCTGGCGCGCACCGGTTTCCTCCCGCTAGAGCGCAAAGCCGCTTGCGTCCCGCATTCCAGATGTTCGCGCGGATTACGGTAACAACGGCGCTCCGGGGTGGGCCTCGCCAAGGAATTGCGCGCGTACCAAGATGGCGGCGAAGCTTGCGCGCCGCCATTACGCAGTAAGTGAGTACTGCGGCGCGCAAGGCTCCGAGGAATGAAACCTAATTCCAGTGCAGCTTCGCGGCCAGCCGCGCTGGCAGCGCGGCGATGCGGCAGGGGCGGCGTGGAGCGGGGCGGCGTGAATGGCGGGGGCGACAGGGGCGGCGTGGGTGCGGGGGCGGCGGGACCCGCGCAGGGCGGCGGGCGGGGCTTGCCGGGGCCGCGTGGGCGGCGGGACGGGGGCGGCGGGGTGGCGGGGCGGCGGGTGCGGCGGGGGCGGCGGGGCGGCGGGGTGGCGGGGGCGGCGGGGCGGCAGGGGCGGCGTGGGTGGGCGGGGGAGGGCGGGGCCGTATGGTGGGCGGGCGGGGGCAGCGGGGCCGCGGGGGCGGCGGCGGGGGCGGCGAGGCGCAGGGGCGGCGGGCCGGGGGCTTGCGGGGATGGCGGGGGCGGCGGGGTGGGCGGGGGCGGGGAAGCGGGGGCGGGGCGGGGGCGGCGGGGGCGGGGGCGGGGGCGGCGGGGCGGCGGGGCGGCGTGGCGCGTGGGGTGGCGGGGGCGGGAGGCGGGGGCGGCAAGAAGGAACCGCAATTAAGCGGAATATTACACTCGTCCTCCGCCTGTTGCACGGCTCGCGCCAAGCTTTCGTCGCGCCACAAGGCTTTCTCCGTAGGAACTTCCGTTGCTGCAAGCGTGCTAGCACGCTGCTGCGTGGGATTTTATCACGATATCCATGAAGACCACTTTCCTTACTTTTGCATCACCAATGTTGATGTTATCCTAAAACTTCCATC
>BOPP01000266.1:318804-341510 GCA_017312745.1 Gryllus bimaculatus
TTTACTTGGAGCCATTCTGATTTCTCTATTTTTGTTAACACGCAAGAATACTAATTGGAGCAATCGTATCGTTGACGAAACACGAAAATAAACGCACACAATCACCACCAACATAAACTCTAAATATTTTTTCACTATCATTCACTTAGTATGGTATCACTGCATTCATCTTGTCATAAAATGCCTATTCTATCTTTATCACATCACTGTCACCTCTACAATATCTATTATATCATTCTCTTTATCCAAGCCAAAAGTATCACACACACACCTCAGACACCCGTCATTCGTTTTTACAAACAACGACGTGAGGGGAAGAATTTCTTCGTGTTTTAATACGCAGTACTGCATCTCTCTGTGATACATTTAACCGTAACCACCTAAACGACTTTCTTAGGGTTTCTTGCGAGCTCTTATTTCTTCTAAACGCGCTGTTTTGCTGGGGTTTGATGGTAATCCTCTAATTTGTCTGAGCTTTCGTTTTTGCTCTCTCGCCACGAAGCGCAAAGTGGCTGTTCCCATCCAGTCACAATGTTACAGAGAGCTCGTTTCCCGTTACTTTTGCTCTGAGAAGAATTTGCTGCAGTCGAGAAAAGAACCTTGCTCTAACTGTGCGCGGTTAGAGGGTAGCAGGGAGAGTGTAGACAGCATATATTCAGCAAGGAATATCACCAAAAAATAAACTTTCTACATTCATAAAAAAATAAAGATGACTATAAGGATCAAAACACTAATTTGTAGTAAAGCACACGGAAATTTTGTTTATGATTAAAAAACAACCCAACGAAAGTTCCCGTTCTCTAGAATTCTTAGCATAATTAGCATGGGTGACACAATTTAATTTCATAAATATTAAATTTTATTTCGTTTTTTCATATCAAGTTTTCCTTTCTTATTAGTAATAGGGTTCTTTGGGGTTCTCAAAATTGGGGTCCACGGTTCTCTAGGAGACCACCAGGTGACATTTTGGGTAATTTTCTACTGCTACCATGTCCCATGAAGGAATTGAATTTATTTTTGCCGATATTTGTAACATTCGTTTAGGCACACTGTGTTCTCGGAATCCTCCAGAGTGCATATGGAAGATTACGTACATTGTTGTTATATTAGTCAGACATGGTGCTAACAGAACGTGCTGTCCTCTCCCGTGGAAGCCCGGAGCTCTATATTATATCTTATGGTTGTCATCTACTGCCACTAGTATGTTTTACACCCTTTCCTAATTTATTTGTTTTTACAAAGTTATTTTGTACTATGACATACGTTTGAAAAATTAAATAAGATTTTAGGTTTGTTTGATTATTTGTTAACAGACTTGGTTGAACCAGATAGTGTATTTACAATTCCACTCCAGTTGCTTTTCCTTCTCCAACGCTGTACATTCCCAGCGTACGTTGTGGCCAAAGGCTATTTAATCCTTCTGCCTCCGAAGATCTCGAGTCCTGCTGGGTGCGATTGTCCCAGCGTGTACGCAAGAGTTCCGAGATCCTGGGGTTTTAAAGCGAGCAAGTGTTGTTGCCGCACCCTTCTAGCACCTCTCTAACTCAAACTGTGAAACTAAATTGCGCTCCGCAAAAACTGTCGAATTGTAACGCCTGACGTCGTTCCAACACAACTTCATTTTGTCACAACCTGTCGAGATTATATTTTTATTGCTTATGGAGACGTTCTATCCAAAAATATTTTTGGGCAGTATGTCCTTAAACCGTAAGGTCGGATGAATTTTTCCAAAATTGATCCTCGACTAATATTCAAACAAACAAACCAACCGTATGTATCTTCTTTTTGTTACTCAAACTTTACGAATTCCCTCGCGGGATGTAGGAAATTTTGTTATAGATTACAATACGTCAATATATCCATAAACGTTTTATTTAACAATTGATACATACTATTTTTTGGTCACATATAGAACTTACGTAGTATAGAGAAGTTATCCAGCGCTGCAATTTTTATCTCAAAACCGACAAATATAACATTTTTTATAGAAAAAGTCGTTTTGAAGGTTATTGATTCTGAAAAATTGATTGACAGCAAAAGTCTCTCTTTCTGTCTCTCTGTGGTCAACACTGAAACCGCTCGGACGATTTCCTCCAAAATCGATTCTTGATATATCTGGCCTAATCCCTGAAAATTTGAAACCCATATTTCGATTTTCGGCGGCACATTACATGACCCTTCAATAAAACTTTCAATTTTTTAAATAACTTCCAAATTGTTTGTTTTAATTATTTTCTGGACACAACAAAGAACGCTTAAAAATAGTGTGGTCCCACATTTTTGAACTCTAATTTTGAAAACTGCACAAGTTAAAAATATTTTTGCGTTTTCTACAACAAAATATTCTGCTTCTTTAACAAAATGTGTCTCTAAAAGATAGAGGTGTAAATAATGTTCTGTATAACTTTCCTAAAATGTGTAGTTTTCACGTAATAATTGTTTGAAATAAAGGAAATTTTTATCTCAAAACCGAACTTAATTTTTATACCCTAACCTACCCAAACCCGACCCTAATAAAGGAAAGTGCTGTTATAAAAATGTAAATTCCATTTTCAATTAAATCTGTATTTTCGAAAATTGTAACAAATTAACAAATCATAAGCCACGTAGATTATTGAGAGTAGACATTTTCTATTGAATAAGATCTGTTGTTCCAAATCAGACCTTTAACTAAGTGCAAGTTAAGGTTTTTGAATATGTGAGTATTTTTCGTGCTGTTTTGAATTTAACGATGAATTATGTTAATGGACTTGAAACATCTCTACGCCTTCAATATCAGAGCTAGACAAGTGCAATGTATTAATAAATACTATAGCTTTAAATTATTTCATGGACTTTTTTTTCGAAATATAGATAGTTTGGGGAAAATTACTCTGGTAGAATTTTTTTGAAATATCACTGAACAAAGCACAATTCGATTTCCGGCAATACCAATGAGAATTTGATCCTATCATGCTTTTCTCGAGAATAACAAAGTACGCTTGTAAGTGTGGTATATATCCGATTATTATGAAAATCCGTTAACGTACCAAAATTGTAAATCTTGTAAAATTTGCTTGAGTCTTTCACGATATAGCTGAAAAAGCTGGATAAAATTTCAAGTATAATTATAGGAATATTTCGTTACAGATTAAACTAGTATATCACTTGGCAGGTTTTCTTTTAAACTAGACGTCTTATTAGTTTTCTTGTAGTAGTAACTGCTGGCGAGTTCATAACTGGTCGCAATACGGGAATGGAAGCACCGCAGCTTTCCAGTTTGAGAAATAATTTCTACGAATTTCATTGGTATGTGACAATGTTTCTTGCTATATAAAACGCAGTTTTGGATTGTTGATTTTGTGTTGATGTATTATTGTTTGTTGAAGATTTCGTGCCTCATGTGTTACAATGGTAATGAGTTTCACAAATTATGGCTGGAATGTATTATTATATACAGAAATTTCCAGAATTATAACATTAGGTAACAATTACTAATACTAGAAAGTTAGTGTTGTTGTATCCTAACTTGTTTCAAAGTATGAGCAGTGTGCGCATAATTTTCCGTGAAATAAAGGCCATTTTAAAAACGAGATTTTCTCACAAACGACTCTTTCCTTCAAAATTTTTGAATGGTTACAGCGAATTTCACTGAATAACATGACATAAATGTTATTTGGATGTAGCTCTTTCTTTTTATAAAATTACTCTAATAGATGTGAAAGTAGTATTATAATATTGAGTATCCGTGACTAATATTTCCAAAACGTACGATCTGTTGTAACACCACTACTTTTCTAAATTATCAGCTTATATCTTTGTTAAGAATGTCCATGAATTAATGGGTGCACATCTAAACTCCATGTTAGAGTTAAATAGTGTTTAATAGGGGTTTATTTCTTCTCTCTAGAGATGATGGAAGTCTTGAAGAGAGTTTGTTACTGTGGTGCGTACTTTAAGTACATGGTAATTTTCCTGCCTTCTAATATCAGAGGAATGTAATTAGAAACAAGGTGACTAGAGGAACTAAATTAGAAACAAGATGATAATAGAATTTCTTTCGTAGTAGATTTTATGACATGATTTTAAGTCATTATGTTGAATGCTCTTCAAACAGACACCCATATTCCAAAACTCGCAAATTATGTGACCCATGATAAAAATTATCAAAGAGGCACGATTATTGACACAAAAAAGTACAATTATTGTAGAAAACTTACTACAACATAAAATATAAATTTCTGAATACGTTATGATATTGCAATAAATAAAAAAAACGTTAATATGGAATGTGGAAAAGTTTCATTTTTTATTCAAATAGTTAAGTATAGTATTTTGCATTAAAATAGAAAGTGAAAAGCTCGGAAATATCAGTTTCTCTCATATTTGATGGATATATACGATCGCTCGTATTTTCTAATCTATGAAAATATTTCTCAGCAGCGGAAAATTCTCTGATAATGTTGAGAATTTAGGAATGGCAAGGCAATCTTCCCATAAAATAGTCCATATTGAAGCTGTGCCGGACGATGCGCTTCTCAGAACAACTCTTGACGTTATGTCATGGCAATATATTTTTGAAGATAGTGAACTATGATTATAGATTTAAGCATCCAACAAACATATATTTTAAAGCTTTTTTTTCAACATTTACTTCGTGTGGTAATTTCAAATATACCACAAAATAGGGTAATATTCAGTATCCTGCGAATTTCATTTAAAGTAATTAACCTTGGACTTAACGCAATTGTAAGAATATTGCAGCAGTAGTCATTTATGTTTGAGATTACGTTCCTTCTGAGAACTATAATCACAACAAATAACATCATTGCTCGAAACCACTGTTAAAATCTTAGTTTTCAGGCGTCATATCTTCAAGCCGGGAAACACCTGGTCATCAAGATAATGTCTCATCAGAGAAGAATTCTTCTCAGAAGGTTCCGCTAATTGCAACTGACGCCGCTGACCTAAATCCGTGCTTCCGAATTTCCCTTCCTACCGATCTGCGCCTCGCCGCCATCGCTCGCGCCAACCGGCAGCGATCGCGCGCCCCGCCAACGCGCGGGCGTTTTCATTTGTTCGCCCGCGTGCAGGTTTGACAGGCTATAAAACGCGCAGTAAATGAGGTGATACGCCGCTTGCACAATAGACGCGGCGCCCATCGTCAGCTGAAAATGATTTTATTGCCTGTAAACAGTCGCACAAAAACGGGCGCACGCGAATGCGGTTAATGCGCCGCCCCGTCGTCGCTCCTGCGCCTCCACCTCCACCCCCGCCCCCTGCCCTCGCCCCCGCTCTCTCATCCCCGCTGGCCTCTGCGCTCGCCCCGCCCTGGTCGCGTCCCTCCACCCGAAGTCTACTCACTTTTCCTCCCGCGACCAGTCCCCGCGTCTTCGCTCACACACTTTCTTTCTGCTCTATTCAGCTCGCTTGTTTTTCCGCCTCTTAACCCTTACCGACGCGATCCTTTCCGCTCCTCTCCACTCACCCCGCCCGCGTCCCGTTTTCCAGGCCACCTTATCTCTTCCGTCTTTGCTCGTCTACACTGCCCTGCCCCATCTACCTTGCCCTATCTTTTCTATCCCTCCTGCCTGTCCTAATTCCGCCGCTGCCGCTCCTATTCTCGTTTTGGCTCTTTTATCCTGTTCTGCTCTTATCCCATTCTAACTCTCTACCCGCCCTACTGTTCTACCCCATCCACTTCTTCTCCCCAATCCTACTCTTCGTACTCCATCCTACTCTTCTACCCCACCCTACTCTTCTACCCCACCTATTCTTTCTATCCCACCGGCTTCTCTTCCACCCCGTTCCCCGTGTTCCTCTCACTCCTCTCTTCCCTCCCACCGGCTCCTGTCCTGCTCCTCTCTCTCACCCGCTCTCTCGCTTAACTTCTTACTCGGCCACAGCCGTCGCTCGCCCCTGCCCGCGCTGCCCCCTTTGTGTGCACGCTTGGGAGCATCCCCTGGCGAGTGACACCCCAGCGCGTACATCATGGCGCGGACTCACCGGGTGCGCCGCCAAGAACAGCGGATACGTTGTCTCGCGCGGGATCGGCCCCATTGGCCCCCACGTTGCCACGCGGAAACAAATCGCGTGCGCTTGAGGCGCTGCTGCTGCGCATTGGACGTGATGGCGGTGCATTACGATGGTCGCCGTTTGATAATTCGAGATTGATGATTACGACCAGATTGCTTAAGGTTAGGATAAGTTCACGTACTCTATTGCGGGATACCTCGGAGACCTCTGTTTTGTGAGTTAGAATACAAGTTCAAATAAACATTCAGAATTTTACAGCACGTGTCTGCTATCGAAGCACGAGACTCGTTCAATGCTGTGTAAGGACACCGGGAATGCACGCTCAACTTTGACCCTCCTCAGCCCCTGGCCATAAGCCCACTTAACCCACGCCTCCGGACACAGCCAGCCAGTCGAGTCCGAGTGCTTTGCGCAGCCAGTTCCAAAACTGAACAAAGAGACCGTTGATGAATGTTTCTTGAAACATTCAATTTACAAGCAAATTCTGAGCTATCTTTCTCGAGATCATGGACATAGACAAAAAGCAATATTCTAATGTATATTGTTATTTGTAAATGATACTTCTAACTCCAAAATGTGTCAGCGTCCTAATTTTCGACAATACTTGTGTGGAATAGTAATAGGGAATGCTTGCGAAAGCCTTGAAAAAAAAGCCAGGAAATGCGCGGTGTTGCATTAGCTTGTCATCCTAATGGATATTATTAGTTTCCTTTTAACTGAATTGTAGATTTGTATATGGCTTGTAGGGGCAACATCAATTAATCTTCATCTGCTTAGATCTGGCGACGATGCCACTGCCGACATTTAAACAACATTAGCTTTTTTGAATCACAATGCCTGCACAAACTCCCACTCAGAAACGAAACCCCGCTGACATTGGCATTGAGGGAGTCAGTGGCATTATTACCGCGTTATTCGCACAGCATTTGGGTGCGAATGGGCAGTACAACGGCATCACCACCTGCGCTGCGGAAAAGCGGGGCTTATCAAACGGCAAACGCGTCGCCCCGTGGTGGGGAAGAGGGATGGAGTGGGGTAGTGGGGGAGGAAAGGAAACTGGTGAAGTGAATGAGTGTGGAGGGCAAGGTAGCAGGGGAAGTCAGGACAGGATGTGGGGAATGAGACGGGGTCAGTGGGAGTGTAGGGGAAGGAACGGGGAAAATGGGAGAGAGGAAAAGTAAGGAGCGGGGAAAGAAAGGGTGGGGGGGACGGGCAGATGCGTAGAAGAGATAGAGCGGGGAGCCGTAAGGGGCAAGGGAGGAGGTGTGCGCTGCCGCCGAAGTAGGGTAGGGTAGGTAGGGGTGGAACGGGGGTACGTGAAGTGTAGGAAAGGAATGGGGAAGTGAGAGAGAGGAAGTGGAAAGTGGTAGGGAGGAAAGGAGGGAGAAAGGGCGGGGAGAGGGGACGGTCAGCTACAGTACGAGGGAGAAGACGTAGAAGTGGTTATTGGCAGACTGCGTCAGAAACCCGTTGGCGGGCATGCAGCAGCAGCGTACGCGCATGGGCGTTGGCCAGTCACGGGAGGCGGCGCCGGCGGGCGCGCCCACACGGGAAAGCGGTGGAGCGGAGGGGTGGGGGAAGAGGGGCGGGGGGGAGGGGAGCGGGGCGCGCAGCGGTGCGTCCGATTAGGGTCCAAGCGCCTGCCGCCGTCGCTTACAATCGCCAGATTAATTCAAAACCCGGCTGGCGGCACCCCGCCTGGCTTTGTGTGCCCGCCGAATTGCTTTGCTAAATGTTGCCAGAATTTGTCCGAAGCGGGGCCGGCGCCGGGGAAATCGGATCGGATGGGCAACGGGCGCGTGGGTTTTTCGGCGTTTCCGCCGCCAAACGACACAGGTGAGCCTGGGATCGATTTCTGGTCGGCCGCCGACCGCGATTCTGTTATCATACACGAGCCGAAGTTTCCGAGCCAGATTATTTTGTAGCTCTCCGCGAAGCACCCAAAACATTTCGAGTCGACGCAAGTTACAGATAGGCTGATGCCGCCGATGTATGTTTGGGGTTCGGGAAGTAGGTAGTGTGTAAACAAAGGGGCTACTTGAGATTCCAATTGCGTTTAAAATAATTTCTGTTTGGAAACGCAAGTGGTGTGTGTGAGAACGGGGTGCTACGTGTTTTTTGTATGGGGCGTCTTTGTAGTTGTGCGAATTCAAGCAAATGGTACGGATTCACACCCTCTGTCATGAGGCCGAGTTACTGTGCGCTACCCAGAATGTTGAGGCTGTTCATTGCTGGAACAATATCAATTTTCTGGATACGGCGCTGTTACGTGGTTTAAATTATGACGTTTTAGCCTCCAATTTGGAGGAATTAACATTAAGAATGTCAAGAAAAAATTCAAAAAGTAATACTCATTTATGGAATGATTATCAATTTCGTAACAATTTATGTTCGTGTTTCAAAAGAAACATGTGAATTTCTATCAATAATGTTACGGGGGCATATATTTTTTAGAATAATTATAGTAAATCTGTAAATTTCTTCATTCACGTTTAAGTTCCTTGAAGTCTGATAACTAAGTGAAAAGTTTCTTTAAAACAGTGTTCTTTAAAAACAATATAAATGATGTGAAAATATTTTCAAAGAGTTTATCTGGCTTTAAAAGTCAAAAAACTGAAACAAATTGTGTCATCGATTCTCCTAATTGAACCGAAGCTAGTTGTTTTAAGATATTTTTGGCACATCTTTGTTTTCTGAACAAAAGTCTCCAATTCTTATTGGGTGTGTCAGTTTCATTTGCTTCCAAGATAAACTTGCTCGCAGTTTGTAATAAACGTTTATCTTCTGTTTCAGAATTCTTTCCGAACATTAATCAATTCCTGTTATTTCCCACTGAAGCAATCCCTGCCGCCTCGCCGCCACGCAACGCAGTTTGTCCGCGCCGCCGCGGCAGGTGACCCCCTGCAGCAACCATTCGATGTGACAATGTTTAATTAATACTTAATTTTACCAGTGGCGCGTAATTTTTCCATTCAAGAACGCTGTTGTTTCAAATTACCATAGAACGCGCCAATGGAAACGCAGGGCTAAGCTCTCGATAAAGCTCGCATTTTAACAATTCTAATGGCACATGCAAATGGCAGGCGCATAAACGATGTCGGCTGGCGGCCGACGCGCTATCAATAGCCGTGTGCGGGGGATGGGGGAGAGGGGTGGGTGCGGGGAGGGGGGAGTAGGCGGGGTGGGTACCCCATACACTCGCAATCCGCAAGAGCGGGGGCCACGCCCCCTTGCTTATCGCTCGTGCCGGGCCCTCTGCCCGCCCCGCCCCGCCGTTTATATTTTCGCGTCTGACAGAGAAGACTCGCGAGACGCCCCTGTATTTATAGTGTCGTGCTCGACAGCGTTTGTTTCGGGATCTCCTCCCCCTCTTCCTCCCCCTCCCCCTCCTACGCTCCCCGAGCCTGGTGACTTCGCTGACGTAAGATATACGTCCTGGTCGCGGACATGGGAGGTTTGCGTGCTCTGGGAGTTCGTGAGGTGATGCATGCGTTCTCTCGCATCGCATTTCAGTAATGCGACAGTCGTTGAAACGGTCGTCTGTAGTGTTCTCGTTTTCATTCGTAATGCAGTGGTTGTGAAATATTTTGTGGAGGTGTTTTTTGAATTAATCAAAGTGGATTATTCAGGGTGATGTTATGCATTTTCATTATGAACGTTTTGTGATTGCGGTAAGGTTTCGACGACACGGCTGTCCAATTATTGTGTTCCTTCTCATAAAAGTAATAAAGCAGTTCTTGGCATATGCCATTTTATAATTGCTTACGACAGTTACGAACCTTATTGCGAGTCAAACTGTAGTCTCTATGTTTGAATTGTTAAATAGAGACGAAATGCAAACCACCAGAGCACACTCCCGGCGATTGCGCTTAATTCCAATCGTGTTTATTTGTTCCTCTGTCCTAGATTAATTGAGCCATTCATTTCCAAAGCATTGTCACCGATATATTTCATTTTGTTTATTTAGACAATCAGAAACATGTGATTACTTGAAAACAATATTAATGTTTAATTTAAAATTATAAAACAGTAAGAGACAGTCCTGAAAATGAAATGTTTCCTTTTGAAGATCACCACACGTTTTATCTTTTCTGTCATATATCATTAATCGTAAATTATCTTACTTACCCTTCTTAGACAGTCAATCATGCTAAACGTTCAATTTTTTACACTTGGGGAAAAAGTGAGAGGATTCTCAAATGTTAAGATAAAACTGTGTGACTACCACAAAGAAAACAAATTACTTTTGTCTTATCGATTCAGCCACTAATGACCTTTTCATAATATAGTACACAATTAAATAATTTGTATACTTGAATTAATACAAAATGAACATCAGTGAAGGTTTCTAAAAATAGTGTACGACTCATGACGTAAACGTGATTTTATTTTCCTCGTAAGATTGTGCAACTCGACTGAGCTTTTTTAGACCATATTTCTTACGGTATTTATGAACGTTTACTGTCCTGATACGTTGTGTTTCTTATTGTTGTCCATGATAAAGAAAACATTAATAAATAATGTTAAACATCACCCCGAACTTGGATAGGGCATCATGAAAAAAATGTGCTCTAACAAAACAAGTGCCTTCTTGATGTTTTTTTGTGTAGATATAGATAAGGAAAATGATTATAGAGTTTCCAACTAACAAATACTTCAAAATGTAAAAATCTAACGCTGATCTTGAATTAAAATATCTCGCAGGGTCATGATCGGAGGAAAGCATGATTTTTAATAATGTAATGCGGCGTTTGCAAGAGATTGACCCCGTTTTCACAGAGCCACCCTATCGCTTCTACCCCACAACGTCGCCGTTTGTCTCAGTTTCCGATCAATAGCCTTTGCCTTTGCCAACGAAAGAAAATACGACAAGATATACACAGAGAGTATGTGTGCAGTTAAAGGTCATTTCTTATAAGTGGAAGGGTTCCTCGGTATAACACTCCTTCCTCAAAGATATCCTTCATTAAAGGCAATACTAATCGGCTTATTAAAATGAGATGATTCATTGGGCGATAGAGAATGATGTAAAAACTATATCATTGCATATCTTTCCACAGTGCAGCGCATAATAATGTGAGCCGACTACAGGTTACTTCGAGAGCTCTGATAATGAGACATTTTGGAAGTGGCGAGAGAGAGGGAGTCATTATTTTAAACATGCCTGTCGAGTTAGTGCTTCTTATGTAAACCATTGCACTCTATGTTTAGCTGCTTCACTAATTGAATCTACATTCGTATCAACCCATGGTTTTAATAATGTCGTTGATAGCAAGAATTTGTTTAAACTTTCTGAATAAATGAGACGAAAATTAGTTCACCTCTTCTGTGGACGAGGGCATGTGAAATGGGTTACCCACTTCAGTAGACCAGTTCTAGATAGTAGATAGACTAGACATTTCCAAAAATAACTAATACTTAATTGACCCACAAACGGAGAAAGGGATGGTTTTCCTACACCACTGTGGCACCGGGAGAGGTAGCATCAACTAATATCACTGCAGTTCCTCTGACCACGACAGTGACATGATTTTTGTCACTAGCTAGACGAATTCAGTCGCAGTATGGGAGAGAATCTTAGCGGCGGACAATTCTGTTCGGTAGTTTGCCGTGGTTTCTCCGACCAACACCAGGCGAATATCGAAGCAATACCTTAACAAACCGGCGACGGACCGCGCGCGATCATTCCTTCCTCTCTCTTGCCCTAAACTGAGACATGCTTAAAACTGCCCTTACGTACACACACGCGCTCGCGCGCACACACACACACACACACACACACGTATGCTTACATGCGTTGCACAACCACACATATCGGGAGATCGGGCAGGAATCTAGAACTTGTCACAGCTGGGGCTGTACCCCGCTGGAGGGAGATACCTGGTTGGGGAAAACCTATCTAGCCAACGATACATTGGCGCCGGACCTCCTCTCGTGAGAGAGAGATAGAAACACGCACCACACTCACGGAACTAATGACCACAGCAGTTGATGCGCCCAGAATATCCAACCAATCAATCAAATCCAATGTGGCATTATTATATAATTGTCCCTCGATTTCAGAGGTGTCGCCCAGGTCGTGTGTCGCGTGGCGTCGGATCATTGGCCTGAGTCGCGCGGCGTCTTGCCGCCTCGGAGGCGCTCCGCACCCGCAAAGCGGCTGGCGCTGGCTGGTGCTGGGGGCGGCGGCGGCCGGAGATTGGCGTTTCTTGACGGCACGCGGAAGCGCCTCTTCGGCCAGAGGACCCCCCTGCCCCCCCCCGCGGCCGGCGACAGGGTGTCTTCATTTCCTTTCACCGCCGCTCCGCCCGCGCCCGCCGCCCGCGCCCAAGGGAGCGCAGGGTTGTAAAAAACGCCACGCGCACGAACTCTGCACGCGCGCGGGCGGTGGAGGTCGGCGAGTGGACGCGGAAGGCCGGTGGCGGAGAGGGGCGAATTAAGGAAGGATTTGAAATCGAGGAGACACACAAACACACAGAGACGATGGCAGAAGACAGAGGCAGTGGGAGAAAAGAGAGAGGCCAGACACGGACGGAATGAGACAGGATGAGAGAAAAGCGGGGGGAGAGGGGGGTAGGGAGAAAGCGGTGGGGTAGAGTTCAGGAAGAGAGGGAAGCGGAATAGGGAGACATACGGGAACTACCAGGGGGACAGGAGACAGGACAGCGGAAACAGACAGGGAGACAGTAAAGGACAGGGAGACAGGTTAAGACAGGGAGACAGGAAGACAGGGAGACAGGTAGAGAGGAAGATGGAGAGAGGGAGACAGGGAGAGAGGAAAAGAGGGAGAGAGGGAGAGAAGGAGAGAGGGAGACAGATGCAGAGAGGAAGAGAGGGTAAGCGGAAGAGGAAGAAAGAGAGGGAGAGAGGGAAAGCGGAAGAGGGAGAGAGGGAAAGCGGAAGAGGGAGAGAGGGAAAGCGGAAGAGGGAGAGAGGAAGAGAGGGAGAGAGAATACAGCAGTAAGGTAAGTTGCTGCAGTTCCGTATGAAGAGTGCGGTAATAAAAAGCACACCAATATTAAGTACAATGCAAAAATGCTATTCATCGTATCAAGATCAGAGATAAATAGAAATATCAAACTATTTAATCGCTTTCAGGAGGAGAATTCTATCGGGCGGCAGCTCTGATCGGTAGTTTTCAGTGGTTTCTCCAACCAATACCAGGCGAATGCCGAAGCAGTATCCTAACAAACGGGCCACAGACCCCGCGCGATCTTTCCTTCCTCTTTCTTGTCCTATCTCACCCCTTACACTCACATACACTACCTCATCTTAGAGCTGGTCCCGGCTGGGGCGGTGCCCCGCTGGTGGGAGATACCCGGTGGTGGAGGTAGCTCCGTTACCCGGCGGTAGGTTGGCGCACGATCTCACCATACAGTGGGAGAAGATCACCGCCATCTCTCGAGGAAAACGAATGCACTACGCTCACGGGAATATTGACCTTAGCAGTTGACGCGAATGAATGCTGAATCAATGACCCTGAATCCCAATCAATAATTTAAAAAAAAAAACGAAATTTAACGTAAAATTAAATGAATGAAATGAATCCATTCAGTTGAACGTAATGATGTGAAAAGTTCATGAAAATTAAAATCTTTGTAATCAATTCAGAAGATATTATTTATAAATGTATAAACAATTCCCTCAGGACTTAAACATCAAGAATCATCAAAATGATTGAAGTCGAAAATAAAATCGTAGAGATGAACAGGAATACTCCATTTAACAGAAAAGTGGACTAATAAGCCTCAGAAGATAACGTGACAGGTCTCTGGCTCAATCAAAAAGAAAGGAGAGATTTTCAAGTAGCAGATTAATTGGCTGCGAAGTGATGAAGTGGTGATCTGGGGATTGATGATGTCATTGTTAACAGATATGAAATATTAGGACACACTGATTGAAAAGCCGATGTGTCGGTCGCTATTATACAATGAATACATCTATGAAGCGTATTCTATATTTTAAATTTGATTACCTCATGTAATCACCTCTAAATCATAACTTCTGTTCACTTTATGTTCAAGAAACTATTCCACCTAGGAATTAAAATATCAGCTTCAATGAACAGTGTTAGTACAGAAGGAACCCCTTGTATTTGAAATATTATACAACTGTCCGGGGAGGAAATGTCGCAACATCACAAATAAGATCTCAAGACAATTTTAAGCAATTTTTTTCTAATAAACGACGGGGATATTCCGAATAGCTTAGCCGTAATAGGCACTCAAAAGTTGGTTTGAAGAAATGCTTTCTAGGTAAACATTTTCATTGGTGAATCATAGAAACACTTCAAAACATGTAAATTAATTATTATTAACAAAAAATATATTTATTCAGAAAGAAAAATTAACAAAGAAATAAAAAAACAGTCGAATTGTGTAAATTATAGCTTTTATACTTCTGAGTTTATTTTTCTTTCTGAACAAATATATTAATTTCTTTTTTAAATAAAAATGATTTACATGTTTCTGGAGCGTTTTTGTTTCTGCAATGCAAGTTTTTAGCTAGAAAGCATTTTTTCAAACCAACGTTTGAGTGATTATTGCGGCCAAGCCATTCGAAATAACTACGCAGTTTATTAGACAAAATGTACTTAAAATTGACTTAAAAACTTATTTGCAAAGTTTCGACGTTTCCTTTCTAGACATTCTGTATATAAATGGTGGAAAGAGGTAAGTGAATTCAGAGAAGGGCTGATGTAGTCAACTCGGTGAGGTTGTTGCTGGTAATTTGCCATATCATCAGTTGAAACATTATCTAAGGAAGATGAATACAAAAGAGCACTCAATTTTGTCGTTACTAAAATCCAACAAACAAAACAACTTTAGGTTGTTTGGGAACAACGTGGTTATTGAATAAATATGTAGATTGAAGCCGAAAACAATGCGATTTTGTACGTGTAGTTTATGATGAGAATGTATGTTCAGAAACGAAGGCATAACATACTCAACGAAAGAAAGAAATAGTTCATATACTCCGATTTAAACATAGTTGCACTTCAAAGGCACGAGCTGGAAGGAGAGGGAACTACTGTCATCCAATCAAGAGCTTCGTTAGGACTTTAATGTTGCTTTTGGATATCCCGATTGGATAACAATGTTCCTCTCTCTCTTTCCAGCTTGTGACCTTGAAGTGAAGGTATGTTTAAATTGGTGTATAATCACCGTGAACTGCTTTCTGTGTTCATGTCTATTTTGAGAGAATGTATGTTTTCCTCTCATTTCAAATTTCATTCATTCAATTTGCTTCTATGTATCCACCATTTCTCATCATAATATAATTTTAATGCAATAAGTATATCTCTTATGTGCGTTGAATGACCAATGTTTAATTAGTGAATCATTATTTTAACAGAGCACATGATATATACTGTCTTTTATGTTTACATACATTTAATACGCAGTACGAAAGCAGAGATGTAGTGGGCGAGATAATACTCTCATACATGAGATTACTCATATGTCATTGGTATGAACATGTTTAAGGGACGACCTTTGAACTTCTTACTTAGATAATATAACTCGATGTCATAGACAATAATACAAATTAACAAAAAAAGGTTAGACATAGTGTTATGTGCAAAGAAATAATGGCATGCATTTTCCTTCAGTTCGTACTTATGTATAACAGTAAGATGATATTTAAAGATTATGAATAGTGTCTCTAACATACATAAGAAAATATTCTAGAATGTGTGAAGATTTATTACAAATTATCTTGCACAGCATTCTTCAGTGCCTGCAATGTTGCAACGCAGGCAGTGTAGAAAACATTCTAGAAAGAGAGGTGAAGAGCAGAGCACAAGTAGCAAGACCGTAGCCACCCAGTGACCAGTGGACTAAATTAAACCACGGAACGACACGCCTCGCCCCTATGAAACTGACCAACCCTGAGTTGGCGATCTAGCTTTGGCAACGTTGGCAGCAGCACTCGCGCGGCAGCTGCGGTCGCCGGCGCCAACGGAAAGGGCGGCGGGAGAGGGCGCTGTGACGGCCACTGCTCGCTTTTAGTGGCGGACGGTTTATGACCCCCGCGGGAACGGTGGCGGCGGCGTGGGCGTGGGCGGGGAAGCGGACACACACCGAAGGAAAAAAATTTTTTTTTTGGCCCAAAAAGGTTTTTTTTTTTCCTCGAGTTTTTTTTTTTTTTTTTTTGTAATCAAAACAAACAACCCCCAAAATGGGGTTCCTTTTTTTTAAAAAAATTTTTGTTGCTTTTTATAAATTTAAAACTGGGAACGAAGAAATTTAAATGTAACAAAATATGAGGGATTTGGAATATTGGCCTTCATTCAAAGTGATCCTTAACCTGATACACATTAAGAATTTTCAAATTAGAATTTAAAATACGGTTTTTTTTTTGGGGCTACATTTATCTTAAAATTTTTTTTTGGGTTTGAAAGTATTTTTCCTTTGCTGATATTCTTTTGCTATTATACAAAACAAATGTAATGTTTTATTTGGTTATTTGAACTAATACAACTCTTTTTTTTCTCAAATTCTATTCAAATAATCATATATGTTTTTTGTGTCGTGTGTAAAGCTCGCATGTAAAAGTTTGCGAGTCATGTGTACGCATGAACAATTTCTCAAATTTAGAGAAGGTGGTTTTAGGAATGATTAACTTGATAATCCTTCTGTTTTAGTTCCACTTTGAGGGAAACCACTATCGTGTCATTCAGTTTGTCTCGAAACTGAGATTGGCGACCCTACGTGTGGCTTGCCCCAGGTTTTCTCCAACGCAGGTATTCCCACCAAGGGACACCGCCAACCCGCCGGAAGAACTCTAAGCTCCCGATGGTTCTCGCGGCTACGTGTGGGCAGTGTAGTGCGCTATGATATGTGTAAGGAGGCAGGACAGAACATGAACAGAGGAAAGAGAGTACAAATGCGTTTGTGACACGTTTTGTTAGGGTACATGCTCCGGAATTGATCGAACGAAATATACGGAGAACGACCGGATTAGGTGCTGCCGCCCCCTAATTCTACTCCAAGACAGGCGGCCTGTCCTTCATATCTCTAGCTATTTCTCAGCACATAGTTGTGAAATCATCTATGTCAGCTTGTCTCAACCTTAGACACTTTCCAGGTTTTTTCGACGGAGAGCTTCATGGCACCATGATAGAAATGCCTGAGCCACTGAGTCGGTAGTGTGGCTATGATACTATTATTTTAGATCTCTCTTAACATTAGGTACGGGAATTTTTCCACTCCCATAAACACTTCTTCCAAGTCTTTTATTTCTAATGCGTTGTAGCCACGATTCTGCTCTTTTGTAGTAAGCTTAGATTCGTGTACGTTCTCAATCTCTTTGGTGGTTGCGATTGTACCTTCGTCTCGCGCGCGCGCTCGAGTTTTGCGCGCACCCCTTGAACCCCGTTCCCGGCTATCCCCGTCTCCCCTGCCCACTGCTTAGCACCTACGCTCCACGGGGCCACATAGCCTTCAGTTCCGCCCAGCTCACTAGAGAGCGGCCCCGCCGGAGGTTCTGCCCCCACTCTCCGCCGCCAATCGCTGAATCGCCCCACCCCCCGGAGCCCCCGCAAACCCGCCTACCTCAGCGCCTGTCTCCGCCCGCCCCACTCCGCTACGCAACTTCGCGCGGAACTCTCAGCACCCTGACCACGATCTCGCTACGGCGTCCGCCCTGCCGTGGGGTCACCGAGTTGGCGCCATGGGAGGCCCTGCTGGCGCTGCGGTTCTACGTCGATCATCAGGCATCCGCTTGACGGACGTGTGCTTATGCTGGCCGCTCGCACTCGCGCTAGAGCGTCTATTGAGAATATACGGCCGAGCGCTTATGCTCCCGGCCTCCATCCGCGGCCGATTGCCAGGAACAAACACCGCGGGATTCACGTAGATAACCACCTGCAAAAACTGCGTCGGCCGTTACTGGTGTCAGGATCCGCGTCGCCGATGAACCTGCCCGTTTTAGTATTACCCGAAACCGCGTGCGAACTACCCCCTCGCCTGCACCGGCGGCTGGGCGCGGGCGATACGTGGCTCGTCTCGCGAATCCGATCCGAAGTGTCCCACGGGACGCGTCATATGCTCGTGCAAAGGTAGTGGGTTCAGGGTTCCGTTCTTCTCAGAGGGGTGCGAGGTGGTAAAGTGTGAAGTTTGAAGCAGTGGCCAGTCTGCCCTTCTGGGAACGAATTTTTGCCACAGGAAATCGGGGACCAAGTCAGATGGGACTATTCATATCGTTGTTTTGTTTCGCCATCCATAATTTCTACGTAAATATGGATTAACACTTTTAAACCATTAGACTAGGAAGAAAACGTTTTTTCAAGATGAAGAAATGTTGAGGTAGGATTTTTTTCTTAGGGGTCCCAAATAAATGAAATGTGGTATACATATCTTGCATGGATAATTACATGGAAGTCATTAATTAATTTTTATAAATCATGTGCTTAAACTAAATTATCAGTTAGACTTTGTTAATGCTCCCTCACGTTTGTAGTTCTTTTGAGAAAAAAACTTGTCTGGAAAAATATTTATTTTTTCAGTCGATATACTTTATATATTATTCAATAGCTCATCATACTGAGCTTGTACGAAGCTGTCATACTTACCCTGATATAAGGACGTAGGTTATCTGAGGAAAATAAGTCGCAAAGACAGTTAGAAGAAGATGCTAAGTGTTCTCGCGTCTATGGAGAGCAGTACTGAGACGGGAATTAATCCAAGGAATTATGGATGGGAAAACAAAATATCGGTGCACAGTTAGCATATAATCTCATTAAGTAAAATAAGTAAACTATCTATAGATTTTTTGTACTGATTAAGAAATATTGTGTGTACAACGGCGTTAAGTGGCCGAATGTCTCGTGGGAACAAAGAGCCTCGGTCAAGTACACTTAAGGTTTGTAACCTTTTCTGAAGTGCTCGATGTCATTAGAACTATTTGTATAATGGTGCGTTAGTGATAAATATTTCTCATTTATACTTGTTGTTATGTGATTTGAGAGAGTATATAGAATGGTCTTATAAACTCCAGTATTAATGAATGCGTAAGTAACTTTTTTTTCCACCCTTCATCAGCGTTATTTCGAACACAACAGTATACCGTGCATTAATTTCAAGCGTATTTTCCTAATCTCTTACATCTTAGACTAGCGTAGATCCAGTTCAAGTTTCCAGTTTTTTCCAAATGATTTATTTATTCTCATCACTCCATTGATATCGTGCCATAACGAAAGCGAATCTCGTCTGAGGCGTTCCAGCACAATTCTAAGACGCGACCGCCGTACTGGGGCGCGTCAGAACCAAAGCCGGACATATCCGATCGCGGGCGAAGCAAGAGCACTGCCTGCGGGATCTTCCGCTTGCCGCTTTTCTCCTTTGCAGACGGCGCGGGGGCTTATACGGACAGCAGCTGGAACAAAAAGACGGCGCTGGACTGTGTGGCATAGCGAGCAGCCTCGCCCACCTTTCCGGCTCGGCGCGGCTGGGGCGACCGAAGGGCAACGACGAATGGTACCAGAGACGATGGTCGCAGAGAACGATGGTCGCAGAGACGATGGGTCGAGAGAACGATATGTCGCAGAGACGATGGGCAGAGAGATGGTCGAAGAGACGATGGTCGCAGAGACGATGGTTCGCACAGACGATGGTCGAGAGACATGATGTCAACAGAGACGATGGTCACAGAGAACGATGGTCACAGAGACGATGGTCAAAGACGATGGTCACAGAGACGATGGTCGCAGAGACGAATGGTCGAGGACGATGGTCGCAGAGCGAATGGTCGCAGAGACGATGGTCCGCAGAGACGATGGTGCAGAGAGAATGGTCGCGAGACGATGTCGCAGAGACGATGGTCGGAATGCGCAGAGACGATGGTCGCAGAGACGATGGTGATGAGAGTCGATGGTCAGAGAGACGCGATAGGTAGACGAAGTAGAGCGAATGGTCGTAGTAGACGACTGAGTCGCAGAGATCGAATGGGTCCGCAAGAGAGATGGTGCGAGGACGATGGTCGCAGAGAGATTGGTACAAGAGAGCGAGTGGTCGAGACGACTGATGGTCGCAGAGACGATGGTCGCAGAAGACGAATAGTGAGCAGACGATTGGTCGCAGAGACGATGTCGAAGAGACGATGTGCAGAGATGTCGAGTGCAGCACGACGATGGTCGCAGAGACGAGTGGTCGCAGAGACGTAGCGTCACGAGACGATGGTCACAGAGACGATGGTCACAGAGACGATGGTCACAGAGACGATGGTCACAGAGACGATCGGTCACAGAGAACGATTGGTCACAGAGACGATGGTCGGCCAGAGACGATGGTCGCAGAGACCGAAATGGTCGCAGAGACCGATGGTCGCAGAGCACAGATTGGTCGCAGAGACGATGGTCACAGAGACGATGGTCGCAGAGAGATGGTCCAGAGACGATCGGTCGCAGAGAGATAGTCGCAGAGACCGAATGGTCGCGCAGATGACGATGGTCGAAGAGAGCGATGGTCGCAGAGAACGATGGTCGCAGAGACGATGGTCCGCAGAGACCGGATAGTCACACAGACGATAGTCACAGAGCGCATGGTCACCAGAGTACATGGTCGCAGAGGCGATGGTCGCAGAGACGATGGTCACAGATACGCACGGGTCAACAGAGACGACGGGTTCACAGCGACGAGGTCACAGAGACCGACGGTCACAGAGACGAAGATCACAGAAAAAGATTACAGAGACGAATGATCACAGGGACGATCACAGAGACGCAAAGTTCACAGAGCGCTGTAATCAAGAATTATGTTATAGAGACGATGGCAACAGAGACTTCAGGCGGTAGTGCCGACGAAAAAGGCTACGCGGCGGTAGATGAGGACTGTGAAGGAAGAGAATAGGACGCGCTTAGGAGGAGGTAGTGCGAATGGCGAGGAAAATAATCAGAGGCATGGGATTGGGAGGAAGACGAAGCAGAGTAGGAGGAAGGCATATACTAGACTAAGGAAGGAAAATTTCTAGGAGATAGATGAAATATTACAGGAGAAGAGCAAGACGACGAAAAAGAACAGAAAATTGAAGGAAGGAGAAAATAGAACCAAAGAGGAGGGGTAGAAAGATCAGGGAAAGAGACGGACGTGGAATGACAAGGAGGTAGGAAGAGGAGGTAATAGAAGTCGACCACCGCAGCGTGGCAATGCGAGGTGTGGATGGAGGCGTTAGCGATGTGAGCGGCGACAGTAGTAACCGCCGGGTGAAGAACGGTCTTGCGGTGGGGCGGTAGCTACATTGTTGGTGGGAGGGACGGGCAGAGGTGGCGGGCTCGGCGTCAGTTTGGTCGGCTGCGCGAGCGTCCGGTATTTAGCTGCCGACCAAAAAGTCACACACAAAGCGTTGATTTGTTGCGCCTACCGGGCCGCTGGCCGTCGCGGCGAAAGCGCAGATATATCGCTTCCGCGCGCCACAACGCGGCCGCGCTGGCCCTACCACCAGAGAGACGACCTTATATTTGGCTTCACACGTTTCTTGCCCACACCCACCCTCCCGCACCGCACGGACATCCGCCCGGAGCGCCGTGTCAGCCGCCGAGCAACTCTGCCGCTTCCAGACTCCTCGTACTTCGCACGCCTGCCGTCGTTTGCCCCCTAATTTTCTTTCACCACTTTCGCTTCGCAGATCCTACTGTTTTTTCCTGGACAACATGTCCATCCCAAGTTTTTCAACCCACGATCTAGAATTGCAATCTAGCAGCTTCTAAGGCATACAAGTCATTTAATAACTTGCACTGTCCGTTAAGCCCTTTTTCTTTCTTACTGGGTTCACGCCTTTGATAGTATGACCATAAATAGCTACTTGCAATTTTCAGATTTTGCCAAAACTTTTTAATCAGTATTCATGAGTTTCACAATTTCGAAAGTCTCCTTCATTGACGTCACAAGAGTTTCTGAGATTTTTTCTGTGATTTTATTTCTAAAATTTGGCAAATTCTTACGAAATACACATTACCCCCAAACGCAAGTTTGCCCTCCTCGGTAGCTTATATCGGCACAGCAGATTTAACAGTCAGCCAACACCCGCATTCCCACAAGACGCCATCGCGGGGTGCGAACGCAGAGGGGAGCGGCCGCGCCCTGGCCGTCCGCCGCGGAACTCGCAGTTTTTCGCCTCTCGTTGACCCCACCTTCTCCCCGTCCGCCTGCGGCGCCGCATTGCGCGTTTCATTTGTCCCCGCCTTCGCTTCTTGCTCGACGTGTACACTTAATCTACATTTTCACTTGCATGGAGGACGCGCGCGCGCCACCACCCCGCCCCCGCCCCAGCTTCCGACGCCGCCGAAGCGCCCGCCCCGCGCAGCGCCCGCCCCGCCGCCGCCCCTGCCGCGCCGCGCCCTGCGCCGCCCCCGCGCGCCCCCGCCCCAGCTTCGCCAACGCCGCCGACGCCGCGCCGCCTCCGCCGCGCACCGCTACGCCGGGGCGCCCCCCGGCCGCCGGGCCCCGCCGCCGGGCCGGCGGCCCGCCCAGCTCCCAACGCGCCGACGTATGTACCCGCCCGTCTCCGCGCAGCACCGGTAACTGCGCGGCCCCCGCGCCGCCCCGCCCGCCGCCCCGCCGCCGCCAGACGGCTGCTGTGGAGGTGGGTCGGCTCGCTGCGCAATGCAGACCTTCTGCGTTCGGCAAGCGCCCGGGCTGCCCGGCAGGTGGCGCGCAGCAGCGGTGGAGCGGGCTCCTACGTACGCGTACTTG
>BOPP01000266.1:341969-381068 GCA_017312745.1 Gryllus bimaculatus
TGCGTACGCGGGCCCATGTGTCTTTGCTTGTCGATAAACGAGCTTGTTCTTGCTCGTGTTGGGTGGCTTTGGAGGGTTATTGGGAGTTCACAGATTTGTCGTTTTGAGTCGGATTTTTTTCTGAATTGTATCTGGATGACTGAGTGTTTTGCGACTACTCTGATGCAGTAATTCCAGCAAGCAATTTCTTTACGTGTATTTGTAATTCTTTGTATAACTATTAATTATCCGAATGAACAAGTTTAGTGTAATTGCGTTTGTTGTAAAAGAGAACCTTCTATCTTTGCGTCATAAAAGTTCGTTTTATTTTGCGACCCATTTAATTAAAATAGTGGTTAAATATCCTTATCACAAAAGGAAATGTACGGTGTGTTATTTGGAGGTAAATAATCATGTAAGGGTTTCATTTCTAAATGTTATAATTTCATAGTTAATTAATGAAACAATCTGTATGAGCCAAGATATTTTCAACATCTAATGCAATATGAATCTGAATCTCTGCTTGAAATGAATTTCTGTAAAATTCACGCTTATATTAGTTCAAAACAAATCACAGAATACAATTATTTACATCTTAATTCAATTTAATGGTATTGCTAATGCGATATATGATTCTGGCAATTAAATTTTGAGTCAATTTAAATCTTGCGGTTTTGGGAATGCAGAAATATGAACCCCAATTATTAGTTTCCCTGTCCTCAATGCAAATGTAACTTTTGTTTTGGAAGAATGACATACTAATTATTGAATGGTCATTAATCACCAGACTATAAAGTACATTATTTAGTGAATTGGCGCAGTGGATTTCCTCTATTGTTTATTTAGCGGAGTAAATATTGGTTATGTTAATTAACAGTGCAAAAGTAATGGTCTTATATTCAAATTCAATACAGACAGGAAATTATGTGCACTGCATTGGCAAGTATTGTGAAATCACTGTTAAAGAGAAGAATGCTCATAAAAACAAACTCTACATTTTAATATACAGTATCAATCCCATCACAAATATTAATACACAAAAATTTATATTTGTAAAAAAGATTTATATTTAATGAGTCAACTTTTAGAAAGGATTCGAAACTTTCGAAATAGATTGTGTCTAGGTATTTGCGAGAGAGAACAGTTTGGGTTCTATGCACTCATTTTGAAACAGTTGTTTCCATAAATGCGAATGTCTTTAGAATTCGGCTTATCCTCTTTTTAATATTACAAGACACCTCTGAAGCAGAAAATATATTTTTACATAAAAATAAATTACTTTCCATAACCTTTTATTGATTCATATCAACATCAAATTCTAGATTCCAATCGACTATTCGAAGACATTTTTTTAAAAATAATAGAAAGTGTAACTAGTTAGAGTTTAATTTATTTAATGCAAATCACTAGTAAATCAAAGTAGGAGGAGGAACTATAAGGTTAGAATTAATGTTTCGATATAAATGAAGTTCATGTTCTGACATCAGATTTAAACTTAAAATCGTGGCATAGGTGTTGTGGTAAGATATCTTTGGCATTTTTTAAATAATTAAAGATGTTGTCATTGCCAACAATACTACCAACTAGTCGTTTTGTGGCTTCCATCTAGCAGACAAATGATGATGATGGCTAAGCCATGAAAGCTGCTATTGAATTAAAAAATATTGTTGGCAATGACAACATCTTTAATTATTTTAAATCGTGGCATTGCTTCAGTACAAGTCATTCTGACAAGAAACGTTCCCCACCTTACAATTTCATTTCTGAGGCGCTCATTTCGACTTCTGCGTGAGCGGCCCGTAGCAGGACGGGCGCACGACGCCCCAAACGACGGGGGCCGCAGGCAATTTGTAACGGGGGCTAAATGCGGGTCCGGCCGCAGTAACCGAGGGATTTATGGAGTCTGACTCCATTAAAAGTCGCGGCCGGAAGCCCCCGTCCCTGCCCCCCGCCCCTCACTCACGTCCAAGGTCCCCGGTCCCCGCCACGACCTGCGCCCAGGGCGCCCCTACCGGCGCGGCGGCTTACCTCGGGCCGCGCGAGATGGCTGATTAACGAGCGCGGGGAATCCGAATTTTGCCATAACGCGAAATGGCGGAGGCGATATTTCAAAAAGAGCAACAAATGGGTGCTCGCCCGCTACGGTTAATCACCCGGAAAAAATTCGGATAATGGACGCGACACGCGTTTCGCGGTAATACGGGATAAACCGATCAAAGTAAGTCGATTTTGGGGAGGGTTCCCAAAAATTAGGACCGTGGGACTGACGCACCGCGCTAGTTGCAGGACGGCGGCGGCAGCGAGGTGTGGCGAGATTGCGTTAAATTAGCGCGCTCCCGAATGTTGACGCACGTTATCAAAACGATGAGGGATTACAAAATTTGGACGCAGGAATGAAATGGTATCGGGCTACCCTTCGGCGCCGTTTAGTCGCGCCAACGCGAAACGACAGTGACAGCAGCGGCGAGATCGCGGCGCGAACACAAAAGCTTTGCGCGCGGTACTTTCCATACAACGCAAATATGACTATTCCTCTAATTAGAAGTAATGAAATTAACGAATACTTTGTGCTCGGCGCCGCTGCGAGATATAAAACGCTGCGTTTGCAAGAGAGATGAAACTCTGCACTGTGAACCTCCACCCCTGCCTTCCCCTCTCCCCCCTGCTCCAACTCCCATTTTTTTCACGAGG
This sequence comes from Gryllus bimaculatus, assembly GCA_017312745.1. Lineage (NCBI taxonomy): Eukaryota > Metazoa > Arthropoda > Insecta > Orthoptera > Gryllidae > Gryllus > Gryllus bimaculatus. The sequence continues at coordinate 344,640 of BOPP01000266.1, forward strand.
AAGCCGCAGGTAAAGGAACGTTTCCCTGCGAGGTTCCGACAGCAGGAAGCAACCTACTTCATTGTTCAATAACGCAAAGTAATGGTATTTACATATCCCAGCGCGGTCTCGCGGAAGCGTCCGCCCGATGAAATAGTTCCCTACTTTATTACCGCCCGCGTAGGTGGGGAACTTCTCTTCCCTCTAGAGAGGCCGCATGCCGACGGGGGGCGAGAAAAAAATATTCCCCCAAGGTATGGGAATTAATTTTCCATCTGACGATGTTAAACATGCGCAGAAGGCCGCAGGAGAGGCGCCGTGGGTTTTAATATCCCTCCGCCCCAGGCGACTGCGCGGCGGTGCGTGGGGGAGCCTTCTTGATAAGGTGTAGGGCGGCGAGGTCGAGGACTAAGACATGCAGGAAGTTGCTGCGAGGGAGTGTTTGTAAGAAATGGACAACTGCAGCGTTGTTTGACAAGCATACCGTATGGGCGTGGATAAAACAGAATCCGGACATATTCATTTAATCCAGAGCTCTCCAGATGCTGCCCATATAGTGAAATTGGATAACATGTGTCATATTTCTATGTAGAGAGTTTTTTCAATTGAAATGTATTCTTTTTTTAAACAGTCGTGTATATATTTAGATGTAAACTTACTAATGACCCCAATCATGTAAACGTGTTTTCTAGTCAAAAAAGGTGAAATGATCAGATAAATGGGCTCGAAAAGCTGTTTGATGGACAATTGAACTAGAACGCAAAATATGCAAAATAAACAAACACATGAACAGTTACCATCACGCACTCCATATCACGTTCAGAATTCTTATTCTACAAGCCCCAAGGAATAATCCCGTCTGAATAAGTCACACAAATATAAAAACAGCAGAAATTTCAGCACCCTAAGTTAAGTTCTCTTATTCCAATTTTGTTTTTTTAAACATCAACGTAATCACGATTAATGTAATCGAGTACATAGGACATCTACTGCGAAAGACATGAAAGAGTGAGAATTTTAATAAAGATTCCATGAAGATATTCAGTTAGGTCAACATCTGTTCATTGATCCTCACTTTTTAGTATTAGCATCTTCAGCAACGACTTCGAAAATACCATTCAAGAATCATAAGGAAAACAACTTCGCCTGCAATGTGGACCTCTATTTTCAATAATAAGAAAAATCAAACATCCATTAAACAGTGTAAAGCATATCCCTGGTGTGGCTAATAACAATAACATATTATATATTCGTTAGGTAATAGAGAAATAACTTCATGTAAATTCTGTTCACATTTAAAATTAGAAAATATTTTGCACTCCACTGTGGTCTGTTACATTTCTGTTCTTTATCATTGTACGCAATATACGATTTTTGCAGCCAATTGTCTCCACTCGTCGCCTTTATACGACCTAAAACCGACTATGTTAAAAAATAGCTTAGACATACTCCCAAAACAAAAAGCACATACAATTACAAAATGTAAATGCACCAACAAATTGTACATACTTCACTAGCTACGTGATGAATTCTGTGGACACAAAGTAGTTTTTCAGAAAAAAAATTCTGAACTAAATTAAATCTTGGTCAACGTCTATCGTTACCCAAACAATATTGAGGATACGAAACAATCTTAGAGAAAGGTTTGGTGTGATATGGTTGAATATACTAGTGACAGAGCAAAAGCCTGTTGAGGAAATTAACGAACTAGCACGCCTTCGTTGGAGATAATGACTGATGTATTGCTTTATTTAGGTATGCTTTGTTACGGGGCTAAGGTGTAGTTCGAGTAACGGCTGCAATGGCCGGATTCTAATGACACCTGGGGCAAAGCGTCGAAGATTCACCGTCCTCATCCCCTCGTGCTCAGTGGTCAGTAGTGAGTAGTGATCGCAGAGCACCGGGCGAATGTTCACGAGCGGCGCACGCTGACCCGCCACCACCATCGCCGCCACCTCCGCCCGCACCACCGCCCGCACCAACACCCCACGACGACTCCACTACCGCCTCCAGCAACTGCCCGCACTAACCGCTCCCTCAGCCTCGCACCCCGCTCGGCACTACCGCCCTCCCGCACGCACCACTCCCAACCACCTCGCACCAGCACCAGCCTCCCCCGCACGCTCCTACGCCCTCCCACCCCCGCCCCGCACCCACACTCTCCGCACCCCAACCACGCCCCCCCCCGCACAACGCCCCCCGCCCGCACCTATCGCCCGCACGCACGCAACCGTACGGCCTCCGCGGGGCAACTGGGTCACCGTAGCCAAGTGGTTTTTCAGGCAGGTGAGCCGCCCGGCCTCAAACGCCAAGCAGCGTGTGACGGGCGGGTAACGGTCGGAGCGGAAAGGGGTGGGGTCCGGGCTGCCCCAAGCGCCTGCGTTGCGCAGCGCGCCCTGGCGTGGCACAGCGGCCGAGCGCGGCAGAGCGCGGCCCGCGCGCGGGCCTTGTCGCCGTTATGAACGGCTATAACCGTAACACCTGCCAGCGGCGTGGCAACACGTCACCGGACGCCACGGCCAGATTCGTAGGGCGGCACGCGCTCGTTCGAAGCAGGGCGACAGGCAGTGGCGGCGCGGCGGCGGTGGAGAGGGTGGCAGCAATGGCCGGTGGCGGTGGGCGGCGGAGGCGGAAGCGGCAAAAGGAATCGGGGGGGCGGGCGGTGGGGGCGGCGGGTGCGGTGGGGGCGGCGGGCGGTGGGGCGGCGGGAGGAAGCGGGGCAGCGGGGGCAGCGGGGAACAGGGCAGTGGCGGAGCGGGGCAGCGGGGGCGGTGTAAGCGGGGCAGCGGAGAGCGGGGCAGCGGGGAAGTGGGGAAGGCGGGGCGCGGGGGCAATCGGGGCGGCGGGGCAGGGGGGCGCGGGGCAGGGGGCAGCGGGGCGGCGGGGCGGCGGGGGGGCGGAGCAGCGGGGCAGCGGGGCAGCGGGGCAGCGGGGCGGCGGTAGACATGGCGGGGGGGGGTGGCGGCCGACCACGAGCGCGCCGCCCCCGTCCTCATCTCACCAACCGCCCCGACGCACAGTGACACGCCTGGGGTGTCCTTCGCGCGAGCCCTTCACAGTGAACACGGTCAGCTAAACGCAACTAACTCTGTGAACTCTTTCGCGGTGCTCCAGATAATCTAAATAGCCTGGTTGAAACTATCTTGCGTGTACTTCAGTTAAATAGTTGCTCCTTCCTTATTGGTATTTTTCATGTTTTAAATAAATGAACCTAAAAGAAAAATGTTCTAAGCCATGAAATTTGCATTTGATACAAGATAGCGTCTCCTTTACCCCTTGTGCTCAAATCTATGACTGCAATTTGTAGCGTGATTTTGTAAAAGGATAGCACACAATGTGGGTGGGCGGTCTTCATTACAAAGGGATTGCGTGCAAGTAGTGTTTTCGGCACTTTTTGATGTTGAAAAATACATTTGAAGTGCGTTAAGTGTAAAAGTAATGTTTAAAAACGAGCTCTGCAATTTTTAGCAAGCATAATTAAGTTATATTTTTTAGAGAATTGTTTGTTTCTCTGATCTTCTGAAAACAACGTTCACGCACAAAGCGCATTCAGTACAGTATAATACTACCATAGCACTATATAAAACCATAATAAGACCCACACTTACTTACGCCTGTTCCATATGGATAAATGTTGCCAATACAAATATCCGCAAACTTCAAATCATTCAAAACCAATTTCTAAGAACCATTACTAATGCCGCATGATTCATATCCAATAATCAGGAACACACATATTCAGACGGAATTTCACAAGGAATTCACAGAATGCACAAGGAATTCAAAATAGAATCATTAGATCATTACATCATATACTTTGCCACAAATGTATATCATAACATTAATCAAATCCCAGCACTCTCCGAATTCAGACTGAAAAAAAAATCCATAATTCCAGAATCCAAAATAAATATCCATTCCACATATTCGAAATCAAATTCACTAGCATAGAACCAGATTACAGGACCCATAGTAGGACTTCTTCCGATTGTATAGTATGTTAGCTTAGAATAAGTTAGTCAGTAAGTAATAAAAATTACATACGAGTATGTAAAGTTTAAATAACTACTTATGTATTTACCTTCAGAAAAAATAAAAATAAAATTAAAAAAATTGCACAGAGCACCAGTTACCAGAAAAAAAACCATTGCAAAACTTTACAAACCTGACAATAGAAGTGGATTTTACTTACAACGACCTCTCTGAAACTATGCTAAACCCTTTTAAGGTACTGTACATATCGAAGGTGATTGCGGAGTTAAATACATTACTTGCACAGGAATTTATCCGGACGCATATTGTGATAAGCACAAGTAATTCAGTGCAGTGATTTGTCACTAAGCACTTTCCAGACTTCCACACAAACGAGGAAACAGAATTAAGTACATACCCGTCCAGTAACATCTCGCCACGATTCTTCACCCAGTAGTTGATGGTGTTCGGAAACGCTTCCACATAGCACTCGAACTGCACGTCCGTGCCTAGCGGTGCACCCAGCAGCTGGTTGGGCACTTTAACGCTCGGTGCGACTGAAACAAACAGAAATGCAATTCGATTTGATACTCAATCTGCGGTTTTTTAAAAGATCGTAGAAAAAAACTTTCTTCCCTTTCTCAGTTTCAAAGCATATTTTTTTCATTAAGCACTATACATACACATTAATTTGTGAAGAAAGCAAATTAAATTTGGATGTGAATACCACAGTATTACTAGTACGAAAAAAATAACTTAGTGTAAGATGGAGATAAAATATTTCTAATGAGTTGTTCAAGATGTGTAAGCTCATACCAAAATTATCCTTTATTGTAATGATTAATTTATTTATCGAAATACTAATAAATACGTTTATCAAATACGTTGTCGACAGATATGTATTCCAATAAAGCATGAAATTTTGGTATGGAGATATTCTCATCTCTCAAGGGCAGTAATAACTACTCGTTCATATTGCAACAATTACATGACCCCCTTCGACACAGCCTCCGACAGGCCCCACTGATAATTTGGGTATGGCGGATGACTATACCCACACGAAAAATTCCGAGTGGTACAATATCCACTTGGTATTTGGGCGGAGATAAATATTCCATAAACGTGAAATTCCAAAAACAATCGAAGTTTCTCGGCATTACGTTGACTGAAATCGTATATACGATCAACAATGTTACAAGATAAGCTCCGCCATGTTGCGATTTTATATGTTTACAGCAAGATGACGGAAAAAATCGATTTGCCAAAATTGTTAAATGAGTTTATATAAAAAAATACAAAATATTTTTGCATTCGCAAAAATGAACTGCTGCTATAAATGTGATAACGATTTGACGAAAATTTAATAATAAACATAACAACTTGAAAAGTTTTTGTTTTGAATGTTCACCTTCAAATAAATGTTTAGTGAAACCCGAGTCATCTACTAACTCGGACGTAACACCAACTGCTGGCCCTGGCCTCAGATGTACCTATTTCTAGCGTATACATCACTTTACATGCAAAAAATTCAAAGAAGAAAGTGCACGAGCTAAAAGCCTTTGTGAGAGACCGCACTTTACACTTCTTACAGCATCATCGCGTGGAACGGAACTTCCAGGTCGATAGAGAAACTGAAGGCTTTTGTTTACTGTCGCGCGCCATTAATATGCCACTCGCGAGCCCTGTACCTCGCGCATTTCCCTAAGCGCATTGGGGTGTAATTAAAGCGATAATTTAAGTGGTATTATGGCGTTAGCAATCTCTGCCTATTCATCGTTCCATCAGTTTAACTTTGTATGCTTTTCGCATCGTTGCATTGCGCTTAATTTGCATTCATTTGATGGTTTTTGTGATAGAAATACTCGCATTCAGATGTAGTGCACTTGCTTGCTCATGTAGTTCTCGTGGAGTTTTTAAGAAATGAAGTGTTTGCTTCATGAGACGTTATCAGAGATGTGAATTGCCTCATTAGGATAGCCTCTGAAATTAGTTGGTTTACTTGCTTCAATATGGCGCGTTGGTTAATACATGCTGTTCCCAATGCCCCCATGCGGGATCCCAATGCCTGTCCCCATGCGGGGTTGGCAATACGTGCTGTTGGTTAACGTCGAGATAGTTCGTGTAAGTGATACTCAGATACCTCGGTCGATGGTGTTACATTTTATCATAAGGTTTTTTTCTCTGTATATTTCTTTTAGTAATACAATGTGTTTTATAAATGAATTACGATGCTAACAAAAAGTAATTAACATTAACTATGAATAGTTCTTGTAGAACTAACTTTGTCCAGATTCATCACATTTAAATTCTGCTCGCGAGTTAAAATAAGAGTAGGAGAAAAAGAGTACATTTTTGTACTCTTTTTCTCGTTCTCTTCTTCTTTTAGGATGAGAAAGGACAGTAAGAACCAAGAAAGTAAACAAGGAACACGGAGAAACTTTAAAATATGTCTTGAAACGTTCGGAGATGGGCGTTCAGTTCGCATACTCAATACATCATTTTACACTTGGCCAGGTCTTATACCCCGTAATTGAACTAGTATATTTAGTTTTCTACGTAATTGTGAGCTCTGATGTGGCAGGTCGACAACCGCGCCAACGGAAGCCAAGCCGTTGCTAGCTGGAGTGACCTAATTTAGCGACCACGTGCCGTGACGGGGGCGGCGCGCGAGACACGAGGTCCACGGCCGCCGCCCCCCTCTGCATCCGGGGGCCGGCAGCGCGGTGCACCGCAGACGTGCGGGGGCGGGGGGCGACGGCAGCGGTTACGCAGCCTCATCGCCGCCACGCTCTCGATTGAAGCTCCTCTTCGCCTCGTCCGCGCTGCCCTACTACAGCCCGTTCTCTCTCCGGCACCGCTCCAGCTCCCGTCTTGTCACTCGTGGCTTCCTTATATTTACTTCATGAGATTCCACTGTGTCCTGTCTCGTCCCACGCGTCTCTTCCGGAGTCCCCTCGTTGCCCCGTGCCGCCCCGCGCCACCCTCGCGCCGCCCACGCCGTCCCGCCGCAACCCCGTGCTGTCCTCGCCTACCCCCGCCCGCGCCGCCTCGTCTGTCCGCTCACGCCCCGTCCCCGCGTGCCCTCGTTCTGCTCCCGCTCCACCCAACCCGCTCGGCTAAGCGCCCCCACGTCACACACCGCGGCGCCACGCACCGCCAACGCGTCATCTCGTGAACCGCGCCGTCCCTGCACAGTCCTCTCGCCGGCGGTTCATTCGCGCTCACGCCCACGGCGTCTCACCTTCCCAGCTGCGTTCCACGTTCCCGGCGTCCAAGTGCGCTCTGAAGGCACGATGCCCTGTGCCACCTCGGCTGCTCTCCGCGCTTGATGCTCTAGGGGAGAACCATCCCTCTATCCCGGTGTCATCCTCTTCTCAATGACTTCCAACTCGCGTACCCCCGCGCCCGCACAGCCTGCCCTTGCTCCCCCCTGCTCTGTCTCCGCCCTGCTCCCCCGCCCTGCCTGCCGCCTGCCCTCGCCATGACCCCGCCTGCCCCTCTGCCCTGCCCCCTGCCGCGCCTGCCCCCCTGCCCTGCCCTGCCCCCCTGCCCTCTGCCCCCCTGCCTGCCCCCCTGCGCCTGGCCTCCCAGCCCTGTTCCCCCAGTCCTGCCCCCAGCCCTGCCCCCGCCCTGCCACCGCCCTGACACGGCCCTGCCACCGCCCTGCCACCGACCTACCACCGCCCTACCCTTCTGCCCCCTGCTAATCATCTTTCACATTCAAAGTTAGAGGACATTTCACATTGTTAAATAATTTTCCTTGCATGGAATATATAAAATTAAAAAAGAATACTAAGCACGAATGAGATATTAAATATTGATATACAATGTGTACCGCCGAGAAACTATGGATCGGAAGCTGCTGAATAACCAATAAGCTGAAAGACATGCTTGAATCCACGATGTATTCTTGCTGATGGACAACAGGTATGTCGGTGTCACGTCTGGAAGAGTTCAACATGTGAGTTTCGTGGAAAAGCGCGTTGAAAGCGTAAATTCTGACGGAAAGATAGAACGGATTTGGCGTGTGTGGGCTGGGCAAAGGGCCTGGCAGATCTCAGAATCGACAATCGGGGTGCGGGAGTGTCGTGCTGGCGGCAGGGGCACCAAAGCGGAGGCCGTGCAAACGCGGGACGGCGAACGACGAGACGAGCATGGCCGAGAGCTTCATGATGAGGTAGCTGTGCGGAAGTAGAGCTGTGTTGCGAGGCAAGGGAGAAGGGACTCGTAAGGTGTTCAGAGATTGTCTTTACGTCATTGACAAGAGAGTGTCAACAGAATAGAGGGAGGGGGCGGGGCTGGGCGGGCGTGGGGCGGAAGCGACGCGGGCTTTAAGTCATTGGGAAGAGGATGTCACCGGGATAGCGGCGTATTGTGGCCTTCTTTAGAGCATACTGCAGCAGTACAGCTCGGCCCGGATAGCCTAGACAACATAAACTCCGGCCGCGGAAGCCTACGCAACCATACCCTAATTTGCGCCCGACAAAACTCTATTTTTCAATGAAAACATTATCAAAATCAGTTCAGACACTCCAATGATTATACTGGTCATAAAGGCAGATAAACAATTGTGAAATCATTTGAATTTCTTATATCATTAAATAACGATATAAGATTAAAAAGGCAGTTATTTTTAAACACAGACAAATAGATAGACAAGTAGATAGACAGAGACACATTTCCAGTTTTATTTATGTAGATTAACACGCATTGTTAAACTTCAAAACTGCTTTCTCATTGTGTATTCTATGTAAGAACTACTGAGCTGGTTTATGTATACATATACGAGACATCTGAACTGCTGTATTCCTTCTTTTCTCTGTGATTCCTCACCCTATACCTCCCGATGTTTCTCGTATTATGCGATTAAGAGAAACGAGTTCTGAAAAATATTTGGGGTTATAAAATTCATCACAAAAGTACATTATAACAATGTTTACAATAACAACAATCCCTCCACAATGTTTTGCTTCTTTTTATTGATTTTTAAAAGTAGGCCACTCTATCACCCATGAATTATTCAGTATTGTAATAAAGAGAAAACCAATTTCTACTTTTTATGCTTTAGTTAAGATTGAATTAGCAATCACAAATCGCAAATGTATATAATATTGTTTCTATTTTCTGATAGATTTCTGCTAATAAAATATCGCATTTTAAATAAATGCGATAACATTTCAAACATTGATAATGACTTATATTTAATTTCAAATATAGATAATGAACCATCCCAACATTCACCTTGTGACCGAGGGAAACCACGACAACCTCGGTCAGGATGGCCGACCCAAGGGTCACACCCGGATCTCGCGATTAAGAATCCAGCGGGCTATGCACTCAGTCACATCGCTCGGTATGTATATAGTTTGATAAATATATAAAAATTATATAATTTTATAATTTGATAATTATAAAAAAACGAGTTGCGAATAATTCTATCGAAACTTTTGCTTCCTCAACTCATTCCTTTGGACCTTCGGACGTTCTGCCTCTGTCGCCTTTGCTGTTCATTGCGGGCGCGCTGCGTCACGCCGAGATCTTTGTGGCTCTCGCCGTCACCTGCTCATCCGGAGCAATTATTCGACGCCAGATTTCTGCGGTAATCGTCTGCGCCAGACTGTCAACTTGCCGCCGCTTCGCGTAGCCTGTCAACGGTGCAGCGGCGCGACGTACGCGCTACAGCAAACAAGAGACACTGCCAGGCACGTCGGCCAATTTTAGGTCAGTAAGGACAAGTTTCAACACGGTCGAAACACGGTAAACACTTGCCGAGAAATAGACGTCACGCATTCTGGCTTTCACGTCTTCCTCTCAAATCATCAAAGTGGGGGTCTTGGTTTTAAATTTACCAAACACGTAGAGGCAGAATTCCTTTCATGTTTCACAGTGTATGAATCGCTGTATACGCGAATCTGTTCTATTTGAATATACTGGATACCTTTGAAAACATCTACAGTTAGATCCATTTGTTTAGAGAAACGCCTTTTTTCTTTTATTAAAGAAAGGCGTATTTCTTTGTTTACGAATAATTTCTAGATATTTTACTGCAGTTGTGAAATTTGTATTGGGCTACTGACATTTACAATACAATGCAAATTATTCATAAATAAATAATTCATTAAAGAATACAGTACTTAAATTTCCTAAGCAGAGTTCACGTATTCAAATGCGTTATTCCATTCAGTACAGGAATAAAAATAGTTGTCAAACTTATCTTCATGGGATGTTGATAAATAATAAATGTTTGAAACACATGTACTCAGTGAAATACACTACGTATGAATAGGGGGAAATGTATTTTAAGCTGCGAATATTTGAAACAAAAATATCATAATTTTTCTTAATCAACGCACTCTGCCATTCCTTAAAGCATTCACGTCTGTTTTTTTGTAGCATCCATTTAAATTACTCATATTCACCTATGCAAAGAATTCGCGCACTAATCGTAATTACATAGTTGTGTTGTTCTTTTTCTAGACAATATTCATTTGCCCCCCATTCTCCGAATAGTACGTCTGTGTGATGTAAATTCTCTTGTCGTTTAATTTGGTATTCTTGCACGCCAGTCTTTCATATTTAACATCCAGAGAACTTTACGTTTCTGTGCATGAAAATATAAGGGACTTTCAACAACGGCCATAACATGTTGCGAGCAGGCTGCGCGCGAGTCACGTACACTGTCAGAAGAATTACGAAGCTGGAAACGAGTGGTTATGATTGCGACTATTTCCGCTCTCTACAGCGAAACCTCTCCGTGTCCACTCTCCCCTCTCCCCTGCCTATTCACCTCGACGGGCCTCACACTACTCTACCCCCGGCCACGGACCTCACCATTCCAACCCACCCCACTCAGGCGCCCATTTCCAGCTGTGAACAAAATGTCCGGCGGCGCTTGCGGACTCGCCGTGTGATAAATGCGGCTTCAGGGGGAAACAGAGGCTACAATCGCTGTAGTTTTGCGACGAGTACCTGTGACGGCGTGGAAAATTGTGTGTGGTGCCACGATGGCATGTTCTGTAATACGAAGGAAACGATAGGACGGGTAATGATGCTACGAGCGCGATAATTGCGTTGGAGGTGGGGACGTGCTAAATGTTTGCAATTTCGTCAGAAAGCATTAGTGGCCACAACAGCGATTATTTTGATATGTATACACAGGGGCATTATGGAGGGATCACAACATCAATAAACGCTTTCGCTTACCACACATAGGGTAACTAGTATTGTCAACATAGTTATAACTGGCGCTCATTCCCAAGAAAACATAGAATTACTGCCCGTTGGAGAGCAACTAGTTGAAGACATATCACAAGAGGGGCAAAATGTGTTTTTTATTTTGGTCTAGTCTTCACTTCACGTGCACGGGTAATCATTTCCAAAATCATATTCTCAATCAAAATTCCACTCATATTTAGTGACTTTTGTTCTACGAGATAAAGTATGTTACTCTCTAATTAGTCAAATGTTCAAATACAAAAAAAGAAAACATTTTGAGTAGATTTTCAAAATATTCTTAATGCTTAATTCTTTGTATCCGACGAAGGCAGCATCGCTGCCATGGTGAAGGCAACCCCCTAAAGGAGTAAACCCCAACAGCAAAAAATCCTGGCTCCAAGGACAAAACGCAAGCTATAGGAACTTTTCTTCCTCTTTTTCACCTTAACTCCGAAAAAAGAGGTAACCTGGGTCTCGGGTTTGTACCCCGTTACTAAGATGAGGAAAGACGACAGCCCTATTATAATGACATTTGCTACTAACCATCGGAAGAAGCAGAACGAATCTGCGTAGACAGCGGATACAATGGAATGTGGAAATGAACGAATTCCTCCTGCGCACTTACTATACGGCCACCCGAAGTAAAACAGATTGGATATAGCCAGCTCCTTTATTCGCGATTCGCACATCAGTTTATTAATGTACCTGTTACTGAATAGGGTCTAGCTAGCCAAATATGCTTCATTTGTGCGAACCTGGAATCATTGGCAATACGCAAGTGTATACTGCAAGAAGTTACAGGGGAGAGGGAAAAAGCTCCAAAGATAACCTAAATGACAGAATGCTGGCAGAAGACGCACAAGAAAGTACCAGCAGTCCAGACACCATGGATAGTCTACCGATAATTAAACTGAATGTGATCATTAGAAACAAGCTCAATAAACGATTGTTGCATGCTGAGAATGCCTGTAGGTATCATGCTATGCAAGACATAACCAAATCAAACTTGACATGAAACCTAGAGGTATAAAATAATGAATTCGCACAACCCTACAAGCCGTATTATTAAGTTAATTCATTGTACAAATATATTATTTGCATTAACATAATTTTAAATAAATGCGGCTATATGAGAGTAAAAATCGTGTTACAAAAATATAAATTAAATTTGTGCAGTGCTACGTTGGGAATCACTTAGTTGAGGCTTATATTAATACTGAATAGATATTTATAATAAATCAATTGTCAAAATCTGTCACGATCAATATTTTGTACTTCACTTCAGTTCGACAACGGTTACATATTATTACTACATGCCACATGTTTCAAAATTAATTTCTGGTCTGTTGAATCAGTATATCAGAATAAATCGAATCAGTAATAAAATTAAAGTACTTGTATCAATTTGAGTGACAAGTAAAATTGTGTGACTGCTTATAACATTTCGTAGAAAGTGAAATACAGTTTTATGCAAGTAAGTTTGTCTCTTTTCTCTATGTAGTTGTCTGATTTTGGAATTTGATGTTTCGTGAATTTACTAAATATAACAGAACAAATCTGTGGAATCTCTCAATGGATAACCATCACGCGACATATTTCGTATCGATGTCAAAGAGTTTGACACGTTCGTTCGCGATGTCACACTTTCTTTCTAGTAATAACAATCCGCAGAGCTCTTCGTTGATTTATCGCGTCTTCATACGACTGTCACTCACCGTACTCGACAGAACACTCTTGTTTGAAATTGAAAATTTGAGCAATAAGCTATTTTATATATAGTATAAATCACTGTCTTCATTACGTGCACATTCAGCTACATGATACATCGTGAACTAATGACACTGTTTCTTTTCTATAACAAACATTTTTTTTTTGCCTGCTTTGCCAGCCTGCAGTCCGTTTCATCAACATTTATGGTAATTAATATAACTCGAGCCTCTCTCCCCCTATCAATTATTATGTGTTTTTGTTTCCTCTTTGCGTCTTTCATTGACATTCAGTAAAGGGTTATTTAACGCGCTTGGCATAGTTGTGCAAATGCTGCATAATGTTATGATTTGGATTAATTCTGCTATTTGACAGAACCTGCCGTACGCAATCATCCCCATTCCAACACTCAGGACGAGCCTTCACTCTTGGAATTAACATTGTGTCACAACACAACCAAATAGTTCTTTATTTCCGCCGTTTTATTTTTAATACGTTTTCTCATTTTTCTTTGGTTAATCATTAATGCAGATGTTCTGTATTATATTCAACTACTCGCATACAGTATGTTTAATATTGAAAATTCATTTTACTTTCTACATTTATCTTATTCCAATTACCATTCATGTTATATTTTCCCTTCTTTTGTCATTACTGGCCTATTTTGTGCTTTAAAATATCGTTGTCACGCCGCTATTGCCCCCTTACCCTCGCTTACCGTCGCTCTCGCCACCACTAACTCCATCGCTCCCGCTGAGCAGCGACCGTCGCCCTCGCCCACTAAATTACCCTTGTCGTTGCCGTCACCACTACCACCATCACGACCACCAACGTCGCCTTTGCCGCTGCTACCCTCACCTTGTCTGTTCCATTACCCGGGATTTAGAAACGGTATTTTTGCTTTTTGTCTGTTCCCGGCGTCCACGAGCTTTTGAATGGAATTAAACAACACATCAAACGGTTAGCCGTGTGGCGTATCGCCCGGCGCAGAAATAACAAGCGACTTTGTGCGCACGCGTTGCCAAAGGCAGCGTTGAAGGGGGCGGCGGTGGAAGGGGGAGGAGCCAACGGCGACGGAGGCCAGGGCTGCCTCCCACGTGACGGTGTCGGGAAGTTGCAGCTGCAGTTGACGGGCTGGCTTTACAAATTGAATAATAGGCTTAGAACCATCCATAAAATTGAGATTTTACCTGAACGTTTTGCTGAACAGCTCTTTTTAGAGCTACAGTGGACGTGAGTGATTCTTTCGTATGATGGAGATGAAGAATGGTTTATGGACGTCAATGCTGCTAGACAACCTGTGAATTTCTTTTATGTAATGTTTTTTTAATGATCATAAATATGACGTTTTATTGTCTGTTATAGTGTATATGCTTCTTTTGAATTGTTCCAGATCTAATAAAATAAATCTAAAGAATTTTAACGAACAAAAAAAGGTTCTTCAAAAGCACATACACTACTTTGTTTTCTGTCACTTCGAAAAGCTGGACAAAAATTAATTATCATTATTACCTATATACGCATGCTTTTTTCTGTGTAAAGAGTGCAATAATGGGTCTTTTCTTAAATATTTTACCTTCTCTTTGTTCAGCGTTAAGCACTATCCTTACTTCTCATTACCCACACACCGTTTTTGTAGCGGTTCACTTAAAATCAGTAATACAGAACAGATTTTTTTGTGATGTTTAGAATACTTATTTCAGACTCATTGATTCAAAATTGCATTTAATATTTGAAGGTAATCCTCACGATTTCGTTTGTTAAAGTTCGATGTTAAAGTTTTACTGCAAAATATCTATACGTGACCTAATTTTGCCTTATTGTAGTATTTTGAAGAGAAAATGAATTATTAATTTTTTTTCAAGTCTGATAGGCCTGGTGGGTTAAAACTGCGAGAGAATTGTAGCATCTACAAATTTGTGTAGTGTCTTGGCATCCAAAAGGAAAGTAATATTAATTTTAACAATGATATTTCAGGTGTTATGTATCATTTGAATTGTATAATTGTAAAGAATCTGTATCAAATGTATTGTATTTCATCTTCTAGGTCAATGCCCCCCATTTCGATTAGGTTTTCGTCGAGTTTCCCTGATACTCGAGTAAATGCTGATATGGCCCCTTGTTTTGATTCTGGACATAATGTAACTTCAAATTAACTTCTCCCCATAGCACGTCACGAAGTTTTTAACTGTTTTTGACGTAAATAAATTAATAAATAAAAATATCTGATAAACCTAAATTACACTCATCAATAGGAGATTCTGCTCTTCCAATTGAAAACCCTTTACCTCGTTTGTTCTTTATTCAAAGCTAAATACTTTTTGTTACCGTGCGTGTAATTCAACCGTTAAAATATGTTGTCTTAAATTGTAATGCCCAATCGTATTCCTGATTTACCACTAAAAAATTGTTACATTTAAATACCAGTTTATTAATATACGAATAATAAAAGAGAACCAAAGGTTGGTGTTTCAACAGCACATATTCTACGTCGTTATTTGTAAATATTACTAAGAATTAAGCAAAAAGTACTCACGTTTTTAAAAAAATCGTTAGTATTGAAAAATCTAACTTTGAAGAACAGATTTCATTAACAAAAAATATCAACTTTTTAATGAGAAAGTTAAAGTTGAACATCCAAAATTTAACTTATGTATCTTTCAATTGGGAAAAATATCAGCCTTGATTTCAACATGAACCTGTTGAAAGTATTTGTAAGAAATTTTGGTTTATAATTCTCAGTTAAGAACGTTGCAAAAACTCAGAACAACTTGCAGGTTTAAACTTTTAATTGACAACATTTCTGAGATGTTATTATTATTATTAGAACTTGCTGATAATTTTATTTAAAGCTTTCAAAATTCAGTTTTGGTTCGTCTCAAAATATCGTAAACATTTACCCATTATCTTACTACTGAACTCAGAGTTTCGGATACGGCTATAGAAAGCAGCGGTGTCACCCAAGCGCAATGAACGAGCTAGCGCTAGCGGTTGGAGCGGAGCATTGTCTCGCAGGCGGCGAGGGCAGTCTGGAGCGTCGACAGTCGCATCTGTGGTTGCAGCGACGCTTCGCCAGCGGAGCGACCCCGGAAGGACCTAGACGAGGCGGGGGAGGCGGGAGGGCGTCCCGTTGATAGAGCCAACGTCCGCTGCCGGGACAGTCGGGTCATCACCGCGACCCGCCTCGCTCCACCCGCGCCCCCTCTCGCTCGGGTCACCCGCGGAGGAACAATGCTGCGGAAGATACGGTCACGCCCGCCCGATCTCTTTATTTCCTGTCAAAATGGCGTCGCTATTGTTGCGTCGATTTGCGAGGTACTCTTGCGTAACAGTTACTCCAAGGACGGAGGAAAGCGCGACGGCGGCGGCGGCAAGTTTTGAGACGGCGATAATTTTCTCATTTAAATTAACTCCGTCTCGTAATGAACTCTTCGGAAGTTGCCAGGGTGGGGGTCGGAGGAACGCGTCGGGATGGGAACTGTGAAAGGGAGGGGTGCGAGCGGATGGCTCCTCGCGCCAGCGTATGGAACCCGGGCCTCCGCCCCTTTGTCCGCGGCGCTGCCGCCCGCTGTAATGAAGATTACACTGTAAGCCGAGCGCGAGCGCGCGCGCGGGCGCTCGCTCTCGCGGGGCGAGGGAAAATCAATGGGAATCTTGCTCAAAAATGTTTTCTTAGAGAGTTGGGAGGACTGGGAGGGCAGAGGAGCGGGAGCGGAGCGTCGACGACGCAAAGCGGCAGAGCGCGCCTCCGCGGCAGTGGAGGGAGGCGGGGGGCGCGGCGGGGTGGCCCGGGGCGGGGGGGAAAACCTCCTCGAAGATGAAACGGCCTCGTAAACATGTGCAGCGTGTTAGAGGCGCTTTCGTGCGCTCTCTTCTGCCAGCTGTGCTCCCGGGGAGGAGACGCTTATTAAATAGAAGTTTCTGGGAGTTGGCGTGCGCGCGGAGCTGAACGCTGAATAACGTGGAAACTCGACGCCGCGTTGTCCCTTTGCCCGGTTCTTCTTGTCGATTAACGAGCGGCGTTAACTCGCCAGGTTTGTCGTGTAATTCCTGCGCGGCGCAGGCGTTCGCGGAAGGGTTTCCGGAGGCAATTTCAGTGAAATAATCCCATTGTGCTGGAAAGTGCGTTGCTGCCTCAAATACCCTTTCAGATAAACATCTTTCTCAGCCTACAGGAATATTTTTTCTCTCTCAACTCAACGCTACAAGAGAAGAATTCATTTTTAATAGTATTATTTTGTGGATGTGAAAATCTAGGTCGAACAATGCAGGTTTGCTTTCTTGCTATGTGTCATACCTGATTTTCTATAGCGTTTATAATGTTTGGGTCAGTGTAGCGCATGATAAGTCGAAAAGTACCTAGCTAATAGGTGAAGATTGTCAAATAAAATGGCAAATATCATACTAATAATATGAATTTCTATGCATGTATAACTGCATACTTTTAATAAACTTTACCTGTGTTTGTTTTTTGATGATTTATACGAATTTCACATTTTCAGTTTCTTAACTACAAATATACAAATGAGTTTTCATTTTAGGGGGTGGCAAAACAATAAATTTGACTGAGATACTCATTGAGAACGAATTTAATCTCTTGGAGTAGTCATACTTTCATCATTGTTTAATAAGAACTACTAGACACCATACTTCTCTTCACCTCTATTATTATAATCTAAAACTTTCCCTAGTGTTTACTGACACTGTGCACTCTTCTTAGTAGAGATGGAGATGCAACAATATTTAGATGTTACAAAATTTGATTAGAAAAATGCCCAACATTTTAAATAGTTTTGTTATTTAAAAGACCCGGAACTAAAAATATCTAAAATATTTCATTAATATTTCAGTCCTTGGAAATTATTTTCTACTTAAAAATGCTGAAAAAATTAGAACATATCCCAATGTGTGATAGTTAAAGGAAGAAATTTATTTAATAAAGTGTGTGAAATCGTAAGAATGTGCATGGTCATGATGGTAGCATTGATTGCTGGGCAACTCTGTAGAGGAAATTAAATCAGTTTTGAGAAAGTAGTTTGCGTTCTTTACACATCAATGATCGAGAGCTCCGATCATATCAGAGAGGGCGGATGCAAGTGGGCAGCGTTTTAGATGCATTTTATGGTAGCGATCATAGGGGAGGTGGTTTTATAAACAATTAATGGAAGAATTCGAATGGATTTCATTCCACAAAGTATCAAGGACAATATTACCACTTCGAGAAATCAAGATAACTGTTGTCAGTAATAAGACTATATAAAGTTCATTTTAAAATCGTTAAAATGTATGTACAAGCATTAATTGATATTTAATATTTATTGGAGAAATAGGTAAAAATAAAATTCTGGTGTTCAACATTATGTTAGTGGTTAGGGTTTGATAATTAAATTTTATTCAACTTAAGTATGTAGAATAGGTTATCAATTAATAAATGGGAGTTTTAATATTCTTTGAAGTTGTTTGTATCTTGCTTTCATTGTTTTGCTGTTGAAGAGTAAGTATAATAAGTGTTATAATCAGTGCTTCTTTCCAGAATATTGTTGTGTGTTTTTTCATTAGATAAAGTTATTTCGAGAGGTTTCATGGATAATGATATTTCCGTATGCTGCGGTTATCACCTATCTTCATCTTTCCCTATAACTGGCAAAGACATACTAGATTTGTCGGTACATATTAAGCTGTTACGTACTACATATACATATTACGTTGTTTACTGAATGTGCAGCTTAAATAATTAATAGTTTTTTATTGATAAGAGACAAAAAGTACACAATAAGAAAAACATGTTTGTCTTTTCTCTATGTAAATTAAATACTCATAAAATACTGATGGGGTGAGTCTGTTTTACTAAAACGTGGTCAATGTGTCTTCACTAATGTTCGGAGGAGGTAAGTGGCAATGGTAAAGAAATGCAGGTCCAAACGATCCAAAGAAAGAAGTAAACTGAGGTATATCAATAGTACCGTACAAGTAGTACGAAAGCCGGCTAAATCAAATAGTGCTCAATAGAAAACCTTAGCTAAACAATTTAAAATGGTGTATAGTTTTTTTAAGTTAGTTGTTGATTTATGTTTGGAAGCAGTTTTTCGATATTCGTTTGAGTTTTGTTTTCGCGGCTGTCTCTTTACGTCTTTCATATTGAATATTTGTGTAACATTCATTTCCAGAATCATCTTTCACTTAAAGATTATTTGACGTTGACATCTCAAAACTGTCTCTCGTTCATAATCAATTCCAAGCAAGATGTTCCAATAACATAATGTGAGAGCTACTCTGTAAAACAGGGAAGAGTCTACCGTAAGTCGAAGTTTCCTGCGAGGATCCTCTACAGAAATTTCACAATCATTCTATTTGCCAAAGAACTCATTCACAAACTCCTTACGGAATGGTAATCTTCGTAGCTCTTTTCTTTTTGCGGAAATATAAAGCCAATGCAATTAAAGTGGAGAGATATGTGTGTATGCATTTAGTGAAGTTATTTGCTCTCACAGAGCACAACCAAAATGAAAGGGGTCCACGAAGCGGAAGATTATATTGAAACTTTGATCGAACCCATTTTGCGGAACTTCATTTAACTTCCATTAATCATCACCGCGCGTCTCCAGCGATCGCGTTGATTGACGAGTTAGAAGGCGTTAATCCCCGGCCTCTGAAGTCGTTTATTAAAAGCTTGTTATTCAAATTCCTCTGGCAGTCGGGCTTCTGTACAGTTCATCGAGGAATTCCCCTACGTGGCCAGGTTATTCCAAGAATGTAGCGCACGCCGTACGTTCCCCGCATCAATATCTTTTCGGAGGTAATTTACCGCCATAAATTTTCTTGCCCCGGGCAGACTCGATCCATAGTGGAAGTAGTATATTAAATGCATTAACCTGTCGGTGAGGAGTAGTATTTGAAAGTAAATATCACAATTGTATGCTAACATGAAATAAATAATCTACGGAAGAATACAATGTAAATAAAAACAGTAATTTATATTTGTCGTAAATAATTTTTCGAATAAAATAATCGATACGTGATAGCTGAAGGAAGGGTAAAAACTATTCAGACCTGTAAATAATTGAATTCGGCGTGGTAATCATAGTGCAATTGAACTACATATATAACCTGGGGTTGACGAAAAACCAAAATGATATTATCATTTTTCTGTTGAATTTTCCAAAAATATTGTTCACATATTATTTCTTTCACATATTATATCTTTCACATATTACATTTCATGATCTTAGTAACTTGTTTATATACCAATGAAAGTTTTTATCGATATTTTCAATTCCTAATTGTATTTTTAGTAGATTTAATTCAAGGGAGAAAGTTTTTCTTCCTGGTACTAGAGCTGATATTATGAATTTTCTTCTTTTAACATACTTTCCTATCACTTTTTAGGAGACTTCAAAAAGCCGTATTTAGTCCCTGTTGAGCATCTGCATCTTCCGCATTCTGGTAACCGGTAAATAAATAATTCCGGATTAAGTGCCTAATCATTTATAGTCTCGTTAGATCTCTGTAACATGAAAAAGTCTGTTTCGCTATAACGTTTGTGTCAAGAGAATAAATGTGTCATAAACAATAAAACGTGTATATCGGATTGTTGGCTCGCGCTACTATCAACGAGTCCTTGGTTTTCTTGTCTGCTCTAGGGTATGAAGTTCTGAGGGAATTCTGAAATAGTAATTTGTAAAACAAATGACAATTTTTACTGTAATTGACCGGGGAGGAACAAGTGTTTTCCGATTTCACAAATACAAATGACAAACGTAATTAACAATCTAAATTATAAACCAGGAGTTCTTCACTCGTTAAATGCTTATATTTGTTGTTTTTCTTTCAAAAAGTTACCCCATTGCTAGATTTGTTAATATAAAAAAAGAACAAGCCTTTTTAAAAGGCGTACATTGAGTTTTGCTCCTTTCGTACGTTAAAATCGCCTTAACAGCCATTTCATCTAGAATTAATCTTTCCAACATGCAGTAATTCAGTTATTTTCCTTTGTTGCAGGCTTCAATGATAATAATTGGATTATAAAAGAACTTATGTAGAATGTAGCAACCTATGTAAACATGCAATGGGCGAGTTTTGCAATATTTTTAATTCTGAGAGGTAAAATATGAGTATGCAGCGTAGTTATTTTTATCTACGGTTCCAAAATAGAATAGAATCTATCAGTTCATCAACAGTTCCGAAAAAGAATGTAAAGCGTGGTTCAATGTGACACATTTGCACAAAGGGAAGACAGAGTTCACTGCACAACGGAAGTCGTTCGCCCTGGGCCAAGGGCCGCCGGTCTTAGGTCACCGCCCGGGTCAGATTTCCGAGCACACCGCTACGCGAAGCGATTTGTCAAATAGTTTCTTTAATTTATCGCGACGCCATTTTTGCGATGTGTGCTTCGGCGGCGGCGGTGGATAATAAAACGAAGGCGGTAGCGGTGGAAGCAGTGGGCGGGGTCGCTAGTTGTAGCAGTCGCTAGGATCGCCGCTCCCTTTGTTGTTGCCCTAAATTTTCCCGTCCATTTCCCCTCCGCGACTCTGTTCTAGCAGCGCGGGGGGGGGCGGGCAGGGGGGGCGGGCACGCGGAGGGGGCGGGCGGGGCGGGGGCGGGCGGGGGGCACGGCGCGCGGGGCGGGGAACGTGAGAAGGCGCCTGTCTCCGCAGAGTTATGGGCGTGTGTTGTGTGCGCGTGTTCTTTGGCGCGGGCCCGGAGACGTCGCAGGACCGGCCGAGGAGCAGGGCTCGACAAGGTCGGGGACTGCGGGGCGGTTTTAGCGAGGAGAGGGAAATCCGTGTCGCAGAAGGCTGAAGAGTTATAGAGCAAAGTGAGTGCCCCGAAAAAAGGGGAGCACGAGGGTGCAAGCGGCTCGGGCGGCAGAGGTGGAAGGCGGCCGATGTGGAGGGGGGAGGAGACGGCGGCGGCTGTCGAGAGGACGTCCCGAGCGCAAACGTCCCGGAGCGTGTGGGAGTGAGTGGCGGGGCGGGGGCGGGGGGATTATAGGCGAATGATGAAGCGATGATGGAGGGAGGCAGGGTGCGGGTGACAAATATTGACCGGCGTTATTATGTTGATGTCAGGCCGGCACCGCTCCTCGACCCGCGACTCTCCGCCGCTAGGGCGCCTTGGGCCGCGCGGGGCGGCGAGGGCGCGCCACGAAGACGGCACGCACTGCTGTCTCGCTGCACGTACGTTTACAATGTACGCAGCTTCTCAGACGTAGATACACTATTTTGTCATTTTTTAATACGAAACTTTCTCATGGTAACAAATATACATTGAAACAAACATTTTAATTAGCAGTTATAAAAAATTATATATTAATTATCAAATAATAATAATAATAATAATAATATACATAATAATTATTATTATTATTATTATTATTATTATATTATTATTATTATATATTATTATTATTATATATTATTATATATTATTATTATTATTATCCTTAATGATAAATGGTGAATATTTTACTGTATTTATCACTTTGATATTTTTTACCAATGTTTTCACAGTCTGCATTTGTTTTTCACATATCTAGAAATAATTCACTTGATAATTGTCGTTTCATTATAATTCCCAGAATATTTAAAATATTTACAAACGAGATTCGTTCATCCGCGTATCACACTCCAAAGGTTCTAACCAGGACTACAACCAAAGGATTCTGATTTATAATATATTATAATATAATAATATATATATATAATATATATATATATATATAGAAGACATTATATTTTAAGAAATATAAGCATGATATCGTAGAGTGATTAAAAAATTATCTTAATTATAACTTCAACTTTTTGTAACAGAATTTTTAGTTGTTTTAGGAGCACGACTTGGCTATGCTCCGGCCGAACGTAGCTGCACGTCACGTCTCTAACAGCGCTGCTCCAAGGGAAAGCAACGGACACTGAATCGTTGTCAGAAAAGAGCCTTACAGAAATTTAAGACGGCGGAAAGGTCATGTGGGTAAAAACATGAATATGAGTTCTAGAGTCTGGGTAATTAGTAACTTTGTTTCATATTTATTCTTTCCATCAGGTTTTATAAATTTATATGTATAAGCAAATAAATAAAAGTCCCTAAAAGTGCTCCAACATAAATTCAGGACTACTTTAATTGACTAATAAAGAAATAAATAAAAAGTGATATCTAATAAAAAATTTAATAACAAATAAAATAAATAAGATTAAAAAATTAAAAACACATATAAATAGAGAGTTATCATCACTAATAAATACAAGTTGAGTTATTATTATTTAAAGTGCTCCGGGTCCTACAGCTTTTAACGAGCGAATATGGACTTATTGCGCTAAGTCGAGGTGTCTGCGAGTTTTGGTGGATTTATTTCAAGTGCCTTGTCAGTTTTGTGATATTTTTTTGCACGCAAATTCCCGTGCGAGTGCGGCGGCGGTGGCGGTGGGGTGGGCCTGGGCGGCGAGCGCGCGTGGCGTCGATGCATTGAATGACCTTCGTTAGGGGCCGATCTGGGCGGCGCGGGCGGCAGAGACGTATGTGAGCAGCCTGACGTGGCAGATAGCGTTGTAGCCGCAATAGCGCTCCGCTGCGGCATGCGGCTGTTCCAGTGATCTTGACTTTGGTGGCAAGGGAATTTTGGGTTTCCGGTTTTGATTTTCCTAACTGAAATTTCACTCAAATCTTGAAACTTGTTATGAACTTGGTATTTGGTGCTATCGAGAGGTCTTGAGATCTTGGTGGATTTATGTAAATTTCCTTGTCAGTTGTGTAATATTTTTGCGCTGCAGGTAATATTTTTTGTACATAATGATATTGTTTCTTGTATTTTATTAATTTCGTTCTATGGTCTATTTCATTCATCGGGTTGGGTATATAGGATGTTTTTTAATATTCTCCCTTTGCTACATTTCAAGGTTACTGGTTTTTTAATATTTTTTAAATCTAAAATACAACGTATATCATGGTAATATTGTTTATTTTCTATCTCATTTAATATCAACAGTTTATTATGTTTTTATTTGGTCCAGCATATTTACCCACTATTTAACAATTTACTCCCGGTTGTTATACTCAACTGTCTACTTGAATGTGTCTTTCCGGTCATACTCTCCAGTTCTTTCTATAGATTTACAACTTTTTTCCAGCTCTCGACTCTTGTTCACAGTTTTCCTTTCTTATTCTCTACCATCCATTTTTATCATCTAAAAACTAATTCATATTCGGAGAAACAATGGCTTATACTTTGAAACGTAATGTATTTGCAAACGGCTCGTAATATCAGTTTTAATTAAGACTTTGATATAGTTCCAAAACACATATGCCTTCTAGATCTCTTATACTCCTTTACAGTTAAAGCACTCATTTCAGAATTCCGTCTCTCTCCCTGTTCTTCCGTGTATCTTGACATCCCGGTCCCTTCGTTTCCACTTGATGCAACGCCTTCCCGCGCACGCAGGCTCTGAAATTTCGGACTCCACGAGCCCTCGAATTAGTCAAACAGCGGGCCGAGATTACGCTAGGCATTGTACCGCGATTGCTTCCGAAGTTCGCCGGAATTTTCCGATACTTGGCGCGCGCTGAGAAAAAGGGCCGCGAAGAAAAAAAAAAAATATAAGAAAAAGAAATGTTACAATCGGACGCACAGAAGATAGAGCGGCGATGATGAGGGCTTCCCCGCCTCTTATTCTCCGCTCCTCGCCGTCCCCCCCTCGCCCGTCTTCCTTCGTCCGCTGCAGGCTTGCCCCTTCATTAGTTTAATTTCGCTAACGAGTTAGCCCGTCGATCTCTCCGCTTGCCGCTTCTTCGTCGCTTTGTCCGGGAGGCGGCGCGCGGTGAGGCTGGTGACAGCGGGGGTACAGGCGGCGGTTACAATGATTGGCGAGGATGGAGACGCCGGGGTTGAACGCAGCAGTGCGAATAGTTGGCGGCACTGGTGCCAGCAGCGGGTGGCGCGGGCTTGGTCAACGCGGGCTGGCCGGCGGTGGCAACTGAGCAGGGGGATATAGGCGCCGGTTGCGCAGATGGTGGCTGGTGGCAGCTCGGGTGAAGGTTGAAAGGGCTGTGACAACAGGGGGGACGCAGTGGCTGGCGATGGGCGACGGCAGCGGGGCTGGTGACAGGCGGTTGTGAGGGCGACGAGGCAGATGTTGTGGGCAGTAGGGCGTAAAACGGTGCTTATGACAACAAGGGAAGCAAGCGGTGGGCTATGCATGGGGACTGTGCATTGGATCGGGGCTGGCGGTGGACAAACGGAGTAAAGGAGTATGGTATGGAGGCGGGGTGTGGCAGCGGCGGTAGCCGGGGCTTATGAAACAGGAGTGAAGCAAGCTGGTGGCTATGATGGCGGCGCTGGTGCAGCGGAATGGGCGGCGGGGCTGGTGACGAACGGGTAGAGAGGTGGTGGTAATCGCGGCGGGCTGTTTGCAGCGGGCCGTAGCTGGACTTATGACAAACAGGAGTGAAGCAGCGGTGGCTATGAGGCGGGTGCTGGTGGCACGGGAATAGGGCGGCGGGGATGTGACAAACGGTGGTTAAAGGAGGAGCTGGCAATGACGCGGTGCTTGGAGGCGCGGGGGTGGCGGCGGGTTTGGTGACAGCGGGTGAAGCTGCGGTTGGCGGTGACGGCGGCTGGTGCAGGAGGACGAGGCGAAGACGGCGACGTCCCGTTCCAGCCGGCGACCGTGCACAAAAAGCGCTCAGCGAGAAGCGCGCGCGGTGGATGGTGCAGAACGGAGCTCGCCGCGCGATGTTGAAATAAAAGGGAACCCGATTCTTACTTCATTATGTTGCCATTCATTACGAAATATGCCTGATGAAAACAAAAAAGGAAGCCGCGCGAGACGCGCGCGCGCGACGTGTGAGAGAGGAGAGAGAAGCGGCGCGGCGCGGCGAGTTAGTTAAGGCCGCAGGCTCCGAATAACCGGCGACGCGATGCCGACGCTTCGCCGGTGAATTTTAAAAGAGCCCCTCCGGCGCGTAGATGGGGGGCAGGAGGACGGCGAGGAGCGCGGCGCGATATGAAAGGAAATGCAAGTGTCGGCGGCCCGGCGCCGCGCGCACGATCAAGGCGGCGAGCAAGCGGAGAGTGGCAAGGTGGCGCGGGCGGGGCGGGGCGGGGGCGGGGGCGGCCGGGCGGGCGGGCGGGCGCGGGGCGGCGGCGGTGCGGGCGGCGGTGCGGGCGGGCGGGCGGGCTGGGCGCGTGGGGGCGGGGCGGGGCTCTGGCCCGGCACTTTGCCCTCGCGCGGGCGCGCCCCTCGCGCGAGACACTTTCGGCGGGCCAACTCCGGCGCGCCCTCTTATGTACCGGCTGCTCGAGCACTTGTTCTCCACCGCCTCCAACATCCGGCCAGTTTAAGCTCTGTTTTCGAATTTTCATGCTTTTGGTTCAGCCATGCAACTGCTCTTGGTCTCGTCCGCGTCCCTCGATCTTTTTCAGTGATTGTTGGCTCTCCAGGTTTACTCAATTCGCCTCGTTATTTGCTTTCTCCGTCTTGACACATATCCATTTACTCCAACTTAAAATATACGCGATCATATTGAAATCCTAATATAGCTAGAGCTATTACTTTGGTCTCCCGGCAGCATCCAGTTTATCTGATAGCGTTCACTTCATAGAATATAGTCTCCACCTTTTGAATACGATCCTTTCGCTTCTTTGTACCGTGTTACCCTGATTCTCCGTCGACCTCTTTAATCCTCCGTATTCGCTCCTTTGCAAGAATATTAAATTTCACTCTGCGCTTCCCTTGACAGGTATGTTCTTTCGAAACATGTCTTACACAACCTCTCTCAATATCTTTTGGCACGTCACCTCTGGCATCCAAAAAAGTTCACGACGTTCCATGCGTCATTACGACGTGTCCCGGCATAGTCTGCCAATTCGATTCTGCAGCTGTGTTCAACGTTTACATTGACATTATCAAACCTTGTCGTCGTCACGTATGACCGCTACCCTCATGCACTGGTGCTGTTACCGTCACGTACCGTGTACCGTATTGTCACATGTATATGTAATCTTCGCCGTAACGATTACTGTCTTTATAGCGGCATCGTCAACTACTCTTAAGTCCTTGACACGTTACGTATGGCTCATTTCGCGTTCATTACCATTCTTCCTCCAGCTGTGCCCATCAATTGCCATCTATCTGCGCCGAAATTATTGCCTTTGCGTGCATGAAGATAAAAAATTAACCGGATAAACACAATCGTTGCGCATAGCTATCGCATTTTCGCGTACGTTTTCTCTCTCCATAGCCACTGGCCTTCACTCCCCACGCAAGCGTGTTGACCACGAGGCCCCGAGAATACATACGAACTTCGCGCCGCTAATAGTCGCTCCCGCCGCTGCTGCTGCGCTAGGTGGGCTTCCGACGTCTCTGAATCCGCGCCAGCGTAGCCGGCCGCCGCGCTACCGACTGCGGCCACCACTTGCCGCCATCACTATAGCGAACCAGCGCGACCCGCCCCCCAACGGCCCACGCACGCCGCCACGCCCGCCGACGCACGCGACCACCACTGCCGCCGCGCACTGCCGCCGCCACTGCGCACATGCCGCACCACTGCCCCGCTGTCGCCACTGCCCGCCTGCCTCCTGCCAGCACTCCAAATCCGCCCCCGGCCAATCGCACCGCCACCGTCATCAGACCGACCGCCCGCAACGACACCGCCGCCGATGCTGCCACCACTGCCAACCAACCAATGCACCGCCGTTCGCCGCCGTCGCCGTGCGCCGGTCGCCGTCGCGGTGCGCGTCGCGTCGCCGTCGCGCCGCCGCTCGCCGCCGCCATCGCCACTGTACCCGCCATGCGCGCCCCGAACGTAATATTGGTGGATGAATGGGAAGAGGCGTTTCGGAATGGATGATCTTTGCATGATGAACTCTGCTCGTGAGCCCCTAGAGAAAGGGCAAACTCGGTTGAGAAGAGACAAGTTCGACGAATACGATCTTGAGAGGTGCCGAGAAACTGTTGGAATGTTGTGGAATATCAAGGTAGAATCTCTACTAGAGTTTTGTTCGTCGCAGACTTCTGTAAAATATAATATCTAAGGTGTAAGTGTACAGGATGAATTTAAAGGCTTAAATCGGTGGGAAGTGCGTAAGAAACATTAAAGCGTAAAGAAAGAAATAAAAGATTTACCCAAAGTTTTACAGCATTATGTACTGAAGGTATGTGCAGATATTTAGATAGAACACAATATAAAGATAAAGAATACAGTTTTGGGTTGGATCGGGCTTCGCAAGCGTATATATTAAATTTACACAGATGAGACTAAAATCAAAATAAAGTTGCCGGCCTACTAGTAAAAAGGTCATAATATTTTCTTTCAAGCGAGCGTTGGCGTTTACACACTGGCGTAA
Organism: Gryllus bimaculatus; assembly: GCA_017312745.1. NCBI lineage: Eukaryota > Metazoa > Arthropoda > Insecta > Orthoptera > Gryllidae > Gryllus > Gryllus bimaculatus. The sequence continues at coordinate 372,850 of BOPP01000266.1, forward strand.
AATATTTAATCATAAGTCTTTTACTACCATGATAAACTTCTCACTTGTCTTCTTTCTAATTCAGGTGTAAAATTTTGTAATAGTTTGTATTTCATCATGAAAAGCAATTTTTCAATCATTTAATTTAAGATCGAGATGTAAACAAAACTAATATTGTCTGTTATTTACCGACAGAAATGTGACAGTAGATGCGAAATGTCCCACTTAAATGCTGGGGTACAAAATGAAATAACAGTGGGAAGATGAGGCGTGTTCTCTTTAAAATACTAAAATAGAACCAGACTTTAATAATTCCGCTCGACAAGTTGGAACAGTAAAGTCTATCTATCAAGAAAAACCTCTCAGGAAAAAAGAGATGCGGGAAATCCCTTCATGACGCAAACAATTTCAAAGAATCTGCGTCTGGTTAACAGTCAAGAAGAGTTGCGGGTGCACAGTAGCGGATTACAAACGGTCGCTGAACGTGGTAAGTAAATGGAACGCCAGAGAGAAGAGGAAAAAATCGATAACCTAAGAGACAGGTGGAAGTGAGGGCAAAAGAGATGGGAGGTCAGGCTCGTAGAAGGGCTGTGGTAGAGTGCCAGGAGAAGGAAATGCGAACGGACTCCCTCCCCGGCACGGAAACGAGGGACGGGCAAAAGGTTCTCGGCCTACTTTTCGCACTGCGGCATCCGCATCAAAAATAACAGATGGAAAAATAAGCTCGGGCATCTTGGGGGAGCGCAGAATGGTAAGTGGAGGAGCGGAGGGAGAGGCAGAAGGAGGAGGAGGCGAAATTGGCGGCGCGGTTGTGAAGCGGCTAATGGCATCTAGAAGGAGTGGCAGAGTCCGGAGGAGGCGGAAGGAAAGCGGAGGGAGACAAAACTGCGAAGATGGAAGAGCGGCGGCAGAGAGACGCAGAAGGGAGGCGAGGGCAGGCGGAGTGAGAGACCAGGTAGGAGGCGAGGGGAAGCAGAGACGAGAAGAGGAAGAGGCGGAGGTAGAGGGCCAAGAGGCCAGAACGGCAGGCGCGAGCAGAGGAGGAAGCGGGGCAAGGGGCGAGGAGAGGAGAGGCGGAACAGAGGAGGAGCAAGAGCAGAGCAGGGCGGCAGGAGAGGTAGGCCGGAGGCGGAAGCAGAGGGAAGCAGAGCGGAAAGCAGAGGCGAAGGCAGAACGGAGTAGCAGGAACAGATTCGAGGCAGAGCAGAGCAGAGGCAGAGCAGAGTAGAGCAGAGGCAGCAGGAGAGCGAGGTAGAGGCGGAGGAGGAAAGCGAAGGCGGAGGCGGATTTGAAAGCAAAGGCAGAGGCTGAGGTGAAGACGGAGGAGGTAACGAAAGTGACATGCGAGGCGCCAGACGAATCGGAGGTGGAGTCGGAGGAGGCGGAGAAGGCGGAGGAGGCATCAGCGAATGCGGAGGCGGTCCGGCGTTGACGGGGGCGACGAGGAACGAGGTGGAAGGGGAGAGAAGGAGGGGAAGGAGTGACAGCCATGAAGCGTTCTCTGCTCCGCATTGTAGGAGAGCTATATCGTCTTGCGGAATTCGTCTTGCTGAGAGAGATGTTTGTATCATTCCGCCCGTCTGCTGTCGTTGAAGAGCAGCGATGCAAGAGCGTCGTTTAAAAACATATATTGTGGTTTTGCAGTCGTCGCCTCCGTGGAGATACAGAACAGCGAAAAGGATTTCGAAAATCTCGGGACGTCTGAATTTCAGATATATTATTCCTCATAGTTATTATTAAATGTATTCTAAAAATGTTTTAAAGGCGAATGTTCAAAACGATTATTCTTAAAGGCTTTGTGATGTACGATTATAAGTAAACTTCAGTTAATTTCAATCTATGTGAAAATTCAAATTCCAGAGAAATGTCTTCAAAATGGTAAAAGAAATTCCAAGATAATCCGAAATGAATATACTACCGTACAATAAAAACATTCTTGCTGAGATGTGGCAATCAACGATCGTTGTTATTGCAACATCTCTGACCGGGCGATTCTCGTGTTCGAGTGCCAAACGTCGGTCCAGGAGGCGATGGTATATGTGACTGAGATGATTTTAAAACAAAATCTGAAATTCTCTCTTTAAAAACTTGTTTTAGAAACAGTATTAAAGCGAAAAAAACAAAAACAGTGACTGATTCCGTTAAAAAATCAAATATACGTGCAAAGAAATATTTCTCGTTTGGGAATATGTCAGCGGAAACGCACATGTTAAGATTTTTATAGTGTTCAGTAATCAAACAAATGTGCAGAACTGTAGCCATACAGTTCAATATATTGTAATATAAATCTTTAGTTTGATCATTGGGATACCTCCAAAAGTGAAGTTTTAAGATGCATGCTTTTGAGAGTACCAAAAATTTCGTAGAATTTCTATTAATAATGAAAGTAATAAAAAGCTCTAACAACAATCATAATTCAAAATTCTTATTTTGTGAGTTCTCTCAGAGTTAGACACCACTCAACAAAAACATTCAAATTTGGATCTGATTTTATGTGATTTTTTCATGAAAACTGTCAGAACGAAAATCTGTAAGTCTACTTTTGTTTCTAGTACATAAATATATTTATTACTTTCTTTCCTTTTTTTAATTATCATTGATATAATATTTGATATAAGATGAAAAAAATATTTTAACATATTTTTGCCAAAATCTTAATAATATCGGAAATATTACAAAAATTAAGTAAATTAGAAGTGTTTTTAAAACCAATTTTAAATCACGATTGGAATGTTATACGTAATTGTATTGGGTTGTTTTACGGACTTCTCTTGGTACTTTAAACATTCTTGCTAGATTTTTGGGTGTTTTTTATTTATTTTTCAAGGTTTCTGTTCATGCACCATACAGATAAATTCTGCTTTCTTTCTTTGCTTTCATGTCATTTATTTTCTTTGAACATTTTTTTAAGTCTTTCGGGTAAAATATTTCGGCCATATGCCATTTTTTGCCATTGACCATTGGCCGAATTTCTGCCCATGTGTATTCTACGTAGCCTTGCTTTGAAGCCTCCCCCCGGCGCGTGACTAGAGAACCTTCTTCCAGCGGTCACGCCCCATGGGCATCCCCCAAGCGCCTGGGTGTGTGTCACTTTCTACGCTAAACATTTTAATTTTTGTATTTGTATTTGTTTTTGCATTTTAATTTTTATTTCTTATTATTGTTTTTGAATTACCATTTTAGAAACGTGTACTGGAAGATTTACTACAGTAAATACAATATATTCGTGTTTTAATTTTGTCCTAGAAAACAGAACACTTGAAGCATCCTTAAGTTTTTGTTTTTTTTTAAATCTGGAAAAGGATTAAACAATTTTCTAATGTTACTCTAGCAACACAACTGCTGTTAATTCCGAACAAAAATCATTTCTGGACAACGTGCTCTATCTTCCGTGATTTTAAATAACAGGTAACCGTTAACTTTATACGGTTTCAAAATTGAATTAATTAATAAAATTCTTCTTTTAAGTAATTCTTTCAAGTCCCATAGTAGAAAGTAAATTTTATCAAAAACGGTAAGTTAGGTAAATAAACAAAACTTGCAGAAATGATTTCCATACTTTCGAAGTAATAACGCAATAGATTTGAAGAGAAGTGCATTTCAAATGTATCGGAGACGGAGGGCGTTTTTCTCCCTCGTGTTTACCGTTTGCTCTGCCCTCGGCGGGTGGCGCTCGCCTGCTAAGTGCACCAACGGCGCTGGCTGTCCGCAGAGACGAGATTGCGTCTCCGCCGCCACCGCCGCCGCCTGCAAATCCCAGACTTCTCGCAGCACGTGCGCTGTGCCGCGAGAGGCGTGGCGGGGGCGGGGAGGAGGCGGGACGGGGCGGGGCGGCCGCCTGTCCGCCCAGGGAGTGGCGGCCTTTTTAACCACATTCATTTAAACTCCGCGAAAGTTGGCGGAGCGACGCGCCCCGCCGCCCGCGGCCAGTGTCCTGCCGCCCGATCGTCCTCCAGGCCCCAGCCTGGCCTGCCTCCGTGGCGTGCGCGCGCCCGCTCCGCGCCGCCGCCACGCCTCGGCGCGCGCCGCCTTCGCCTCCGGCAGGCGACTTCTCCCCGCGCGCTGGCGCGCTCCTTCCTGTTTTGCGGCAGCCGTTCGACACTTCAGAGGCGTATTGCGCCGCCGGAATAAATTCCTGCTCTAAATAAATTACGCGTGTGGGGGTCGGCCCGCCGGCGATCGCGGTGGGGTTGAAACAAGTGCGGCCGCGGGGGCGGTATCGGTTGCCGGGCCGGAGGCGGTGGCGGTGGTGACGTGGGCGTTGGCGGTGTGTGTGTGTGTGTGTGTGTGTGTGTGAGAGAGAGCGGGAGAGAGGCGGAGGCCACTGGCTTAGGGCCGATGCGGCGAGGACGGGGGCAACCCGAGCGGAAGCCGCGGGGGCGGGACACCGTTGTCGCATTCGGCTGCTCTCTCTCCTCGAGCCGCCCCCTCGCGCCGTCGCACGTGCGAGTGCCCAAGTCGGCTTCGCGTAGCACCGAGTTGCTCGCAGCTCGCAGCAATGAAGCACCGGGATCTCTATATTTCAGCAAACGAAGGGCTTTACGAATACGGATTTCGGTCGGAACTTGCAGTTGAAAATTCAACGAAATTATATTCGGTATCCAGATAGAAAGTATAAGAAAGGTACACCATCAGAAATTTCCGAATCACTTGAATGTAGTTGTCATTAAAGTAATTATTATATGCTCACATTATATTTCAAGTATATATGTTCGTTAGAATGCAAAAACCAAAGCCTTTTGATCATATCTGGAAGGAATAATCTTAATGAACTGGTGATTATGAATACAAGAGATGAATGATAAGAGGCAGGGGAAACGTAAGAACCTCTACATTAAAACTACGCTGATTTTAACGTGTGTATTAAATTAATGTAAAAATATATTTTGATCTTTTTAATATTCAAGATAACCTTAATTTCAATGTACAATACATTATTCTACATTAAATTTAATGACATTTCTCACAGTGTACTTTATTTGGTGCTTAGAACAATTTTTAATTCAGCAATATACTTTTGAATGTTCGTGGAACTGACTGTACCAATCGCGGATTTTATGGATGGGGGACTGTAGTGAGCGATAATCAAAACATTTCATTATTTAACTTTTGACGAACAGATAATTTAATGTTTGGTGAACAGATGAAATAAATGAAGGACAAGAAAACCACTGAGATATATTCTGTCACATAACGAGATGACGGAAATCTAAAAATCTGAATCGAATGAGAACAGTTTCTGAAAGAGCAACGTACCCTGAAAAACAGCAATAAAAATTGTGGTTTTGACTTCTTCCCACTGATACCTTCACACGTCAATGGCAACCTTGTTTTGAATAACAACAACGTTCAACGCTATTTTGTGTGTGTCAAGCGAGTTGTAACTAAGAATTAATTTCGTTTTGTAGTCTCTTCAATTTAATAACAGAAATTTTGTGAAGCTTATATTTTCGACTGAGGTATGAGTATTTACTACATTATCAGCATTATGAAACACCACCTTTTGAAAGTAAAATCATATTTTAATGAACTCCTTGTGCTTAATGCTTTGTTGAGAATATAACTATTCTCGTTATTCTTCTTGTGAAACACTCTAGAGGAAATTGTAATGGCTTTTAGTCGTATTCTTGCATCTTTATCGTTTTATGAACACCCATTGTGTTGTATGCTTAACTTGGGTGCACTTCTATAAATACGAATTATTACAAGCACTTGAAAGCCTTTCGAGTGGTTGGTTTGAAGGAGTACATACAACGCTATGCTTGGAAATATTAAAGCAGAGAAGAACATATTTTATGTTCTGTATAGAAAATGTATCTCAAGTTTCATTGAAATTATTATGAATAACGAAAACCACTAAGAATATACACGAGCTGTGGAGATTTTTGGAAAACACAGAATCATTGTTAGAATGTTAGAAATAAAGTTAATTTTATTGCATACCTAATTTGACAAATAAATAAACGTTTGCTTTCTTACTCATTTGTAGAACTTTTAGGAAAAGATATGTTTTTACATATAAGAACCACTTTATAAGATTAATCACTTGCTAATATCAATATTCTGAGTTAGTTTTGTCTAATTGTTAAAACAAAAGAGAGCTTGGAAATAGCATAGTGCATATAAGGAATAAAACAATTTTATTTTTTACTCATACGTTATAGCTTGTTATCGCCTTATTAATTTTCCTAGCTCAAAAGGATTGTAGTTACAAAAGAAATATGGAAACAGTTGAACGATGCTAAATATTCTCTTATGGACGGGAGGGAAATTTGAAAATATAAAGCGAGTCAAGTTAACATCTAGTTAATTAGTGAATAACTAAATCTAAATCAATAAAATTAGGTACAAAATATAATTGTGTATGTACCACGGGCGTTAACTGGTTCTAATGATCGTGGTCGATAAAAACCCCTAAGGCATTTTGTCGCCCTCGATAATTAGAATCATTATAACGCCCTTGGTGCATAAAGAACTATAACTTACAGTTGACGTTGAGAATGATACGTTTGCTGACCGCAGGGGGCACATCATTGGAGGCAATGCAAAGGAAAGCCCCCATCTGCCGACGGTCCAGTCGCCAGAAGTGAAGGGTGCTGCCGTTGTAATTTTCCACTGAAACAGAGAGAAACCACGCAATTTGAGAGGTGTTGAATTGTTACAATTTTAGCGGTGATTTGTTCAAAATTTATGGGAAACTCATTTAGAAGAAAGCAATTAAATGACAGGTTCATTCCCCTAAGTTAGCATTTTCAACTACAATTTTTTAAAATTATTCTTCTGAAAAACGTGGGAGATGGAAACCACTAATCAAAATTCATAAAAATCTACGTCTGAAACTAACATGACTTTCGAGTGAAGAGTGCAGTAATTCTCCAGTTCTATCTTCCAACGTCATAATTCTTCTCTAAAAATATTATTTAGACACTGCTTCTCTGTCTAGTCCATTGAATACGCAACGCAAATAGGTTTTTTGGTTATTGTGAAATAAATCTGCTCCAGGTATTCCTTGTTGATCAGATAACTCTAAAGGTCTCAGTTCAAGAGTGGAAATTTTTCATCTTTAATTATCCTAGCTTTCAACCTAGCTCACTATGAAATTTGTTATTCTATAAAAAGACACACAAAGTTATTTCACGTCACCGATAAATGAATTTTCCGAAGCAGGGCGTAATTTACCTCTAAGCGAAACTCACGTTACAAAGTTGAATAAGTTACGTCACTCTAGCCGCAATAACGATCAAACTCCCACCGCGAAAAGTCATACAAAAGCCACGCGCGACAAAAGAATTTCTCGCTGAAACTCCGCAAACGAGACACGGGGTCTCACTGCAGCGAAGGAGAAGTCGCCACGGACTATAACTCGCACAGACATATTTCCCCTTTCTTTTCGCGGAGAAGGGGGAAAAAAGAGAACTTGAAGAGACGATTCCGCTCAGACGCGGAAGCGATATTTTTGTCCGACAGCAGCGTCGTTTATAAAAGAAACGCGACCCACCTGTTCCCTAAACGCTCTTTGTTTGCTTGTTTGCTCCGAGGCCGCGACGCCGCCGACGACGACGGCCCTGCTTGGAGCGAGCTTTCTCTCCGAGATCGGTGTTGCACGAGTTGGCGTGGGCGGGGGCGGGGGCGAAGACCCTCTGTCTGTGTTGTCGACAGCTCCTAGCGCTGCGCTCTGCCTTTTAGCGAGGATGAGGCAAACGCCTCGAGAGAAGGGTGCAGATGGCTCGGATGAATCCTAAGCTGGTATGAGTATGAATCCTACACACTGTTACTCGTGATCGTATTTGTCTACTTTATTCACCTAGCGTCCTTTGAAACTCTTTCATCCTCTTGTCTCGTTCTCTTGTTACCTGTACGCTCACCAGACGACCTTCCATCGCAATTTTCTAGTTCCCTTGTCTGCTCTTCTCCGTCTAGTTTACCTTCTTTTATCTTTTAACATTTTCTTTCCCTTTCTCTCGTCTTCTTTTTTCTCTTCTCTTGACTGACTTTTTTGTCTCCCAATTCATTAACCTTTCATTCGCAATGTCTTCTCCATACCTCTTCCGTTCGATCTTTTATTCTTTCCATTTCTCTTTTGTTCCTCTAGCCCTCTCCCAAATATTTTTCTACTTTTGCACCCAGTCTTTTGCGTCAATTTTTCCCTCAATCACAGTCAACTTTCTTTACATCCATCTTGTCCCTCCTCTCACAACAAAACACAAAGCGATTCATTCAAATTCGATTAGCCTAATTGT
>BOPP01000266.1:382537-395152 GCA_017312745.1 Gryllus bimaculatus
CCTCCCATCGCCTTCGCAGTCACCCTCGCCATCATCTCTCGCCTCTCCCTCTCATCTCTCACACACGTCCCTGTCCTCACCCTCGTCCTCGTCCTTACCCCTTCTCTTCACTCCTTAACCATGCCCCTGCTCAAGTCCAGCGCTGCCGACCCCGCCTCCCCATGTTGCAAGTTGGATAACTCTACCGGCGTCCGCGTCTCCTCTCATCCCCAGCTCCGTTGTGGCTGTCTTCGTCCGCAGGTGGCCCCTATCCTCTGGCCAAGGGGCCCTGGAGATGGAGGATGTAACGCAAACGGCACAATGTGGGATGGATGCAAGGGGCAAGAATGCAATAAGAGACCGAATTAAAGATGTTATACATCATCAAACACACAGATAGTGATCAACCCCAAAAATGATAATTTTGAACTAGAAAGATGTTGTTATAAGAATGTCGTTCATTTCGCGATAATATATGAAGTAATTTACTATAATACCACTGTCCTATGAACGGTCTTTAACAAATATTTACCAGAAAAAAATGACAATTTTATCGGCATAATTATTTACTTAAACCGAACTCTGAGTTGTATCACTTATTTGTGCGAGTGTTTATGAGTGAGTATAATAGACTGATTGTGGAAACAGTTGGATAGTACGATAATGAAAGGTAATGTTAACGTAGTATTTTAGAAATTTTAATGGTGGCGAAAAAAGGAAAACGCTTGTGTCTCTCACCACAATGGAGGTCAAGAACGACAGTGCTGTGGTGGTTGATTGATTGATTAGCGATTCTGCTAATGTTATTAGTTACTTAAGTGTAGTACATGTTTATTCCGAGGAAAAGGTGTGAACATTAACCACTGTGTGGCAAGATCCGGCGCCAACCTACACGTCGGTCCGAAAGGTTTTCCCCAACCTGTTCCAACCTAGGCATGCTCTAAGCCCTCAACTGGTCTCCCGACATGTGTGGTAGTGTAATGTAGGTAAGTGTAAGAGTGTGTAAGTAAGGAGTGAGAATAGGAAAAGAGGAAGGAAATATCAAGGTTGGTTCGTGGCCTGTTTGTTAGAGTTCTACTACGCCATTCCGCTGGTGTTGACCGGAGAAACCACGGAAAACTACCGATCAGAGCAGCAGAACGCTACAATTCTCCCGCAGACAGCGGCTAAACTCGACCTAGCTGTCTAGCTAGAGTCGAAAATCCTGCCACTCGATCCCTAGGACCTTCTGGTCACAGGGACTGTATTTGTGCTGGTGGGGGTGATGGTAGTGGTGGAGGAGCTGGTTCTAAAGTCGGCAGCATGAGTCCATGCGAGAGAGGGAATTTGGAGGGTCAACGTTTGTAGGGTGGGCTGAAAGGAAGGGCTTTGAATTTAGCCGGCAAGAGGAAGGAGCTGCAGGAAGGCTAGGTAGACTTATATAAAAATGCTCCCAGGAAGAAGCTTTACGTCCGGAATTAGTCGACCATAGTTTTTATGCTTTTTTGTAAAGTTAATTCAGTGTTGCAATAGAGAAGGTTTGACGTTACTAATTAAAAATCTAACGGATGAACTAACCTAATATCGTTTTAACCCCTCTAACAAATGCAAAGATCGCTCTTCGTACGCAAATTTCGGTTGCTGTAAGTTTCCGACATTTGCGTAAGAAAATTTTATTCCTACGTTTGTTTAATTATTATCGTGTTTCATTATCTATCCTATTGGTAATGACATGTAATTACAAGCAGCTGAGAAATATCAAGTCAACTGATGTTATCATATGAAAACAAATTAAAATTCATAGGCGTTCACAATAATTACAAAAGAATTCGCCAATGTGTATGTTACTGCCAAACTTTTCCAACCAGAACTCCTTTACCTATAGAAAACTCCATCGAACATAATTTATGCAGGAAGTTTTAGAAGTATTTAATTTTTTCTCAACTTTTCTCAGGAATAGTTATACATGTAATTTCTGTGTCAAGTAGAAAAATTTATTTTGTTCCCACAAATAGCTACAACTTGACGTGGTAGTTGCCAGACAATTTTCTTTAGGGAAATTATCATTCTTAATTCACACTTTATGAAACAAAATAATATTTAGAATATGCCATTGAACAAAATCTGGAGATGCTTTCAGTATTTAGTATTTTATGAATTGCATGAATTGTCGTATCTTGACTTCTAATCTGTTCTTTTAAAAATATCGAATAAAGGTGACAAAGTTTTGACGTTTTATAAGGTATGAGATAAGGAAATGATTTAGTAGAGTACAGAGGTATTCATAAGAATGCCTTCTAGCAAAATTAAGAAAATAGAAAAGTAAGAGCTACTAAATTTCAGAATCAATATTTATTTATTTAAAAGAAGAACAACTCCTGTATTAGATATTACCGTTTGTTAATACCATTCCATTATTCCAAATTTGAGCTCTTTACAGAGGAGTGAGCAAATTGATGATATCCATTGAGAGCGAAACATAACTTCTACATTCTGAAAGCTAATTAGCAGATTTTTAGCTCCCAGTGACATCACTGAAAAGATACATTTAGAGAAACAACAAATACAGTGTTAAAATATAATATCATATGTTATCGTTGTAAACAGCCCTTGTGAAAATAATTCATCAATACATCGCATGGATAACGGGATGAAAATTCATATTTTAATTTGTCTATTACTGTGACTTTAAGATGCCATACGAGTTTTCAATAGTAATACTTCGCCAGATGTTTTGTGAATTCATGACTAGAGCCCAAAATTTCAGGCATATATTTGACATAAACTAATCAGGTAAAAGGTATTTATATTTACTAAAATAGACAAGCAATTTTTTTTAGATAAAGTAGATATGCAAAAACATATGTAAACAATGTAAATTCAGCATTTAAAACTAAAAATAAGTATAAAAAATTAATAATTAAAATGATTCACATTTTTATTCTAACTCTAAAATTTACATTAGCACTTACGTGGAAGGAAACGAACATGTCTTTGTAATTTTGATAGCACATGACTACCCGGTCTGATGACTACCAATTAGTTTTTCTCGCGACACTGTCTCTTCGAAATGATGTTTTGAATTCTCATTAAATATTGAAATGGTGAAAAAGGAAATATAGTTTCCATTCTTTGCACTTTCATAATCCTCAGCGCCGAGAAGGGTATACGATATCGTATCATATACAGATTGATCAAGATCTTAAAACGGATCAGAGGCCATAAACAAAAACAGGGATTTCTAGTGACTGAACAAAGCTTTACAGCATCAATGAAAAAAAATCAGAAATCTTGACTGGTATCTTTTTTTTCTCATTTCAATTTTTAACACTAACTGGCTTTCAAACCTCAGCTTCCCCAGAAAGAGAAACTAGGCCGTGCTTTCGTGCTGTCGAGGCTTGTAGGCATGTTTCAAGTGTGATCGAGATCGGGTACCAGAAGAAAACAAGTAATGACCAAAAGGAGCGAAAAGGCAAAAATAGGGCGAAATACTAAAAACGGGCATCAGAAACTAAAATAGGTCAGAAAAGGGAATACAACAACTACAAAAGTACAATTAAGTAATTCATATTGTTAAGTCTTAAAATCGTAACAATACCAAAAAGGCATTTAGCCAAACTTTCGGGCTCTTTTTATGACGTAAATATTATGGAACACAGGCACTTAAAAATTATTTGTCGAGTTCCTTTTAATTACTTGATTAAGAGTATAATTTTACCGTTACATTTCATGCTATATCTTACACTATTTACCTTTATTAAACTCAGACATCGAAAGAAGTTCTACTTTCAAACATTGATCATGTGTCCCACATAGACCCAAACATAAGAAATGGTTTCATGAAAAATCCTATTTATTTTTTATGTGATTCTTATTGCAGATTAATATATCACAAAAATGTAGATGTAGTGTTCTGCCACCAGGTTGCTACACCTACCGCAGAAGATAAATCTTTCTTCTTCTTCTTCTCCATTTCAGGGATAGGCAGAAGTGGCCTGTTCCGTCTTCCTGGCACATAGAACCATCCTTTCTGGGTCGCGCCGATATCTCTTCTTCCCTTGGTTGGTAGTTCATCACTAGATTGTGCGCAATACGCATCTTCCTCCATTCTTTCCGAGATATGCGCCGCCATTCTTTTCTGTTTTCTACCGCATCCTTTCATTTATGTTGTATAGATTTAGTTAACTTTTACGGCATGTCCTCATTTGCTTATCTGGTCTTGTTTGAGGCCAGCTTTAACTTTCCTAAGAATCTCATTTCTGCTGCTTGGAGCTTTACTTTTGGTCTCTTTTTTTTCATTACCACGATCACTTCCATACAGCAGAAACTAGCAGCCCATTGTCTGATAGAACTTCATTTTTGTGTCTTTCCTTGCTTTGTTCTGTAGTGTTCTGTTTATTATTCCACATGATTGATTGCAAATTTATATAGTTTTATTTTCTATGTCTTTATCTGCTGCTCAGTAACTGATGTCACAACCAAGCGTAATTGAAAATTTGAAGTCTGCGTCCGATCACTGTGGTTGTCAATAACTATTTTTGAGCGTATGGGGATATTTACCCGCAATGCGGCCATAACTTTAGTCTGTCGTTTTTAGAAATTCGGAGATTATACTCTTTTCTTCCCAGTTGATGCAGTGTGTATACAGCTTTTTGCAGATCATCTTCACTTTCTTGCAGTATTGTAACGTCATCTGCACAAAGTAGAACGTTTAGGTGTTTATTCTGCTTCATCTCTTGATTTATTATCTCTTGAAGCAGAGATAATAAATCTATCAAAACATTTAAATGAAACAATGCTCTTTTAAGATATTTCAAAAGAAGCGAGTGACTCAAGGAGAAGCCTTTTTGCGGGCTTTCTCGTTTCAAGGCACTCCAGGTAATAGCAATGACGCGGAAACGCTGTAAAGCGGCCACCCATTCAGCAAAACCAATAGGGATTGCGGAGGCAGCATGTGCTACGCCGCCGCCTCGCCGGATCGCCACCGATCGCCAGCTAATGCGAGACCATTACCCGCGAATGGCGCCGCTGTATCGTTCCGCTAAACCGACTCATTCCGCACCCGAGTGGCGGCGCGCGCCCCCCCGGTGGAGGTGGTGGAGTCGGAGGTGGAGGTGGAGCCGACGGAGGTTGTGGAGTCAAAGGTGAGTGGAGGTGGAGGCGGAGCCCATGGAGGTTGTGGAGTCAGAGGTGGAGGTGGAGCCGATGGAGGTTGTGGAGTTAGAGGAGGTTGCGGAGCCGATGGGAGGCTGTGGAGTCAGAGGAGGAGGCGATGGAGGTTGTGGAGGTGAAGATGGCGGAGTTGCAAGAAGCAACGGTGTTAGCGAAGACGCTGGCAACGGAAGTCTAGTTGGGATAATGGTAATGTCGACAACCATGATGAATGCGAGAGAGCGGGCTCAGGGCATCTATTGATGTCACTGTAGCGCACTAATTTTCATAAGTTTCATTGTTACTACACGTGTATTCTCAGTTAGAATATCGTATTACAGGGGAGTATTATGAGAAATTAATGCATTTCAATTGTAATAAAATCTACAATACAGTTCATTAGGAATAATAATTTAGTTTACTTAGATAGCCAATAATGTAATTCATAAAGTTAATGTCAAATTCTAAGTGTAGATATACTTTATTGTTTTGTTCATTTTAAAAATACATGCTTGTTTTCGAGACATATGAAATGTGAATGTTTTCGAAACCGACAAAAGAATCGTATACGAATTACTGATTGAGTTCAACTAAAAGCCAGCTTTGCCGCTGAATCTGCAGCGTTATTAGGGTTTGAGTCTCGACCGATCGGTGACAGATTTGTGAAACAAGTTACATATCCAGGTCGAATGCAGTCGCTATCTGGGAGAGAAACCTCGCGGCCGGCTGCTCCGATCGGTAGTTTTCTCTGATTTCTTCTATCAATACCAGGAGAATGCTGGAATAGTACCATAAAGAGGGACTTCATATTCCGCAATCTTTCCTTCCTCATACTTGACTTCTCTTCCCTCCTTACATTCATACAAACACAAGCACTAAGTCGGTAGACCAATCGGGCGCTTAAAGCTTGTCCAGGCTGGGCGGTATCTCGCTTTTACCTGCAGGGAGATTTCTTGCAAACCGTGTAGATGAATGCTAGATACCTAGCTTTGCGCTATAGCTTTAATGATTGCATAACGAATACGCATATTACGCATTATACGCATATATATCGACACCTAGTGGAGGAAAACACTAGTCCACCCGAAGTAAAAAAAATAATTGTTACACTAACTATAACTCTGGCCGTTGACTTACGCGTAAACATCAATCAATTAATTAATCAATCACGCTATTTCAATCACTCACTCTTGTTACCCTAGATTACAAAGGCGACGCATTTGGTTCCGAAAACTTCCCATTTCCCCATCCCTCCTACTTACTCCCAGTTTCTGAAGCTCTAGGAACATCCATTGGGTGCGTAGCCAATGGCTACTCGTTACCTTGTGGGCGTGCCTATTTCCGATGTACGCCATCAAGCGTCCCGTCCAGTAGACTATATCTTTGTAATAACGTCAGTTATTTTTTGCGCTACATTGCCTAAAATTGCAGATAATGAATACAGAAATGAATAGTTAAATAATTAATTTCAGTGTATCGTTGTAAAACCGACTTTTCTTTATTTTTACCCAAAGTAGTCCGTCAGACTTCGCTTTTATAATAACACTTCGAACAGGGTGCCTCTTTAATCTAGGGTTGACCACTCAACACATCATTTCAATACAAGTTTCCTAAAACTTTCATAGAAATAATTGAAAACAAATAAGGAAACTACAAGTGATAATTTTTCATTTAAAATTTTAAAATTACTGTTTTTCTACTTCGTATGTAAACTTCATATTTTTTTATAGCAGAAGCATTAGACTTAAACATCTTGTGCATTTGTCGTTACGTTTAGATGTCTCATGGAAGTTATAAGCAATAAAATCGTTTAAACAGAAAATATCGCTTTCACGCTTAAAATTTGCAATATGCGTATTCGTAATGCAATCATTCGAGCTATAGCGCAAAGTCTGCTGGGCCGCGATCAAACGTGTAACACGAATTCATAGTCGCATCGCCACTAAGTAATGGGAATGTCGCCGGGGTTCTGTACGCGCCGGTCCATTTCACAGCATTATTTACCGCTGATTTCCAGAGCAAATCCGCGCGGAAAATTCGGCGCGCGGCGGTGCGCCGGCCCGCGCCGTGGCCACGTGGCGGCGGACGTCCGGCGCGCTATCGGATCCGGGCGGAACGCGGACCGCAGCGGCGAGGCCATTCTCGCGGGCGGCCGGACGGGAAATGAAAATTTCAATATTTTAATTATGTCTATTACTAGTGACTTTAAAATGCCATACGAGTTTTCAATAGCTAATACTTCGCCCAGATGTTTTTGATGGAATTACATAGACTAGAGCCCAAAATTTCAGGCACTATATTTGACATTAAACTGAATCAGGTAAAGGGGATATTATATATTTACTAAAAATAGACAAGCAATTTATTTTATAGATAAAGCTAGGATATGCAAAAACATATGTAAACAATGCTAAATTCAGCCCCTATTTAAAACTAAAATAAGTATAAAAAATTATAATAATTAAAATGATTCACATTTTTATTCTAACTCTAAAATTTACATTAGCACTTACGTGAAGGAAACGAACATGTACTTTTGTAATTTTGATAGCACATGACTACCCGGTCTGCATGACTACCAATTAGTTTTGCTCGCGACACTGTCTCTTCGAAATTGATGTTTGGAATTCTCATGAAATATTGCAAAATGCGTGAAAAGGCAATATACGTTTCCATTCTTTGCACTTTCATAATCCTCAGCGCCGAGAAGGGTATACGATATCGTATCATATACAGATTGATCAAGATCTTTAAAACGGTACAGAGGCCCATAAACCAAAAACCCCAGGCGATTTCGTTTTTTTATAGTGACTGAACAAAGCTTTACAGCATCAATGAAAAAAGATCAGAAATCTTGACTGGTATCTTTTTTTTCTCATTTCATTTTGAACACTAACTGGCTTTCAAAACCTCAGCCCTTCCCCCCCCTTTCCCCCCACCAGAAAGAAGAACTAGCGGCCGTGCTTTCGTTGCCTGTCGAGGCTTGTAGGCATGTTTCAAGTCGTGATCGCAGATCGGGTACCAGAAGAAACAAGTAATACCAAAAGGAGCGAAAAGGGCCAAAAATAGGCGGCCCGACGAATACTAAAACGGGGCATCAGAAAGAAACTAAAATAGGTCAGAAAAGGATACAACTACAAAAGTACAATTAAGTAATTCAGTATATGTTAAGTCTTAAAATCGTAAACAATACAAAAAGGCCATTTTTAGCCAAACTTTCCGGGCTCTTTTTATGACGTAAAGATTATTGAACACAGGCAACTTTAAAAATTATTTGGTCGAGTTACTTTTAATTACTTGATGAAGAGTTTATAATTTTACCGCTTACATTATGCTAGATCTTACACTATTTACCTTATTAAACTCAGACATCGAAAGAAGTTCTTACTTTCAAACATTGATCATGTGTCCCACATAGACCCAAACATAAGAAATGGTTTCATGAAAAATCCTATTTATTTTTTATGTGATTCTTATTGCAGATTAATATATCACAAAAATGTAGATGTAGTGTTCTGCCACCAGGTTGCTACACCTACCGCAGAAGATAAATCTTTCTTCTTCTTCTTCTCCATTTCAGGGATAGGCAGAAGTGGCCTGTTCCGTCTTCCTGGCACATAGAACCATCCTTTCTGGGTCGCGCCGATATCTCTTCTTCCCTTGGTTGGTAGTTCATCACTAGATTGTGCGCAATACGCATCTTCCTCCATTCTTTCCGAGATATGCGCCGCCATTCTTTTCTGTTTTCTACCGCATCCTTTCATTTATGTTGTATAGATTTAGTTAACTTTTACGGCATGTCCTCATTTGCTTATCTGGTCTTGTTTGAGGCCAGCTTTAACTTTCCTAAGAATCTCATTTCTGCTGCTTGGAGCTTTACTTTTGGTCTCTTTTTTTTCATTACCACGATCACTTCCATACAGCAGAAACTAGCAGCCCATTGTCTGATAGAACTTCATTTTTGTGTCTTTCCTTGCTTTGTTCTGTAGTGTTCTGTTTATTATTCCACATGATTGATTGCAAATTTATATAGTTTTATTTTCTATGTCTTTATCTGCTGCTCAGTAACTGATGTCACAACCAAGCGTAATTGAAAATTTGAAGTCTGCGTCCGATCACTGTGGTTGTCAATAACTATTTTTGAGCGTATGGGGATATTTACCCGCAATGCGGCCATAACTTTAGTCTGTCGTTTTTAGAAATTCGGAGATTATACTCTTTTCTTCCCAGTTGATGCAGTGTGTATACAGCTTTTTGCAGATCATCTTTCACTTTCTTGCAGATTGTAACGTCATCTGCACAAAGTAGAAACGCTTTAGCGTGTTTATTCTGCTTCATCTCTTGATTTATGTATCTCTTGAAGCAGAGATACATAAATCTATCAAAACAGTTAAATGAAACAATGCTCATTTATAAGATATTTCAAAGAAGCGAGTAGACTCAAGGAGAAGCCTTTTTGCGGGCTTTTCTCTTTTCAAGGCACTCCAAGCGTAAATAGCAATGACGCGGAAACGCTGTAAAGCGGCCACCCTATTCAGCAAAACCAATAGGGATGCGAGGGCAGCATGTGCTACGCGCCGCCTCGCCGGCATTCGCCACCGATCGCCAGCAGGAATGCGAGACCATTACCGCGAATGGCGCCGCTGTATCGTTCCGCCAAAAACCGACTGCATCGCACCCGAGTGGCGGCGCCGGCCGCCCCCGGTGGAGGGGTGGAGTCGGAGGTGGCAGGTGGAGCCGACGGCAGGTTGTGGAGCAAAGGTGAGTGGAGGTGGAGGCGGCGATGGCCCATGGAAGGTGTTGTGGAGTCAGGGAGCGTGGAGGGTGGAGCCGCATGGAGGTTGTGGAGTCCAAAGGGGTGAGGTGGAGGCGGAGCCCAGGGAGGCTTGCTGGAGTCAGAGGTGGAGTGGAGCCGCATGGAGGTTGTGGCAGTCACGAGGTGGAGGCATGGCAAGCCGATGCGCAGACGTTGTGGCAGCTTAGAGGAGGTTGCGGAGCCGGATGGAGGCTGTGAGTCAGAAGGAGGAGGCGATGGAGTGTGCGAGGTGAAGATGCGCGAGTTGCAAGAAGCAACGGCTTGACTGTTAGCGAAGACGCTGGCAAACGGAAGTCTAGTTGGGGATAATGCCAGCTAATGTCGACAAACCATGATGAATGCGAGAGAGCGGCGCTCAGGGCATCTATTATGTCACCCTGTAGCGCCACTAATTTTTCTCATAAGTTCATTGTTGACTACACGTGTATTCTCAGTTAGATATCGTATTACAGGGGAGTATTATGAGAAATTAATGCATTTCAATGGTAATAAAATCTACAATACAGTTCATAGGAATAATAATTAGTTACTTAGATAGCCCAATAATGCTATTCATAAAGTAATGTCAAATGCTAAGTGTAGATATACTTTTATTTTTTGATTCATTTTAAAAATACATGCTTGTTTTCGAGACAATGAAATGTGAATGTGTTTCGAAACCGACAAAAGAATCGTAAATACGAATACTGCAATCTTGAGTTCAAACTAAAAGCAGCTTTGCCGCTGAAGCTGCCAGCTTATTTTAGGGTTTGAGCTCTCGACCGATCAGGTGACAGATTGTTGAAACAAGTTACATATCAGTCGAATGCAGTCGCATATCTGGAGAGAAACCTCGCGCCGGCTGCTCCGCATTGGTAGTTTTCTCTGATTTCTTCGATCAATACCAGGAAGAATGCTGGATAGTACCATAAGAGGGACGTCATATCTCCGCAATCTTTCCTTCCTCATACTTGACTTCTCATTCACCTCCTTACATTCATACAACACAAGCCACTAAGTCAGGTAGACCAAAATCGGGCCGCTAAAGACTTGTCCCCGAGGCCTGGGCCGTATCCGCTTTTACCTGCCAGTGAGAATTTCTTGCAAAACCGCTGTAGATGAATGCTAGATACCTAGCTTTGCGCCTATAGCTTTAATGATGCATAACGAATACGCATATACGCATTATACGCATAATATATCGACAAACCTAGTGGCAGAGGAAAACACTAGTCCACCCGAAGCTAAAAAAAAAGAATGCTTACACTAACTATAACTACTGGTCGTTGACGTACGGCGTAAACATCAATCAATAATTAATCAATCACGCTAATTCAATCACTCACTCTTGTTACCCTAGATTACAAAGGCGACGCATTTGGTTCCAAAAACTTCCCATTTCCCCATCCCTCCTACTTACTCCCAGTTTCTGAAGCTCTAGGCAACATCCCATTGGAGTGCGTAAGCCAATGGCTACTCGTTACCGTTGTGGGCGTGCCCTATTTCCGATGTACGCCACAAGCGTCCCGTCCAGTAGACTGATATCTTTGTAATAACGTCAGAATTATTTTTTGCGCCTACATTGCCTAAAATTGCCCAGATAATGAATACAGAAATGAATAGTTAAATAATTAATTTTCCAGTGTATCGTTGTTAAACCGACTTTTCTTTTATTTTATTACCCAAAGTAGTCCGTCAGACTTCGCTTTTATAAACACTTCGAACAGGGGCACCTGCTTTAATCTAGGCGTTGACCACCAACAACATCATTTTCGAATACAATGTTTCCTAAAACTTTCATAGAAATTAATTGAAAACAAATAAGGAAACTACAAGTGATAATTTTCATTTAAAATTTTAAAGATTACTGTTTTGTCGACTTCGATATGTGTAAACTTCATAGTTTTTGCTTTAATAGCAGAAGCATTAGACTTAAAACATCTTTGTGCATTTGTCGTTTACGTTTAGATGTCTCATTGGAAGTTATAAGCAAATAAAATCGTTTAACAGAAATATCGCTTTCACGCTTAAAATTTGCAATATGCTATTCGTAATGCAATCATCGAGCTATAGCGCAAAGTCTGCTGCGGCCGCGATCAAACGTGTAACACAATTCATAGGTCCGGCATCGCCACTAAGTAATGGCCGAATGCTCCGCCGGGCTTCTGTTACGCGCGCGTCCATTTCACAAGCATTATTTACCGCTGATTGCCAGAGCAAAATCCGCGCCCGGAAAATCGGGCGGGCGGGGCTCGCCGGCCCGCCGCCGTGGCCACGTGGCGGCGGACGGCCGGGCGCGCTATCGGATCCGGGCGGAACGCGGACCGCAGCGGCGAGGGCCATCTCGCGGGCCGGCCGGACGCCATGAGGGGCGGCGTCCCGGGTGGGTGGGCGGAGGTAGGAGCTGTGGGCGTAGGGGCGCGGGCGCGGCCGCTGGCCGAGGCGAGGGCTGAGGGCGAGAGGCGATGGGCGTCCGGCAGAGGGCTGCGGTGTGGGCAGAGGGTGGGAGTGGGCAGAGGCGTGCGGCGGGCAGAGGGTGGGCGGTGCGGGCGGGCAGGAGGGTGGGGCGGGCGGGCGAGGCGCGGCGGGCGGGCCGCCGGCGGGCCCGCGGGCGTGGCGGGGGCCGGGCGGCGAGTCGAGGGCGGGGCGGGGGCGGGGCGGGGGCGGGGGCCGGGGGCGGCCAGGACGGGTGGATGAGGGCGGGCGGGCGG
>BOPP01000266.1:402723-413436 GCA_017312745.1 Gryllus bimaculatus
ATCATCATCACCCTAGACTTTCACCCTTCTCTTCTAGTGTCTTCCCAATCCCCTCCTTACGATTCTAAAACTACCCCACCTTCATCTCTATCCCTCTCACGAGTGTACATTCTCCTAACTTCCGATAGCGTCCTGACCATTCTCACGACGTGTTTCTATTTCTCCCATCGCCAATATATCACCAAAACTATCCTCGCCGCTCTTACCGCCTCTCCCTCCTGCACTCGTGTCCCTCCCGCCCCCCTCCCGCGCCGCAGTCGCTCGTAACTCGGGATGAAAAATTCTCAATTTCAGACGCGCAATAAAAGCCTTTACGAGCGCATTGCGGCGGCGGCGGCGGCGGCGGCTGCGCGGGCCGATCTGAATATGGGCGGTCGGCGACTCCCCGAACAGATTTAGAGGGAGCGCCACCGGCCGGCTGGCGGCCGCAGGGGCTGCGCGCCCGGGGAGGAGGCGCGCGTGCAGGTAGGAGACTTCACCGCACGGGTGTGTTTCACATGGAGAGTTACGAGGATGTTTACGGGTTTTATAAATGGAGGGAAACTGCTGTAGAGGTAAGAAGAATACACGCTGACTAATGAACGGCGAAAGAGGCAAGAAGCGCCTTTTCTCTTTGAGTGTGTCCTTTTAGCTTTACGTGTTTTTATCTTAGTACTTATTTTTTTGCTATGAGTGCAAAAAATATATTATTTAATAACGAATTAACGTCATATTTTAAATACGACAAACACATTATTTAAATTTCATTCAATTTTCTGCAGTTGTTTATAACTTTTTCTTAAACGTAGAAATGGCATGCAGGAAAATACAATCGACAAGATTTAAAACTGTGTTTCATAGAAACAAAGTTGTGTATAATTGCGTGAATCGTACGGTGGCACTAAAATTCTTCTCTCAGAATAACTGGCTCTGTAGTTTATGCAAAAAACCACAATTTAGGAGGAACCAAAAGACGTAAATGGTACTGTGCTCTTCATTTTAATCTCTCAACTCTTCAAAAACATGATACACGGTGAAAATACGTTCATAATTTTTTTTGAAGATATGATTTTGGAATAAACATCTTATTGAAAATCATTTTCGAATAATTATAAAATATTAGGAAAATTAATAAACTAAACTATGAATGAATGTTATTAACACTTAGTACAAATTACACAATTTTAGAATAAATTGCTGAGCAAGTGGTACTTATGTTCAGGTGAAACTGTGTAGGATTATATGTGCACTTGTGTTGCACAATAACTTGATTTAAATAATTGCTAGTAATCTATAAAAGTTTAAAAACTTGAAAATACGTCAAATTTGGTATTAAGATACCAGCAACAAATGCGTGGGTATTTGGAAAATTAGAAAAATTAATGTGTAAAAAATTAGTTCCAAAATTATCACCCACTTCTCTCTACATGAAATCTGTTGATAAATGTACAATTTAAAATTAATAACAAATTGCACTCAAAGCCATTTTAAAATGTTGACTAATTTAAGAGGAATATTCTTTCAAGATTGTTTCGTAATTGTAAATTTCCTAAGCTTTAATACATTATAATACTTAGAAACAGTGTTAGGTTTCCAAGATTTTAGGTCCCGGAACGCGCTCCAAACTAGTTATTATTTTAATAGAAATAATTATATATTCATTGTAAAATTTAATAATATTTGTGAAGGTATCGGAAAGCAGTTTCGTTGCGTTTCACCAGAAATCAAGCCCTTCTTATCAAACACGTTCTTCATACGAAAAGTGTGCCAGACCATTTGCTTCCTTTATCATACAGGAGGACTAGTAATCTATATATTCGTATTTACATATGAAATCTCAGGTTCTATAAACCTTTATTGGAATGGGGGTAATTGTTTGAAAATATATTGAAATAAGACGTTTAATGCTAATATAAAAATTATTGTCCTGGCGAATAATTATCCATTACTCTTCTTGTTCTCTACGCCTTTTATCGACACAGGGGTCGTAATTTGAAAAACACAGAATATATCAGATACCTTAAAACGTAATTAAAAGTTCGTAAACCCCTTTGGAAACATTACAACACCTTCTTGTCAATACAGTCCATAAGACGTCCTTGCCAAGTTCAGTGGTTGGTTGCCTTTCCACCATATTTAATTATTTCTAATCGTTATTGGTGAAAAAACTGCAAAAATGCTCTCAAAACGTCTTCATCATTCTTATTCATACTGATAGTGAGGTTGGTACGTTTGTTGGCGTCTAAGTTAATTTGGCTATTTATCGATTGGTTTCTTACCTTCTTGATTTGAATTATTAGTTTTCACTGAAATTGAAGAACTCGTCACACGAAATTGATATAGACATTTTTCATGTTTTTTAGGTTATATCATTCAATTATCCTGTTAATTGCTTCGAACTGTCTAAATTTACGTAAACTATCAATTTCAGCTTACTGTACTGTTACTGTGTTTATTTATTCTACCGAATATTTCTAAATGTATTGTGGTCATACATTTTAATTACATATTTTCTATTCATTACACTTCCATCATAGTTGATATCGTTGGAGAAGTATGAAATGACACATGAAAATAAATGCAATGAATCAGGAGGATCAGCCACGTTTTCAGGATCTATCCAGAACCCGCTGCTACCGATCGCAACCTTCCCCAGCGCATCTGACCTGCGCAAGTGCTCGTTGGCTGCGTGGGGCGCGAGGATTCTGCGAGCGGTGGGCGTCGAAGGGCGCGGAAGGGCAACCTCGAAGGGCAGGGCTGGCACGCTGGGTCGCGCCGGAGCCCGCGAGGCGGTGCGCACCGCCGCCCCGCGCCCTGCGTCCTTTGGCGCGTCCCGTGCCCTATTGCCGCAGTGCCTTGCTCTGCCCTCCTCGTTCGCTTTGCTCTTTTCTCCAGCTCCCGGTCCACCTCATCCGGCCCCACCTCGCTCCGCTCAGTCCCGTCCCACTCAGCCCCGTCTCGTCCCACTCAGCTCTGCCACGCCCCGATCCAGCCCGCCCGATCAGACCCGCCCCGATACATACGCCCGCCCGATACCAGCCCCATCAGACCAGCCCCGATCAGACCAGCCCGAATCAGGACCAGACCCGATCAGACGCACCCCGATCAGACCAGCCCCATTCAGACCAGCCCCGATCATGACCAGCCCGGATCATCACCAGCCCCGATCAGACAGCCCCATCAGACCAGCCCCAGATCAGACCAGCCCCATCAGACTAGCCCGTCAGACCGCCCTCAGATGGCGGCCCACTCTCCTCGCCCACTCTCCATTCGCACCCCAACTTGTTCTCATTTCACATCTCACTCCTGCATTCTCACTTCACTCCGTCACATCCAGCCCTGTGCACGTCCGGGGGTCACCCTGTCTGTCGCCTCCTGGTGACGCCTCGTCCACCTCCATGCACGGCCAGTTTCCTCCTCCCCGCCCAGCTTAAGCTCAGCCCGCCCGCATCCCGTTGCTTCGCGTCCCATCTCTCGCGCTGCGCTGGGCCGCGCGCGCCACGCTGCACCGCCTCTGCCCTTTTATCCTTGCCAGCGCCCGCTACGTCCGCGACCGCTCCTCGGCCCGCCGCCAGAGCCCGGGCTGACGTGGAAATTGGCTCGCGAGGAATACAAAAGAAACAAGAAATTGCGTGCGTCGAGAGCCCCTTTCGACAAGCCGATTGCAGGAACGCGCAGAGCGTCCGGGCTGTTGGACCCCGCTCCTCAAACGCCTCTCTCACCCATTTCACCCTTTCCCGCCCAGCCCCGGCTCCTCCCGCGCACGTAACCCTCGCCGCAGCTAGCGTTTGTCTCGCTGGCCCCGCCTGCGGATGCACAATGCACGGGATTGGCCGTCAGAGATGGGACCAAAGCACTCCGTAGTTGAAGCATTGTATTCCTAACACACAATTGCGGATAAAGAGAACTGTGGGGATGCGTGGTAATGCGATTTTGGGGGTTAAGTTACATTCCTACAGTTCATACTATTTTCCTAAACTGGGGTAATTTCGTAAATATTCCTTACAAGGTGCGATCGTTAATAATTTCTAATTTATCTAGCGCCACTGTTCGGGGCTCTGAAATCAAAATTCCGAAAGATTATATCTTGAGATATTTCTATAAAGATCTTTCATGTATAATTAATTGCACTTTACCCACGCAACAATACATATTTTCGTAATAATTACGTTGATACAGAAAACAACTCGCATTTATTGAAATAAGTGTTGAATGTTTTCAATAAACATCTAGTGGGAGCTGGCTCACACAATTTCCACTTCCACAAAAAGCTTACACCATGGTTGTATTTTATTTCCCACAGATCCAATCGTAATTTATCACGAAACTATACGGGTTTCGGAAATTTTTACTTGCAAAAATATGGACATCTGTGTTTTATTCCTTTACTGAGATGTTGCGTAATGTAAATGCCACGCTACTTCTCGTTCATTCCACATGAATGCTGCACTAGAGATGGTGATCACACTTCATGGGCTCTCGGCACGATTTCAGCCAAACATCAAATGGATATACATATAATAATGAACCTAAATTAAGTGTATTACGTTATTTCAACTTAGCTTTAATCTCTATCACTTCCACCCTTTCTGCACAAGCAGTGTTCAAACAAAACGTGCGCGCATAGTGAAACTACATTTATTTTCCACATGCAAATAAGTGAAATCGTCAGCAATTGTAACTTGATCTGGAAAACCTGGACAACACTCAGATGAGATGGTCAATTGACCGCAAGGTGAAGTGCATTACTAGTTTTTAAGGCACATTAAGTTTTTTTTATTATTCAAATTATGTACGAGATTGGCGCGATAGCCCGTGAACGGGCTCAGGCCACCGGGACGTCCTTGTCTCATGCCATGGGGTTAAGGAGATACGGTGTTAGCATCGTAGACATCCCACGCGGTATTCCGATATTCTATACCTAAGAAGTGAATTTTCTCATCGGTCACGCGTTCAACATATTGTAGCGCTTACGAAATAAATTCAAATAATTTAAATTGAGAAAGCAGACTAAGAAATTTTGACTGAAGAAAAAAACATACAGGCGTCACGCGCCTGCACCCCTTTCTTTGCAACAGCCACGGTACCCCTGACCCATTTTCGAAGTTTATGACACCCACCAAACCCAAACAAAGGGGTAACTGAAAAGCGCCAGCGGGAGCCACAGCTGAATACTTCCGCGAAACCGTCTGTCATCGTGATCGGAGATCCCGAAGCAATAATTCCAGTGCCGCCCCCTCAAGACGTGACCTTACTTTCGAATCCAGACAACCAAAAAATTCCTTATACCTCCGCCGGAGCCTATTGGCCAAATTTAGTTGTACAACTCCATACACCTTTAGCAATAGCGAAGCGATCTCTGGTAGGGGATCAAGAACATATGAGGAGAAAAGGGAGGGGATAAGAGTTAACCTCGTGCGTTAGGAAAATAATATGACATTAGAGAGAGAGACTTCTTCAGGTGGGAGCCGTCGCGGGGAGAGTGGTGAGTGCACCTCCAGGGGATGCATTCGCGGACAGAGTGGGTGCACTCTAGGATGGCTTTCACTTGAGAGTTTATTAGAAGAGGAAGTGCAAAGGCGCAACCTACGCGGGGAATAGGCGAATCCTTTGCCACGCTTATTACTACAAAATTCGCATTCACTGAAATTTCGTGAGAGAGAACCGCAACGGCTTCGGGAGACGCAATTTTTGTGTTGTTCCGCACTTGTATCTGAGGGCCAATACACCGCCGGTCCATCTCAATACTCCCGCGAAGCAGTCTCCAGACGCCCCTTTGCTGAGTTCGACTTGGGACAAACCCCCGCCGCAGCCGCCCGCCAGCGCGCGCTCGACGCCCTGCTGTGAGGGTGGCCCCGAACGCTTCATGGAGGACACCCCGGCCGCACAAGCTCCGCTCGCACAGGCCTACGGAGCACATTTGCCACGGAGGGTTTCCAGGCAACGTAATCAGGGTCAATAAGCCTAGAGACTATTGTTATAAAGCGGTGCCGCGGCTGAAGCACAGAGATCCTCAGGCAGAAATTTGTAATGTAGCTATAGAATACATTTTCTGTACCACTCTTTTTAGTTTGGTAAGTTCTTCTTAATTTCTAATTTTTATTTTATTCACAATTTTCTTTTCATCGATGTAAACTTCCCTGGTACAGCCCTGTCCAGAATAAACGTTGTCTGTTTACCAGTAATCAAAATTGTTTTATTTTGAATGCGCATGCATCTTTAGCTTTTACAATGCCTTCTATCCTGAATCTATGTTCAGGAAATTGTTACGAATTAGCTAGTTTTTTATTCGAGTAAGGGAGTTTTACATATTGGCTAGTTTTATATGGGTAAGGGGTAGGACCGACTGAGCTAAACCGGGCCCTAATCGACGCGTTCCTCACCGGGAATTGTTTACAATATACTGGGACGTTCAAGGAAACACACACTATAATTCTTGACTCGACGGGCAATGGAACGCGGCGACCGCGTAGTGGAAAGACGCTGACAAAGAAGCTTAGCCTCGTGGTCCAACAACATAATTCAGAATGTAATTAAACGTATTATTGTTTTTGTAGATAAAATGTAAGCTTTTCTTATTCATGTTCAGATAATTTCATCTACATTGAGAACCATGTCAAAGAAACTATTGTGTGATTAATCTTCTCTGATCGTGCTGCTCTGGAAACCACTGCACTACTAACCACCCAAGGCATGCCTGGCTGACCGCGCAAACCCGAAGGCAATATCCCACGCCTCATCACAGCGCTGCGGGGCCGAACCGAGGGAGTAGCCTCGCCGACGCGGCTGCATCTCCGTGGGCGCTCATTATACCTCGTGGGGCGACAAACCGATACTTATTGCCCGTAACGAGGAGGGCCGTTAAGGACCCGCGTCCCTGATTAAAGTTCTTCCTCATCTTCTCGCCGCCTCCCGCACCGCCCACGCCCCCCCCCCGCCCCATCGCTCCCCTTTGACAAGGGACGCCGCCCCACCGCACCGCCCTCCGCAACCTCTTTGGCGGAAGACTTTTCAAACGCTTCTTGTTAATAAGCCAACTCCTTGTTTGGGGAATATCCTGTCACAATAGTATTCAGAATTTCTTCCAATACTTTTTTAATTATTGTGAGTAATTTATGTAATCCTTGAGAAGTCTATATTAATATTTAATAATTAATAATATATTAATATTATATATAATATACATATTATATTATTTATTAATATATTATACATAATATTTAATAATTAAATAATTTATTAATATTTACTAGAACACCATTGACCAAGTGAGGCACTCGTCGGTGCAATCTCTTTAGACCTAGTCTTTGCTACCGCTTGTTCTTAAAATGCCAACGTTTCGGTCATAGAATGTTCTTAATACCTCAGTTGTATTATCTAATTTTTCTCTATCTGAATATTCAATTTTTTCACTAGTTTGGTTCCTTTCTAGTAAAACATAAACACTTAGGCTCGTTGTAATATTTTGTGAATAGGAATAAAACCCCATGTTATTATTAAGATAACACTCTGAAAAACGTAAAGTACACAATCTTTCTGAGTTATTTCAGAGAATCTAATAGCTCTTTTAACGATTCGATACCAAGTAAAAGAGATCACTTGGAGTATTACATGGCTTATAAGCTTTAATTAGCTATTTGTCTTCACAAATGTCCGTACGTTTTTTAAGTAATATCATTAGCAATAGTTGTTTCCTCTTTATGCACTGCTTGAAACAAACATTTAAAAAATACTTTAAATTGGTTTCTGGTACTAATGTAAAAAATTGAAGACAACGAATAACGAGACAAGCGGAGAAATAAATACATTAGAAAAGGTAGCATTCTAGGTAGAATCTTTTTTCGTTACAGAATGTAGTTTAAAAAACCCCATCAAGTAACAATAATTTTCATTTTAATCGTCTTAGTTTTTTTAGAGCAATTCAGATGACATTGCCAGGATGTTTGTAGGGCGATATTTGGTATAAATCCGACGATGGAACATATGGAAAGAGTTAATTCCTAAAATGAACATAAAGTAAATACAGGGATAATTTGATCCCTTCTGAGTAAGTAATCATACTGCGGCGTCTACGTGAGGTTGTAGAACATTGTTCTATTAGTGAAGTACTTTGTGTATGCTTGATTTATGCGTTGGTTATTTATTCTATTACTAGCTAATTTCGCGGTATTGCATGGGGATTTATTTATTACAATAACCTATTGTGGTCGGGCGAGCTGCGACCTAGTTTCATGCAAGATCCCGGTTGCTGAAACAGCCGAGGCAGCCCCTGCATTATGGGTCGCAGGCCGCCCTCATATAAGGCACCGTCCTTGAGCCGCGAGCTTTCTCTCGTTTTCGGCCGGCCCCTGCGGACACGGCACATCACTCTGCTCTGGATCGTGGGTGGTACCTCCTCGCCGTGGCAGGTAATAAACCATCGTAAGCTGAAGATGCGTCTTACACCTTGCGCTGCTTCCCAGTCTCGCGTTGTGATAGAGCAAGCACGACGACACTATTAGCAACCTCGCCGGCCTCACATTGTTCGCCCAACTCATCCGCTTCACTTCGCTTCGCCTGCCCACAGGACCACACTGGCGCAACACTGACCAATACTGACCAACACTGACCAATACTTACCAATACTGACCAATACTGACCAATACTGACCAATACTGACCAATACTAACCAATACTAACCAATACTAACCAATACTAACCAATACTAACCAATACTAACCAATACTGACCAATACTGAAAAATAACATTCGAACTTCCTTTTAGTTTTATCACTGTGCTAAAGGTTCCTTACCATTCATTTCGAACCTGGGTATTACGGTGTTGTAAAGTAGAATGTCTACATCTCGTCACTGGTCAAAGCAAGTTGTGATTTTTTTTATTATATCGATTGGATGAAACATTTGTAATGATATTTCGTGTATGGTGGTGTCTGTAACTTTTCGTAACACTTGAGAGTGACAGCTTTTCGTCTTAACAGGATTTCACGAAATTGGTTCTGGTAAACATAATTTATTGGTCAATTTTATCTCTTCGATAGTCTTTAATAATTAATTAGAAAAGTTATGTATTACAGATACTACGAGTATTATAATTAAAGTACAATTCACCTGGACCATCAACAAATATTTACCACAGAATTGATATCTTGTTACCGAGTTGTTTACATTACGACTGCCATAACTACTATTCTCTATTCTTAAACTAGAAACATCATGCGCACGTCTTTTGATGTCAGAACAATAACCACATCATTAACTTTAAATCTGTTAATGCTACACTCAATAACTGACCTCTTTTCTTCTTAGGCTTCCTTTCTTACGCGTCTTTTCAGAACTACACAAACTCGTCTTAAAACGTTTTCACGAACTGTCAATTTCATCCTACACGATCAATAGTTCCTTCAAGAATAGCTCCACAGTCAACTAGTCTTTCTTTCCCACATGCTTACTCACGTCCTTCCCAATTCAACTTTCACAACGTAACTTGGTGACTCACACACAGGTGAAACTCTTGACGTATTCCTTCCGATAACATATGAAGAGTGTTTGAGAATATTTGATAGAGGAGACCGACTTCTAGAGCAGCACTTCATGACTATCTACAATAAAAGGAGTTAAACAGTAAAAACCGAGTGTCGAAAGAAGATGAATGGGCACACGTCTGCTATGGTTCTCAAATTCACGGCACATGACTAAGGTAGTTAAGAAACTCAGGTCAAAACTCATTACATAGTTAGTTGTTCTTTTGCTCGCGAATAGGCTGATTGGATCATGCGCATGCACCCTGCATTTACCGGGGCTCACATTACCTCGGTGGCAGGTACATGTAATTTTATGAAAGGAATCAGCATTTAGCCGACTTTCATCTCCCAGGGTTGTTAGCCCTGGGGGTATAGAAGATGAAATAATGATGAAGATAGTTAGCGGTGAATGGACGGCACATACTGACAGACACGAACAACAAAACATTGCCTGAGGCGGGACCGAAAACCGCGATCTACTAGTACGAGACCGCTACTGCACTACGCCCTTAGCGATTTTGACCAACTGAGCGGCCAATCATTATTAGGTATCATAAATCTGTATTTCTAATCATCAATGCGCGTAAACATTGAAAGCAAAATATGTGGTCTCTGGCCAAGGAAGAGGTGTTTACTCTTTTTTTAATACTAAAGAAATTGCGAAAGATACAAAAGCAACTAAATATTCAATTTTGACACAGAAATGCAAATATTGTATTGTGTTATTCTTCCTATTCTCTTTCTACACTTAGCGACTGAATGTCCATATTATATTCTTGGCCGCTGGTCCAAGGCGCAGATACCAAACTTTCGCCAGCTTCCGTCATACTGTCAGCTTCCTCAGGGCAAAAAGCAGAGCAGCCAAGAAGCAACTGAATTCGGCCGCGGTAGTGCGCGCTTTCGCTTATACTCAGAGGTTCACTGTTTACCACACAACTGATATCATGTGGAAGTAAGACTTCAAGGAAGAGGCCTCCCGCCGTTAAATATCCACGTTGCTTAATGGGCCAGCACCTTCTTTATATTCTTGGTTAGTAAATAACTGTTGTACTGCGTATTCGCATACACTATAGTACGCTATTGTAGTGCTCGTGATTGTTTTGTTAAAATATTTAACATATTGCGGTGTTATACGAAAGGAATTTACTTGCTGTTCTTGACCAATGTGCGTGCCATATTAGGAAAATAATTTTGTCTCGTTTTGTTCAGCAGC
>BOPP01000266.1:422049-435575 GCA_017312745.1 Gryllus bimaculatus
CTGTCGCCATCGCCACCACTCTCAGAATCATCACGAGTCAGCGCCATCACCACAGTCAGCAATATCACACAGTCTCCCTCACCTCTATCACTATTGCTCCCCCTGTCACCATCGTACTCGCTGCCACCACCGTCCATCGTCTCCAATGTCACCATCGCACTGCTTTCACTATCGTCACCGCTGTCGCCATCTTAACCACTTCCTCCATCAACCCCATTAACGTCACAGGCATCACCAACGCTACAGACACCACTGAAATCAGGGATATATCTTTCGTCTCGGACCCGACCTTCGTCAAACTGTTCTATCTATGGTAAGGTAGTTGGACAGGGAAATTACAACAATAATTGTGGAAACGGCTACAGAGAATGATGGTTATTGCCACACACCCTTGCTTCTGAAGTAGTACTTCCATTTCTTTGATGGTAAAACTGCTTTCGGGACGGATAAATGGGGTTCTTCGCAAACTGTTTTCTTCATGTTCTTTGATCGTGGATATTTGTCTATACTTAAGTGTATAATTTTGAGATACCGTATCGTAACTGTAATAAGCTGCATAAGAATCATAAAACCTTCATGAATTCTTGAATTCACGTACTCCTGACTTCTGCTTATGAGGAAAAATTCGGACTCGTTGCATATTTAGCAGCCAAAATATTTGAATGAAGTTTGCTTTAATGTGAGAGATCTGACTTTCTACTGATCTTTATACTAGTGAACTCAGTTACTGTGCTTAAAAATAAAAATAGCATATTATTCGATATTACTATGCTTCCTCTGAACGTAATATCTTTGAATTCAATTCCAATAGGCATAATGATAGTGAGAGTATTTTTCTCAAAAAGAGAAATAAATTGAAACAATTGCGACTAGTAAAGTTAAAAATTAATAGTTCTGCCTTCATATTTATAATTTTCACATGTCACGTACATATTATTCAATACATTCAGTTGAGAAAACGATTTTATATGCTGTATTAAAATTCAAAGCGACAAAAATTTAATATTAAAAATTGTATATAATAAATAAACATTTAAAAAATATTTATAGTAAATGGTTTCCCGAAAATAAAAAGGACGAAAAAAGAACACGAACAATAACGTTGATAATTATTATTATTATTATTATTATTATTATTATTATTATTATTATTATTATTATTATTAGTATTAGTATTATTATTACTATTACTATTATTCAATTACTAACATTTTCATGTTACGTCTAACAAGTGATAATCTAAAATCACCCTAACATCCGTTTACCCCGTCCCAGATTCGCGAGCCGGGAGGAGCCGCAGCAAACTCGCCTGGGCGCGGCCGTGACGGGAGCACTCACCGCTGATGGTGTTGCGCGGGGCGGTGCGCAGCAGGATGGGCTGGCCGTCCTCGCGCCGCCAGGTGATGCGCGGCGGCGGGTGGCCCGTGGCGCGGCACACCAGCGTCGCGTTCTCGCCCTCCTGCACCGACAGGTCGGCGCTCGTCTCGTCGTACAGGATGTCGGGCGGCACTGCAACGGCACAAAGCAACGCCTTGCTCAGTACGCGTGGGGACAGGTCTTGTGTTTAAAGGCGTGTTCGTAGGTAAGCGTTTGAGGAGTTTATTTATGTGAAGAGGTTGTTTAATAGTGTTCATATTTATACTTTCTTTTCACTCCCAGTAGAATGGTGTCGTAAATAAAAAAATGAGTTACATACATTATTTAAATTTAAATTTTATGTTCTTACGTTCTAGAATAGTGCCATTGTTTTCGAGAAGTATTTTAGTCAATTACTGGCGATGTTCGAACTTCATAAATATGATTTGATAATGTAATTTCAAACTTTTAAATCGCTCTTCTGAAAAATCACCTTTTTTAAGTTACGATAATTATCTACTGGGGGTGCGTATATTGACAAATTTAAGAAATTAAATATGTACTGTAAGGGCCAGTTTTGTAATACTAAAAACTCTTAATGAAAATTCACGGTATGAGGTCCATTGATAACGAAGTGTTTTGTTTTTCATCTCATCGTCTGTCCCTTAGACCAAACCGTCCGTCTTTCCATGTCGTCAGTCTGTCCGTCCCGTCCATTTGTGAACGATATTAGCATTTTAACCACTCGTTCTTCACGATTAGTTCTTTTTAATGAAATGTACATTTGTTAAAAATATTAGCAATTTTCAATGAATTATTGTCATAACTGTCCAGCTTTACAATAAAAGATGGGCCACTTTTGAAAACAAAGTCATGTAAAGAAAGGCATCAAACATTTTAGAACCTTTGGTATGGATAGAGGTAAACACAATGAATAATATAACATTGTCATTTCGATGTAACTTTTTGATATTTCAAAACTCACACCAATTACGTTCTTTAAATATTACTCATGGCTTCTTAATATTTACAATTCGATTCCTTAATACTGAAATTACTCGTAGGTACTGTATTTGTGTTTTTTAAATAATCTATTACATTTGTGTGTACAGAAGTTTCAAATGATGGTTTAACAGTTCTCAAAAACACAAGTTTTGTGTGAAAATGAACTGACAATTGTGCAAGTGTAGAAAAACTCATAATTGCACATCACAAATCAAATTTAGTCACAAACGAAAAGAAAATTTAGTGAATCATTACGCAAAAATAATTTAAATTACGGGAAAATCTCAGTTACTGTTTCAGCTAATATTAATATTAATAAAACGAAGGCAATGAGGTAAAGAGGTACAATAACCAAGAGAAGAAGAAGAAGAAGAAGGAAAGAAATATAAAATGTACAATACATGTGATAGTTTGAATAGTCACAATCCTTTTTTTCTAATGTCATTAGTGTCCGGTTAGTAATTATTATCTACATTGCAAAAATTACACTAGTTATCAGTTTATGGAAGATGTTTGCTGACCATGGTAAGGAAGTACTGCAGAAATATTTTTTTGTATTGATCAATAATCATTGAATTCAATATGATAAATGAAAGTAAAATATTCATATTTCATTGTAATTCTAGTTCGTGTAAGATATAAATTGTTGAGACTTTCATGTGAATTCAAAGAATACTAAAATGAAAATGGAATATTAAAATGCACTGTTAATGTGTCTGCAGAATGACAGTTATTATATAACAAATACAAGGAGAATACGTGTACTAGGAGTGATGGTAAAACTGCACAAAATTGTATGAAAAGGGTTGGTAACTGAAATCCATTTCTGAAAAATATTTTGTACGTTCTTCAAAGGAAAATGAGTCGTACTAGTTCCTAAAATATGTAGTCCACTCACGCTTTAATGATATCTTTCCCTGTATTTTGCTTGTTCATTGTTTCCTTTGTGTACTAATTTCGATGACACCACCGATTTCAAAGCACCATTCAGAGCTCAATTCCAAACAACGTATTACATTAGCCGGCCTTTGAGCAAAGCGCGGTACTTGCACCCGCTGTGTAGCCCTGCGCTTTCATGTACACTAATACCGGTTGCTACTGCCGTCGCGTGAGACCGGGCGCTTAACCTGAAGCAGCTCTGCAGCGCTAAGTGCGGGGGCGGGGAGCGCTGGAAAGAGACGTCGCGCGCCGCGAATCTTTCGACGCGACCTCGCAGCCCAACGCCCATCCCACGCCCACGCCCACGGCTGTCGCCCCGCCCACAACCCCCCCTCTTGCCCCACACCCACACAACTCCCCTCGCCAGGCCCGCCACTCCTCTCGCCTCCCGCCCACCCACTCCTCTGGCCCCGCCCACCAACTCCTGCTCGCCCCGCCCACCACTCCTCATCGCCCCGCCCACCCACTCTCTTCCGCCCCGCCCACCCACTCCTCTCCCCCGCCACCACTCCCTCCGCCCCGGCCACACAGTCTCCTGCGCCGTTCTCACTCCGATCCCCCCCCCGCTACCATCCCCACCCACACCAATTCCCCCCACACCCTTCCTTTCCCAGCACTCCTCCTCCTCGCTCCACGGTCCCGCTTTTCCCACCCTCCTCCTCTCATTTCCTGTTCTCCTCACCCTACTCAACCTCGCTTTTCAGGCATCTCATGCCGCACCTCACGTCTCAACCTCCCCACCCGTTCTCTCCCACCGCACCTCCCCCCCTCCTTCCCCCTCGCACCCTCCTTTGCCCCCACAAGCGTCTCTGCGGGCCCTCTCAGCCGAAACTTCCCAACAGAGACGCTGCTTTATACATTAAGCCCGGATTAAGAGGCAAACGCGCTCAGAGTATAATAAATCAAAGCGGGGGTTTTCTTTTCACGAGCGATAAAGCACGTTCGCCCCGGCCCCGGCCCCGGCCCGGCGCGCCTTGCTGCTGCCCGTCCTCCGCGCCTTCTTTGCGTCCCACGCGCCCCGCGCCACCTTGTCTACCGCCCACCACTTGCTCGCCCCCACCTCTATTTCTTTATTACTGGAATTGAAAGGGCCGTGGGAAGTTAGCGCTAACTCACATGTCTACGATTTTTGTCAGCTAGAGGAATAACAAAGTGGTCGAATAACGAGACGTGTTTTATTTTCTATACACACTTCTGGCTGCTTTCTAGTTACATACTGAAGTTCTGTCAATACGTTTCTTAATATTTTGTCCGCAATGTGTTTTGTAGGAGACATTTTAAGATGTTTGATTTGGATTTATGAAATGAGAGGTAGCACTGTCTTTTCTCAACTCCTTCAATTGTATAAGTATGAACGTTTGTCTCGTCATCAAACCACAAGCGCTATTCAGTTCATTTCATTCTCAAGTTGACGTCTGCCTGGTGTGTCATTCTCCATTTCCACAATTATTTCTAAATATTTCGATTATCGTTTTTTTTCTCCGATATGAAAATCTGGTTTATGGTCATTTTTCTTGTTCACTTTCGTCCGGTACCAAATACATCTTGTGTGATCTCATTTTTACTTTATTTTCCCATTGCCGCTTCGCTGATTCTTTAGGTGCGCTTTCATGATTACATCAGGCTACGCAAAGTGCCCCTTCCGTTCCACCAAACCCCATCGCCCTCTTTCTCTTCCCCTCGCATTCGCCCTCCTCCTTCACCCTCTTCATCTTCTCCGCCTCATTCGACCGACATCATTAGGGCGGCCACAAGAAACGCCCCGCAGGCTGTGCACCTGTCGCGAGCAAACCGCCCACGCCCGCCCGCGCCCGCCCGCGCCCGCCCGCGCCCGCCCGAAGAGCGAAGGGGCAGCTGTGGCTGCGGCGTCGGTTCCTCCCCCGCTCTCATAACCCGTTGCTGTTTTAATAAAGCGGGCGAGTTATGCGCCATTGTGTCCGCTTATCCGCCGCTAGACGTTATACGCGCGTTCTATAAGGCGCGATAATAAGCGGGCTGTTAAGGGGGGGGCGACGTTCCGGCCGTTGAGAGGGGAATCGCCCCGAAGGAAGCAGCCGGCATCGTCGCCGCTGCCGCTCAGGCTCCCCGCCCAAGCAACCACGCAGTTTCCAGTTGCTGCGCCTCCGAATGCCGCTCGGTCTGTCCACATTTCTCGCTTTCCAACTTTCAGAAATTCGCTCTTGCTCTTGATTTGCGACTAACGGTAGTGGAGCTTTCGTATAATATTTCGTTATTGTTTTCGCTTTGTGTTTTTTCTGATAATTCCTGGTTGCTTGAACCAGCAACTAGATCTTGATGCTGCATTTATGTGGCTTACTGCGTATACACTTTTACATTAGCAGTATAGCTCTGAAGAAGGCCACAGCAAGATGGCCGAAACGTCAGCACACTTGATCGAGAAGCGGACCATCCCGGATGGCCAAGAATGTATTGACTCCGGCCGCGGAAGCCTACGAACTCACACTTTTATTTAATTTTTCTGCCTCTCAACCTTGATATTTATATTGTCGCAATTTCTACTGCAGCCATTTTGCCGTCAAAGGTGCCTGTTACGTGATCCTGTTGCGCAAAATTTCTTGAAATGTTGTCTGTTTCTTCAATCTTCTGAATTATACAAATCAACGGAGATATATACATGTACATGTACATACAATACATGTACAAACACACAATAATACAAATCATCTGAAATAAATAATTATATTCTCATGAGACTGCAGTCTAGAAATCTCTTGTCGGTAGGTCTTGCACGTCTCTCTCTTCCACGCTATCAGCAGCATATTTCCTCCATTACCCGCCATTCTGGGGCGGCTCCTCCAGCTCTCTCGGCCAATGGTGCCCCGCTGCTTCCGCCGCTCATAATCCGCAAACGGCAGCTAAAGCACCGGATCCAGGCGACCGCCTCCCTCCCCCCTCCCCCCCCGCGCTTACGCTGCCCGCACACCGCCCCAGGGGTTGTTGGGCCGTTAATTATTTATCGCATGGTTTTGCAACCAGATCGATAGATAGCGTGCGTGTTTCGGGGGAACGAGTAGTAGCCGCAAGGGATAGTCCGCGTTGCGCCGGCCGAGATAACGTGATGGTTGCTGAGGTCGCAGCTTTTCGTCCGACGGCAGCGTTGCGGTATCTGCGGTCTTCGCTGCCTAGACCTACGGGGCCTGATGTGCGCGCGGCAAGACACGGCGCGTAATGTATTTCATAATCGTTTCGGTGCGGTGCAGGCGTCAGCTGGATGCCTACCACAAAATTGAGGTGCATTTTGTCCCGGCGTGTCTTCAACGTGGCAGTTAATTTCACTGGTAATTTGAGTCATGTTAATCATAAATTTCCTAAAGCCTGGGCTTCAATATGCATATGAAAATTTTGGTGAAGATGGTTTTGAGGTTTCACGGTATTTTAGAAGTAATATCTCTGATAAAAGTTGTGTAAGACGAAAATTGTGATCATGTTATGATTGATGATAAATAATTCGTGCGTTGATATATGGAAGGAACTCGCGGTGAAATTTATTAGAGGGGAAACATCCACGAAGATGACCTTAATATGCCCATTTCTTCTATTGCGACTATAGTGAAGATTGAAAGAGCATATTTACGTTACAAGCCATTAATATTTGAGAATGGATTTCTTCATAGATTGACAAGAAACATCTAGTCTAAATAATTTTCTCACTTTGAGAGGTTGTAGAGATATAATTGTCTGAGGTTAAGAGGCATGGTTTACTAGGCAGCGTTGTAATTCTCAGTCTTGAAATGCAAGGGTTAAAATTCAAGTGGTCTTTATGTGAAAGAGGAAATTCAAATTGATGAACGGTGTAAAGGACACGGGTGTAAATGTTTCATAAAAATATCTGCTTCTCTCACTTCTTGACCTGACATCGGTTAAATCTTACTTCACGTAGACCTGTCAAACCCTTATCTCTTACATTAACTTCACATATTCAATTGTGTTCTACTACTACTTCCCTATCGCTGCAAACTTTCCACGCAAAGAACAGTGAGCTAAGCGGTTTGTTAAATACGTGGAATGATTGGATTCTTTTAATTCATTTCTTAATGAATTGCATGTGTAATTTCTTACAAGTATTACGTAGAAGATATTATTGCGACATGAAAGTCTACAATCACAAGCAATTAATTAAAAAAAACATGAGATGTATGAAAAATAAATTTTGTAGATATACGAGTACACTGCTCCTAATCCATTGATTATTATGATTTAGTTTTAAATTAAAATAATAATTCTTCGCATATGGACGATTAATTCAAAGAGATAATATTTATTTGAAATTTAAAAATGTATGAATTATTTAATACATTGCACCATGAATTTACACTTCATTGCAAACCTTAATAATTTTTCAAACGTAAAGTTTTAATGCTGAAAACATCCTAAAACGATAGTTATTTTTGAATGTAGGTCAATGTAGCCTCCATCGTTATTACGTTATATGTGACTGTTTCCACAGTAGTAGATCATCCGCTACAGAATTAATCAATTCTTTGTTCTTGTCCTCTTCCATTTTCTCTTTACTTTTCGCCAAAGGGCACGCACGTCGATGCCTCTTGATCCGTTTTCCTTCCTCCCGTTTCCCAAGGCGCGGCCCCTCTCCAGCGGACGTGCTCCGGCCCCAGCTGCCAGCGCGCACTCCGACTGCCCTCCTCTAGGGCAGCCCTCGCTTCGCCTCGTGCCCCCTTCCTCACAGGCCCAGCGATCCGCGGCCGAGCTTCGCCTTCTGCTCGCACTCCGCGTCACCACCGCCTCGACGTCTGTCGCCGCACAGCCTCTTCCCCCGCTGTCGCCTCCGCGCACCGCTCCTTCTCCGCCTCCGATGCCAACCCCCTCGCCTCCTGCAGCCTCGGCCACCTCCGTCGCCGCCGCCTCCTCCCGCCGCGGCCTTCGGCCCCGCGCCAGGAGGCCCGCGGATAAGTGCGTTTTCATGAGGACGTTTTCTGCGCCGCTTTTGCATAACCGCGTTATGTTAATTGAGTTCCATGAAATATGGACGGGGCGCGGAGCAGTTGTTTTTGGGGGCGCCTCTGTCGCGCTCGCCCGCCGCCCACCGGCCTAGGCCGCCCGCCGCCGCGCCGCCGCGCGCCCGCCGCCCGCCCGCCCGCCGCCGCGCCGCCCGCCGCCCGCCGCCCGCCGCCCGCCGCCCGCCGCCCGCCGCCCGCCGCCCGCGCCCGCCTCCCGCCCGCCTCTCCGCCCGCCCTCATTCCGCCCGCCGCCGCCGCCCGCCGCCGCCGCCCGCCGCCACCGCCCACCGCCCGCCGCCGCCTCTTCGCCCGCCCGCCCGCCCCCGCTCTGTCACCGCCGCCCGCCGCCGCCAACTAGCGCTGTCTTTGGGGTGCCGCCGGAAGCTGCAATCACCTCCTAGCGCCTCACTACGCCGCCGCTCCCCCCCCTTCGTGCGCGGGCGCTCTCAATTGTTGTGATGTGGTTGGGTGCAGGAGTCCCGCTCCGCCGCCCCGCCGTTCCTGCCCAAAGCCCCCTTCTGCTGGCGCCGCCGCCGCACCACCGTCGCCGTCGCGTTCGGGTTCCTCATACGACTTGTAATGCCGCTGTCTGTTATTCACGTAATCGGGCCGCGAATATAAATTGGCGCGCTTGTTGCCCGCGTGTCGCGCCCTTCCGCCGCCCCGCCGCCCCGCCGCACCCGTCGGCCCGCTTCTACTCCGCCGCCCAGTTCCTTCCATCCACTTTCGCTCCCTGCCGCTGCGGACTGCAACCGCTGGCCCGCCACCTCGCGGCCTACGGGTCCATTTTCCCTTTCTATTCACTTTCACTCTGCCATTCTCTAGATGTTTTATGTTCTATAGATATTTTTTTCGCCTTTCCTGTTGCTGTGCATGACCTGAATTTCAGTTAATTCGTTACAATTATCGGTTAATTAAGCAGTAGTGACGTAGCGATCTTCGGACGAAGATCGTGGGTTAGAGTCTCGGCATCAGGCCACGATTGTATTTGTGATTCATCCTATCACCTCCGTCATCACAACATCATTCATCTTTACATTACAATAACGTTAAATTCAATAGTCATCGCCTAATGATCTAGGTGTTGATGACCCTTAAAATAATAAAAAAGATTGGTTAATTACAGAAATCATTTTGATACAGCATATCTTGGGAATATAGAACATTTCATTGTACTTTATTTCATTAAATTTTCATTATTTTAAAAAATCAATATTTAGTGGTTTTTTTTAATTATTCTTCTCCCGAATTTATATCATCAACTTTTCATAGTTGTAAAAAAATTATGGTCACTTTTTGAAATATAAATCCAATTGTAAGTGTAATTTATCTTTGTCTTTTGAGAATATTTTAATTCACACGATTCCTTATCCGGAACTAAGGTCTTCAAAATACTCTCCAGCCTTTGCCACTCTACCTCACATTCATTAACATAATATTCTTCTTTGGTCAACGTATCAATATTTCGTTCTTTCACTAACCGTCTCCTATTCGATTATTTACCTTCATTCTTGCTTTATCCATACATTTCATTTTCTTTTGATTTCCGTATTCTCGGTCTTTCCATTTCATTTCCTTCAATACATTTCTCTTACACGCACTCAGGTTTTGTTACACACGGAGTAAAAGTCCAACAGTGCCCGTGGTGAAAATAAATGTTTATGTGAAGTCCTCATAGTTCAATTGTCAATGCTTTTAAAAAAGTTAAAGTAACTTTCACTTTATCGGAAAATCAAAATAGTGTTATCTGTGACACAATGGTACTCAAAGATAACAAAGCAATATTAAGCTTCGGCAAATCTCGTCTTTATATTAAAGGTGAAAAAAGATGGCACGCACAAAACAAACCCAGGTAATTTGTGGAAATCCACACAACTTTTCAAAAAGTCTCAATGTGCAGGAATAGCAAGCCACATTTCATGGGCAAATGTTCCCAAGACTGATTTTCAAGTACAAATATTTTACGCTCAACTGGAATCACCAGATTTTGCCAATGCAATATTTTGTTAAAACATATTGAAGATATTGGAATTCTATGAGTTCGAAAAGTGAATTTTTGAACGACCTTAAGACAAAAAAATTTGCATTTAATGGTATTCTCCTGAGTAATCTAGGGAGAAATCCATAAATAGAGATTAATTTTCATGAAACAGAAGCACTTTGGTTGACCAGCTATATACTACAATAGAGATTAAAATGGCGACAATAATAATGTCAGACGATCGGTCCCAAGAAGAATCGAAATAAAA
Organism: Gryllus bimaculatus; assembly: GCA_017312745.1. Lineage (NCBI taxonomy): Eukaryota > Metazoa > Arthropoda > Insecta > Orthoptera > Gryllidae > Gryllus > Gryllus bimaculatus. Next base: position 432,575 of record BOPP01000266.1, read on the forward strand.
GCTATTGTATTAGTAATCGTCCCAAAACATAAACATTTAGGATTATTGCTTAATTCAATTGATTAGTAATTATACAGTAACTAATTCTATTGGCCTCTCTGCAAAATAAGAATGATGAATGATTTCAACAGAACTCAATTAAAATGAAAACCAAGCGATTATATCATTCAATGAATGAATCATGAATCAGTTACTTTAGCTTTTCGAGATGTTTAACCACTCTTATTTCCCAATACTGTAATTTCATTTCTAAGAGAAATGGAAAAATAATTATGCGTACTTAAAATATGACAGTAGTAATACCAGAATCATGGCGACGTCATAACTTGAATAATAAAATAAAATTCTTAACCGTTATATCGAATGGAAAATACAAACGTGAGCTGTTTATTGGATGCGCCATGATGTTTGGAAGATCAGAAATAGGCTTCCTTGTTCCTAAAAGCAAGTTTCAAGTTAATTCGCAGGAAAGCCAGCGAATAAAATTTGGGACGTGGTAAGACACAAGTGATAGAACAACTGTATTTACGTGATGTTGTGCCTCCGCAGCGAAAACGCACTAAAAACATTAACTATTCGTTGTACCTCATTTGTTCCAACAACTAACATTCAATTGTACCAAAAACCCTACAAGTTAAAGAGAAACTTTCAAATATGGTGGTGCGAAATGGTCACCGCTGGCAGACCTAGCCTTCGTAAGTAGTAACATTTGGAACCATTCTAAATCCGTTATTGTAGGCCTCCGTTGTTACTCGATGTTTTCATCAGAATTTTCAGTTATACCAAAAATGAAGAATCAAGAAAATATATGAATGAAAATTTAAAATATAACTGTTATGAAATTTCTTTTTTTGCATATTCAAGAATTGACATCGCTAATAGATATCTTTTTGTCACTGTTCTATTTATAGCACCGAAAAAATTATTTTGTACAGAAAAAATGCTCATGAATTAAAAAAAAAGAACCTATACGAAGTATTTATGCATGCAATGTTAAAAAAAACTATTTTAGCATATTAGGAACAAAGTGGTAACAAAATGTGTATGGAGCAGTACTGCGCGTGTTCCGAAATCACCAATGCATTTCTTTCGTATAAAGTTAATGTTACATTTACAACGCCCAAGGAAACATTTTTCACTTCTGAAACACTCAAAATCTGGTTCCGCCACGATGTCCTTCATTACGCTGGTCCCCGAAGCTCTTCCTCTTCCTTGAGCGGTGACGAACATCCGCCTCTTCACTCGCAAGGGTGCGAGGATCGATTGCCAGAAACCCGACCGAGGATGCTCAACGACGAGCCACGACAACCCGCGCCAGCGGAATAAAGAGTCGAGAAGAGGGCACACAGGGCACCTATCTGGACGGGCGCAGGCGGCGGCGGTGGGAGGCGGGAGGAGGGAGTGGCGGGGGCGCGAACGGTTGAGCGATTGAGCCCCGTGCAGGGGTGGGGACGATGCGAGGGTGGGGCGAGGGCGGGGGCGAGACGAGGGCGGGGGTGTGGGGCGGGTGAGGACGGGGCGGGGCGAGGGCGACGAGGGCGAACGGAGACGAGGCGAGGGCAGGCGAGGGGCGAGGGCGGGCGGGGTGTGGGAGGCGAGGGGTGGGCGAGGCGAGGGGGAGGGCGAGGCGAGCGAGAGCAGACTGAGGCGAGAGCGAGAGCGAGGCGGGGCGAGGGGAGGCATGGACGAAGCGAGGCGAGGGATGGGTGGGGCGAGGGCGATGGGGGTGGGGCGGGGGAGTCGATGGGGGACGGGTGGCCAAAGGGGGGCCGTGGGGCGATGGCGTGGCGATGGCAGGGTGGGAGCAGCGGAGCAGGACGCGCGCTCGGACTTGAAACAAGACGTACGGACTCCCCGCGAGGAAGTATCTTGGTAGAGCGGCTCTTAAAGTTGGGTAAGTTTGGATCCAAACCGTCCGGCTGGGGCGCGGCGAGTGGAGTGGGGGGTTCCGACGGCGCCGTTTTCAGGGCAGCGGAGCGAAAGACCCCGAGGGAAGGGAGGGAGGGAGGGGGAGGCGCAGGTAAAGAGGGGCGGGCTTTATTGAGAGCGAGGTTCAACAATTAAGATTGGGGAATGAGAACGATTTGGAGGTTTCCAGTACGTTGCAACGTGGGGTTCATCTGTAGTAAGATGTTCACTTAAGAAATAATCAAAAGCTAACGTGATGCACTTGTTAATACTTGTCATGTAAGTTGCATACCAACGTATAAACTAGTAAACCTTGATGTTTATCTATTGAAAGTTATATATGATCATTGTAAGTAACTGAAACACATGTACACGGGCCCACCAAGAGCTAAAATGATCGTGCCCTTTGTCTTCTAATAGGCTGCATGATAAAACGCCCAGACACAGAATAATGGTGTTCGTCCTGTAATTGCCATTGTCTTAACGTTTGTACCAGACCACTGGTGACTTTGAGCTATGCAATTAAAAAAAATTTTTTTTAATACCCCCTAAAAAGGAAACTTTAAGAGGTTTTTTTTCAAAAATTTTTAAATTTTCCATATATTGACAAAGTATTCCGAAGTTTTGATAATTCGTGTCCTGTAAATTCAGGGCTTAACAAAGAACTATTTCACCCAAAACGTGCTAGGAGTACAAAAGGTTCGCGTTTGTGGATTAACGACAAAAGTTGACTAACAAAAAAGCGAGATTTGAAAAACGGACGCCGTTTAAAAACCGTTTTCCCCTAGTTATCAATTTGCATTATTTTCATTCCAGTTTCTGAACCGTGCAAGATTAACTTTCCGAAAATGTCTTTATTTAGAAAAGATATCTTCGTAACGTATGAACTAATACTCGTCGTGTGTTTAAGAAGCGCTTATATTAACATCTAATTTGCTACAAATTCAATTAAGTGATGAAGCGAAGAAATGTGATTTTTAGTAGAAGAAATAGTTTATTCGTAACAAAGGAAAAACTCTGTAGAGAGTGATTTTCAGCTGTCATCCAGAGGCAGAGGATGATAATTCTTCGTAGTATTTTTTCAATCATAATA
>BOPP01000266.1:441309-463748 GCA_017312745.1 Gryllus bimaculatus
ATTGTCATTAGTATTAATAATAGATAGTTCCGACAATGAAATTTAGAGGATTCAGTGTAAATCACAATTCGTCCACAACCTTCACTAAGATTAGTCTTTTAATTGGCCTGAATCTTTTATGTGGAGTTTTCACTCCCTTGACCTAGAGGCATTTCATTACAAAGACCCATCAACAATGCAGATGGCCCCAGTGGCGTGCAACGTAGGCAATACAATGTTTGAGCGTGTTCTCGTCCCAGCCACAATCTCCCAACATGTTCATGGTGCAATGGGATGGAGAACAGCGTGTATGGTCGGGTGTTCGAAGCGAGGGGACGTGACTCGTGGGCACTGGGCAGCATTTTATTTGTTGCCTAAACAAAACCATCAGAGGTTAACTCGTGAGAGGGTAAGAAAAACGGTTATGGAAATAACGATGAAAGATGTCTCATGTATGTTCTATATCTTTCATTACGAACTACAATTCAAAGTCATTAAAGGGACAAATATAAAAAAGAGTAGGTGGACAAATTAAGAGCGCACCGTTATACAGTGAACATAGTAGAGATTAAATTGAAATAATTCAAGATATTATATATATATATATATATATATATAATATTATACTATATTAATTATATTATATATATAATGTTCATTCATAGTCAAGCACTTTGATAAAAAATTAGACACGCAGTGAAGTTCTCTTTGAAAGATTCACATTTACACGCATGGTGAACGTTGTTAACTAAAAACCTCCATGAGAATTAAGATCAAATAAAATTGATAGTGTTTGAAAAGATGGTAAATTCTACCAAGTGTTGACTCGATTAGATAACATGATGCAAATAATAACCTTTAATAACTATAATATACAAAAAAATGAAAAATGAATTTTACCATTTTGGTTTGCTTGTTTTGCAGCCACTGTTTAATGGAGTTCATATTCCTTCAAATCGTCTTTTACGATTTTATTATTTCTATCTTAAAGTCTAGAAACGAGCAGCTCCCTTCTGTCGCCTGTCCTCCTCCTTCTGCCCAGTTCCCAACTAGCATAAAAGACTAGTGTTTAGAGCACATTCTGCCCGCAAAGTGTCGCGGTCTCTTTGGCCAGCGGGCCCGTAAAAATGCACCGCACTGCACGACGCAGTGGTGCGGGCGCAGGTGGGGGCAGTGGTGGGGTGCGAGAGGGGGGGCGACGGCGCCCCCTCTCCTAATGGACCACGCGCTCCATTACGCGCCGTGTCAATTTTCGGTAAAACACGGCGGCTTGCTCGCCCGGCCGAGGATGCGCGGCGCCCCGCGCGGGTGCACGACGGCCCGAGCGCGGAGGGGGGGTGATGCGGGAAGAGGAGGTGGGAAGCGGCGGAGAAGTAGGGGAGAAGCAGGGGAGGAGGGGAGCGGCGGGAGGAGCGGCGGGAGAAGTGGGGAGCGAGGCGGGGGCCAGGCGGCTGCGGACTGGAGGCTGGGCGGCAAAGAGGTGGAGGTTGTCGGCGCGGGGAGAGGTAGGGGACGATGTGGGGCGAGGCGAGAAGGGTGCGAGGCGAGGCGAGGCGGGGGGGGGTGAGGCAGGGAGTGAATCGGGGGCAGGTGGGAGGGCGAGACGGGCAAGGTGGGGGCGTAGCGGGAGGAGGGGGGCGGCGGCTATGCATGGCGAGGCGGGGGTGGGGAGGGCGTTTTGCGAGCTAAGCGGAAGCGGGGGCTACGCGTTGCGGGATGCGATCGGGACGACGTGCGTGCGGGGGTGGGGGGCGGGGCGGGACGGAGCGGGTGGAGCGGGTCGTTCCGGGAGTGCGCAATTACCCACTAACGCGCCAGAATGCGCCCCTAACAGTATTTTCCTCAATAAAGGCGGCGTTATTCTTTGCTCGCAGGGCGGCGCATTATTGAAAGAGCCGTGAGTGGGGAGAAAAAGTGCGAGCTGAGGCCTAGCCCCGTCCGGCCGGCGTTTCGTGTCGTGTCTCCTTTAAGAAAATCGAACGCTGAATCGCGCGGCGCCGCCGCCACCGCCGCTGCCGCCGCCGCCGGCGTTCCGCGAGCCCCGTGGGGGCAGCGGAGTGTTGCGAGGCTTAGAGCTTTGATAACCTGCCATTATAACGACGTTTGTCCACGTCTCGGGGTCTTAGTCGATCGGAATGGCTCGAGAAACGAGGTGTGCTTTGCTGCCTTTGAAGTGTTGCCTTTTGCTGATCGCGGGTCATTTGTTGTTGCTCGAATTGTTTTCAGGTCGTTTGCTTTGGCGGCGAAGTGGAAGACGGAAGTTAGATGATAGAAATATTGAAAGTACGGTTATTTAAGGGGATGTTTCAAAATATGGTTCTTTTGTTTTTGTATGAAAGCGCGAAAAAGTTAGAAGTATTAGTTGATCAGAGTTTTTCTCTCTAAGTAGAATTTCTCCTTAACTTACATTTTAGATCTCAGTATATTTTTCTGGCTCACTTAGATGCTATTCTAAAGTATGTTCGTGATTTTAAAATCAATACATGTTTTATAACGTACATGCTAGTGATTTCAATTTCAGTACATTGGCGATAAGTAAAAAGCGTTTTGTGGTCTGACGAAGAGTAGCTAAAATAATTATTTATTCTTAATGTAACTTTTGCTCTAAGTTTGAGATTGAGATACATATTATAATTCTTGATTTCAGTTCGTTCTTTAAAAAATCAAACATTGAAACAAATTATTTTGCAGAAAAATATTCAAACCACATGCGCATCTTCAACACGTTATCACAACGTGTTATCCATTGACAGTATTATAATAAACATTTGAAGATTCCTCCAATCCCTGTGCTCGGGTCTGGCACCGGCTCGCGTTCGGGCGTCCATTTCCTCGGTTAACGCTTCCTAACGCCGCTCGCCCGCTCGGCCGTGTCCCCCGCCGCCCTCCCGCGGGGAGCGGCCGACGACAAAGTTGGGCGGGAGCGCGAGGCGAGCGCGGCGCGCGGGACGTCCCCGGAGACATTTTTCTCGGCGATGACGGCGAACTGAAAGCGACGGAAGCCGCCGCGACGCACGTCGCCGCTCGGAGCCAGCGAGCCACGTCGCTGGAGCCCACACACAGAGCACAGTGGGTTCCACCGATCCGGCATTTTATATCCAGTTGTCAGGGGAACTGGAACTATGTGGTATTCTGTGTGTTGAGAACCATGCGCCTATATCATATCAATATTAATATTCTTGAAATCGCCGCCAATTGTTATAATTATCCTTCAGCTCCTGAAAGCTTCTCAAGAGAGGATATTAAATGGAGGCGTTTGCGCCAATCCGTCTGTCCACAGTACCGACAGCGTGTAAGTGACTCTGACAATTCTCTCGGCACGTGCTGTGGTGAGTCATGTGACCTACTCTGAAGCAATCAGCTTGCATGATTTGTTTACTTTTTCACAGCCATCTTGCATCGCTGCCGTTTATCTGACTCACACGAAGCCGGGGAGAATTGGAACTGTGTGGTATTCTTTGTATTGAGAACCATGAGTCTATCCCGTATCAATATTAATATTCTTTAAACTCTCCATGACATGGCCAATTGTTTAAATTGCCCTTCAGTTTCTGAACGCTCAGACGAGAGGATATGAAATGGCGCTGTTTGCGCTGCTCCATCTACCTTTCTCTCGCCACGTGCTGTGGTACGTCATGTGAGCTACTCTGAACCAATCAGCTTGCATGATTTGTTTTCTTTCTCACAGCCAGCTTTCAGAGCTGCCGCTAGCTCACACGAAGTCGAGAAGAGTTGGAACTGTGTGGTATTCTGTGTGTTGAGAATCACGAATCTATCCCGTATCAATACTAATATTCTTGAAAAATGCCGCCAATTGTTATAATTGTCCTTCAGCTCCTGAAAGCTTCTCAGGAGAGGATATTAAATGGTGGTGTTTGTGCCACTCCGTCTGACTACAGTACCGTGTAAGCGACTTTGACATTTCTCTCGTCACGTGCTGTGGTAAGTCATGTGAGCTACTCTGAAGCAATCAGCTTGCGATGATTTATTTACTTTCTCACAGTGAACGTTCAGCGTTGGCGCTAATCTGACTTGCACGCCGTCGCGAAGGCGATAAGGTTCGGCGGGTTTTGAACATGGTATCAAGACTTGTCTTCGCCAGTCAGTAAGTGTAAAGATGTAATTTATCTGTCATGTAGGTGGTACAATGAGCGTAGTTATGTGTGGCAACAGCGCATCGAACTGTCGGAATCGCTCATACGCTGCCGGTAGGGACTCTAGCCAACGCATCCGCACGGCGCTGCAGGCACGGCAGGCCGCCCCCGCAGGAGGTTTTTCTGACCTGCAGTGCTTCATTATATTTTTACATACCTCTTCCATCACTATTGTGTTTGACGATGCAAAATCTTTATAAATAATTGTGAATGGAAATTAACAATTTATAAAGCAATGCTTGTTAAATAAAAGTTAATGTTCATAAAATGTACAATTTTGTTTTCGTTAAAGGGTTAACCGGTCTCGGTGTGATCCGAGATGAAAATGAGAGATTGTTCTTTCGTCTATATCTGAGTGGCAGGTTTAAAAATCCTTGTTACTCCATACAAGAATTATGACCAAAACGGTGTTTGCGGCATGTTTTACTGTTTTCTCCCGTTTCCTCTGCTTTTCTTACACTATAATTTAAATTTTTAAATATAGAGTGTATATAATGTAGTGTATATAATGTAGTGTATATAATAATTTAAATTTTTAACTATAAAACATCTAAAAATCTGTATTATAAATTATTCCCCCTAGAAGAATTCCTTGTCATTTATCTAAATGTATTATTCATTACGATGTTTAGAAACTCCACTGCCCCAGTTATTTAAAAAAATGTATTTAACCAGATTAGTGGAATTACCGGTTAACAGGGGAGTATTAGTTTTTACGTATTAATTAAAATAAATAGTGGCTTGAAGTTACAAGTAAATGTAAATCAGTGCACTATCATATCCCTATATCTGACCGAGGACATTCCCACTGAGTACCAATAAATCTGAGATTTTTTACACAGATTCGAAAAATGAGGGTTTCACCCCACTCATACAATTTCTTGAACTGAATTTGAGTGATACTATAATCACCTAAAATTACTGTCGAATTTAAAATATGAAATGTTAATTTTTTTATTTAATAAACATGTACTCCTTTTTCTATGATATTTTAAGTTGTAATTTTCATTTGAGTTGTACGCAATGTAATCAATCCATGTTATCGCCAAAAATTGCATCTTGCCAGTATGAATTGAAATAAACATTTTAAAACAATCGGTCATTCAAAGACGAAGAAATAGTGCTTCTACGCTGATATTCATGCCGCTGTATTTCTGTCAGAGAACGAATGTACGAATATTTCAAGCTCATTCATCTTTCAACCTACCTGTGTAGGTCAGGCGGTAGAAAATATTTTGTGACTACGAACGACACCGAGATTTATGTAGCTTAAATTGAATAAAGTCATGTATTATTTCGTTGTCACCAATGGTCTTTCGGCTATGAATCACTTCTATTAAAATCCGTTTTGAAAAATTAGTTTTAGTGAAGGTGAACTTTCACAAGAAACATTCTCTGGTTTGTCTCGCTTCATTCCGGGTTAATACGAATGAGTGCACAAAGGTATATTTGGTCGTGGGAAGTTTAGATACACTTCAGAAAAATATGAATGATTCTAATAAAGATAAAGAAAGTTACTGAATGCGTAATATTTATTTGCCAAAACAATGATTGTGCCGGAAAAAGAGATGATTATTTTTCAATATTACTTTGTTGTGTCACTTCAATGCAGCAAGACACAGAGAGGTGTAGCAAGAAGGAGAAGTGTAGGAAGGGGAAGAGGGAGGGAAATGTGATTTCTTCATATAAATATTACTTCTGATACATTGCTGAAATTGTAACTGTGGATTCTGTTTCTTCTACAGAATTCACATTTGGGGATTCTCTAGGGAAGGCAATTGTATTTTAAAGCTCAGACATATTTTTATGACTATCTTAATATTTCTAAAACCTTTTTGGATAGGTTGAAGATAATAGAAACATCGAAAGAAAATAATATTCCGTATAACGTAATCATACGAAACTCTTACGAATTTGTTTCGGGATTTTTCATTTAACATTTTATCACGCAGTATTTTGTTTGGAAAATAGAGATCCCTTCGTGTGAAAGTAGACACCACGTTATTTATAACATTTGTTTATGAAAAATAAATATTCTTAAAATATACTTCGATAATAGAAAAGTTTAAAAGAGTAATGTAATTTTATAAAATGAATTTTTCACTTCACCATAAAATAAAAGAAATATAAGCTATAGAAAGAAATAGGCCACAATTTATACTTCAAAACGTGTATTTCAAACACACTCTGGCTCTGAAAAATCTTTGCGCAGGTCTTGCAGCCCTGGGAGCAGAACACTAGCTTGCTCTTCGGCGCTAAAGCTCGCTCTTCCGCTGCTTTTACCTCGCATATTGCGCTCTCGGATGTGATTGGAGTATGAAGTTCCGAAGTGTCGTTTCCGCCGGTCTGCATACGCGTCTTGGGATATGCAAGGAATGGGTATTTTATTGGAGGTAAGAGCGACTTGAACCGTAACATTTACTCGCTAGCAGGCGGGGGTGAGAGGGGAGCGAGAGGGAGAGGGACGGGCGGCCGCTGCGGGAAGCGGAGGATTGGAGATCGACCCCCGGGGGGCTCGAAGTCGTCGCGTGTGCTGCACCGACGCTCAGACGGACGGAGCCGAGAGGAGCGGAGCGGAGCGAAGTCGAAGCAGAATGGAAGGGGAGCGGCGACGCAGAAGGAGGAAGGCGGATTTCTAGAGCACGGGAAATCCTCTTTGGGCGAACGCGGCCCGGGACCGCGCGTTCTTGTTCCCTGAGCTACTCATACAATCGGGACCCAGCGCGCCTCTCAAGAACAGAGAGGGAAAATATGTTTCGTTCTTTATGGATTAAAAACAGAATATGAGCGTATTCCATTTTGTGGGTATATTTCCTTTGGGAGATGTATCGCTTTGTATTTGGCGAGACCGCTCTTGAAAATTACTTTTAAAGAAAACGACTGTCTCCCTAATTCATAATTTTAGATGACAGTTATGTATTGTTTTGTTTTATTTTAATTCACAACTTAATAACATGTATGTCCCTAAGTACGTTGTTTTAGTAATTTGATGTGAATGGAGTTGGCCAGAGTGTCGCCACGTAACATATGGCATCAATTCAATTCATCTTGCTATTAAATTTACATGTTTACATAATATATTTTGCCCAAACTATCACGAAGAATAAGATTAATATTATTTCACTCTTGCATTTATATATTTTTTAAAATATCATTATTAAAAAAAATCTTTACTATTTCATGATTTTCGGCGTTTCTTGGCGAAATATAATTTCAGGTTCTGTGCTTGCCTCATTCGTAATTAAGTTAAATGCATTACTACTAACCCTTTTCTTTCCGGTAATTTTCGCGAAGACAATCCACAGTCTGTTTACGAACTGTGTACCTCGCGTCCTAAGTGAGTGTAGCGGGAACGCGGCTGCAAAGCTCTCCTCGCCAGCTGTGTGCAAATTGTAGAAGCAGCCCTAAGCGACCGCCTCCCTCCGAAACTGTTAGACCTCTAACGAGAGGCCGTGTCGTTGAGGTTAACGGGGCGCGTTGGCTTTCCTTGCGCCGGGAGAGCGGGCGTTTATCTGCGCGAAGCGGAGCCGCGCTGCCGATGCGTCCCCCCCCCCCCCCCGATGAGGCCAACGCGCCAGCATGAGATGACGAACCCATCGGATTTTCCGCACTATTTCTTCGCGCGAGAACACTTCCAAGAGGAAATTCGCGGCGCCCGGCGGTTAGCTTTTACTCGAGGTAGATAGCAACTTGCGTTTTCAATTTGCTGCACTTTTGCTTACCTCGTTCTTAGTTTGTTCTTGGTGCTGATGAAGCCAAATTGTCGTGGTAGCTTCTGTTTTTTTTCACTACTAGTTTTTTACTAGGGCTTACTACGGTATTTTATTCTACAGACGAAGTGGCGTAACGATAATTACTTTTTTGTATTCCAACACTATAAACGAACCTTTTCTGTTGCAAGAAATCGTTCATAATCAGGAATTTTACGGCACAAATGATTGCGTCATCACACATTCGGCCAATCGTAGCGAGAGAATCGGGAGAGCTAAACGGAACAGCCGACCACCATTTACTCGCACGATGTCAAATACCCGAGTCGCCACACGGAGGTTGTTTCGCAAAATTAATTTTGATTCTCTTATAAATATATAATGCTGTTATACAAAAAAATATAGTATGCAACTCGCTTATAATGTTGCTTTATTACATTCGTAAAAATTTGAAAATTCGCTCCTAAAGTCGCTCGTTTTCAAAACATGTACACATGCAATAAAGCTTACCTAATTGCATAAACTACTATTTTCAATTACCCTTCTAAATGAGCATCATATAAGTGTCTCGTCCTAACACAAAATATCAGTGATAATTCAATATGAGTTACAGCCAAAGAGGAAAAAATGAATACGTATATACTGTACTATTTAAAAAAACACTGTGGGGAGTACGATTATACAGCGGGAAAACATGGTGATATTCTTCAGAATAAGTAAAATTGGGCAATCGTATAATTAATTGGACATATCAATTTACATTAAATTGTTTAATATGTGGTAAATTTGCTGTTACTGTACAAATTGTTGTATATTATCTAAAAGTAGTCTGCACTTTCAATAAAAATATTTTCCCAATGCTTTCAAAAATTTTCAGTTTAATAAAATTTTTTTAGACTAGAAGATAGAAGATATTTACATATGTCGACCAAAGAGCCTTCTATTTAAAAAAAAATTGTTCAGCGGGACAGGAATTCGTTGAGATACTAAGTGACAACAAGCGCAAAATTTTCCATATAAACGTTATACGGTAGATTTTCGTAGAAAAAACAGTTTTACATTTCTGTTAGGGCATATGAATGAATACGTGAACAATTGTGATATAGATTTCCTTTACTCATAGTTGAAACGCAGAACAATCAGTTTAGTATCCACTTAATTCGCCTATTACACTCAATACATTACAGCTTTGACTTTCAACCCAGGCACGCTATTAACTGCACAGTCTCGGTTTCTGAATAACATTATATACATTTATAATTTTCGTAACCTCTTGTTTGCCTTGAGCATATTTTCCTTTCCGGGTGGAAAGCAAAGAATCATCTCGTCAGTAAAAAGAAGGAACATCTACTTCGCGATATTTTTAATTTGTGTTAGGTTCGTTGATGCGACGCCTCGCCGACAGAGTGCGCCCTTCCGCTTGCAAGAGGCGGCGGGTCTCCATCTACGATTCGCGTGCTTCCACGACGTGCCCTGCAACGTCGCCCGAGAGGTCTGTAGCGTATGGGTGGCTGCGGTAGCCCGTTGGCGTAACGGACCGGGATGGGATGGGATGGGAGCGGGCGGGAGCTGTCACGTGCACTCCACACAACGGGAGACGCTTCGCTTCAGCGCTTCGGACTCCACCGCACGGCCCCGCCCCGCCCCGCCCGCCCCGCCCCGCCCCGCCCGCTCCGTCCCGCCCGCCCTCCGCTCTCCGTCCCGCTCCGTCCCGCTCCGCTCCGTCCCGCTCCGCACAAACGCGCCACTACCCGCCACGCCGCACCGCACCACGCCGCGCCGCGTCATTTCCGCACAAGTGCATTGCTCCACGTCTCAGCCGCAGAGGAAGTCGTCTTTATGCCATTTCGATCTCGTTTGCACGCATCGTAATGCTACTTCCAGCATTTCACAAACAATTTGTTACCCCGGTTTCTCTCTGGCCATTTCTGCTATTGGGAAAATTTTTTTTTTTTTTTCTACGAATGCACTCGAGACAATCTTTTTTTTAGTTTTGTGCCTAAGCGACACAAGAATTTTACGGATAAAATTTTATTTACGCTTTTTATTAATATATAAATAGATAATTCTTAAAATAAACTGCGCTTATTGTAAAAGAAAATCTCATTACGACTTAATCTAACTTAACTCTCTAGTGTGAATTGCATACAGATATAAATAGTTTGAAAAATTTATTTGGCCAATCATCCCGCAACTCAGCATCTTTTAAATGCAAAACATTTTGATATTTAGTTTTTAAATAAATGATCTGATAACGCCAGTATTAAGGTGTAAATACGATTATTATTTTTTTTTATTACAACGTACAGTACGACGTAAACAATTTCATGTTACAGAATTTTTTTCTTTTAGTTATTATAGTTTGAACAAGGACAAAGAGAGGTTGTTTATGTGATGAAGTTAAATGAGGTTATTTTGAACATTGCCACAACGTATTTCCTGGCGCAGAAGTTCGGGACAAGAAGTTTCAAAATTCCAAATTCAAGTAATAGTATATGGTAACAAAACAGTAATAAACGTAACATATGTCTGAATGTCACTCATTATATCACTTCTTTTCGCGCCGAGTGAAAATCGGAAAATTAAATTAACTTACAATTACATTTCACTTTTAAGATTGTTAATCAACAAAGCAATTTTTATGGATTAATGCAAAATGTGTTTTCAGAAAAACTTTCGGCGAGAAAGTGAGATAATAGTATGTCATATCTCAAATTGCTTCTGGAATTTTAAAAATATTGCGAAACGCAATTAAAGAAACATGAACAGTGTATAGTCTGATTTTCAATCACATTTTAACTGTCTGTTGTAGAAATATTATGAAAGTTAGCACTTACTATGTTTTAAATGTTTGATGAATGTGGTATTTTATACATTTCCAGCGTTAAGTGAATATGTATGTTTTATATTATGAGTTGAGTGAACTTGTTTTTCTTTTTCCACCCTTTATCGAAGTGATGCCATTTGTCTCACGTTCTCGTTTAGAGCAAGTGCCACTTGTATACGCTTTTTCTTACCGACGCATTATATTTCTTAAGTAAACACTGCCACCATGTAATTGAACAATTTAGGATTTTACCGGGGCAAAGTTCGATCGAAGTGGTGCGTCGTTTTACTCCGCCCGTCGTTAATCCCTCCCTTCATCCCCTTTTAGTGCCCACGCGCTTACCTGCCATCGTCGTTCCTACTGCGGCTTACGGCGCTCTCTACGTGGGGCTTCGAGCTTCTGGCTGCTCGTAAACGCCTCGGCCGCCACGCCCACCCACCCACCCACCCCACGCTTCGTGTCGCCAACTTTTGCCGCCTCTTCATTCACTGGCGCGCCTGCAGTCGCTCTTTCGCGCGCGGCCGAAGTCAGGCTATTGTGGAGGTTGGCGGGGAGGGAAAGACGTCGGGAGAGTGATCGGGAAGGGTGTGAGGAGAGCTATAGACGGAGGAATGGAGGGGGAGGAGGAATAAGACGTATGGAAGGAAGGGGACGAAGGAGGCGGGAAGAATAATGGAAGCAGGTAATGTGAACGGGAGAAGAGTGGTGGATATTAGGGAGAGGACGAAGGGATAGAGAAGAGAATGAAGGGATCAGGAGAAGAAATAACCCAGGAGGACAGAGGAGAACAAAATAGAGAATATTTGGAAGAAAGGAGGGAACGCTGATGGAGAATAAGGTATTAATAAGAAAGAGTGTCGCTTACGGGCATGATGAGGATCTACAATATTGAACAAGTCGTGAATAGGGCATAATAAAGAGGAGGGAGAAAGGTTAGACGGGGAGAGGAATACGTAAATGTGGGGAAACGGACGAGAAGCTGTTGGAGGCGGAAGAGAGACGCGCCCTCTCCCCGACAACTTCCCGCGCTCGCTCGCGCGCGTAACTTTTCCATCCGCGTCGGCGCCATTCAGCGTTCTGCGGCCGGCCACACCTCCCCCCACCCCGATTCCCGCCTCGGCCCATCCTTCACACGCCATCGCAGCCTCGGCGCGGCCGAGTTTGACTCCCGAAGTTTAAAATGTTTCGACTAGCGGCGCGTCAGGCCGCCGCCTCCCCTTCGCCACCCACGCGCAATCTTCCTTCACCCCCACCCCCACCCCTCTACTCCCGCGCGGGCTTCTTCTGCGCTCCGGAGTACGTCTGGCCTCTTTTCCCGCCAATTCAGACGTACTGTAATTACGCGCTGAATGAAACCAACCACTCCCAGAATCGCGCCGGTGTTTGGCAGTCGATCGTTCTTCTAGTGAATGCGGAGCTGACGGATAGAACTGCGCGTTGTTTCCTGGAAATCACGACCTCCTCCTGTAAGGAGCCGCCTGGTAGAGAAGATGAAACAAGATATCCTTCTAAGGCGAACGTGATTTCAAATAGGTATGGTAAAATGTTTACGCACTAGTCTGTACGTATAACATTGTGATGAAATTATATTCCAAAACGGAATTAACATGGTTTTACAGTAGTATGGTTGTTGGATGTAATTAAATAAAATTGTTTGTTCTGAATATACAGTCTTACTGAAAGGTATATTTATCGAATATTATTTCAGTAGTATACATACCTTTGCGACTCCCACAGGCAACCAATCTTAATAAATGAGATCTTTAAAGAGAGAGAATTTCATGGAGACTTGCCAAATTACATTTCCACATAAATATGTAAAAGATTTGTTGAAAAGAAAATAAAGCGCATCTTCATATTCATTTCAAATTCAACCCACATCACTGGACAGCATTGTGAACACCTATGTAGTTAAATAATTCCCAAACAAAGCGTTTTAGTGCCTTAAAACTTAAAAAGTTTCAGGCCATAGGTTTCAATGAAACGTTTCTTACACTGTAATATATAGGGTATGATATTCTTGGACACATGTGATCCATTAATCATATGTCCAAGAATATATCATAAATACATCCATAAATCAATAAATTTAGTTTGAGAAATTTATTACTTTATATTTAAATAATAATTTTTATTGATTCGTAATCATTACCAATTTTAGCCGATCATAATTATGAAATGACAGGTATAATACATTAGCATTCTCGTTAATTTTTAAGTTATGGAATTTTTCACTTTTTTACATCCTAGAACGATCTAAATCAAAATCAAAAATCAAAAAAAGAAAGATCACTTGTAGTATATCACCCACATTTTAATAATGCAGCAAGAAAAAAATTAGTCAACATATTGTTTGCTATATGTAATGTTTTGTTCTGTAGTTTTAACGTGAAACATGTTGCAATAATTTGACTTTAATTATTCACTTTCCAACTCACACATTTTCTGATAAAATTACAGCATTTGTAGATAAGTTTTATTGAAACGTTTCCAGATTACACATAAATTATTCGTATTACTGCAGTAAAAAGTGTATTTGTTGGTTGAAAGATTACGTTAAAATATGGCGCCTACGTTCTTTACGACTTGGCCTCCCTCCCTACAAAGCAGAGCTACTTCCAATTGGAGATCTCTTACACTGGCAAGAGTTCCCTGTTTCGAGTTCCCTTTTTTCCACTACTTGTCCTCCGCCGGTAACTTGGTGAACGTAAATTGCAGCCTTCATGAATAAGGAATCGATTTCTTGGCTCGATTCTTCCTGCGAGATTCAGCGGCGTTCCGCGGGGAGGTACAGCGTTGCACGGCCCCTCGCACAGAGGTATTGTTCTATCGCCGCTATTTATTAAAACCAATGGGAGGAGCGGACGCATAAGTTTTCTCTCCGCTGGCTCGCTGCCCAGATCGGCGATGGAAATATGTATCGGAGCTCCGGCCTCGTGTCTGTTTCGTTAGCGAACTTGGGAGTCTGGGTGGTGTTTTTCATCTCGCTTCCCCCACCCCTCGGCCTCCCTGTTCTCTGAGAGCGAGCTTCATATAGAAGATCTTTTGGCAGCCGTTCCCCAAAGGTTTCTCTCATTTTCGAGGGTATCTCCTCGCCGTAATATCTGAGAAAAATATTGCGTTCGTGGGGGGTTTTAGTACATGTAGTATAAATTAATGGCTTCGTATTGTAGAAAAATATAAATGCAGTTCTTCTCGGCAGATAGTAAGTAGCACGTTTGTATGCAACACAGACAACCGTTTTCTGATGTGCATCTTCCTTTTATGAAGTTCTGCTTAATAATTCATACGTTTAAAGCAATCCAGAGTGTTATTATGTCGCTGAGCAAAGAGCTCGTGTTAATGTTGGCGCAGGATAGAGCACAATCCAGATGGTAGTAATTATATCCACAAATATAATGCACACCCAGGAGTCGTATCTCAACATGAGACATTTCCAGCGGTGGTTATTATCGTGCTCTGTTTCTTAGTAACAGGGCTGCATAAGCCATTTGCTCGTCCTTTGCAATTCTGGAACAATAATTCTTAGATTTTTATTCGCATTTACATCTGCTCGCAAACATATTCCTAACTTTGCAGACACTCATTAACCTTTTCCCGTTGAAGTTAAAAGCAAGTTCCATGACCAAACGTTACAATATTAAAATGAGGGTTTCAGGTACATTTTTATTCTCCCGTATTGTAATCTGAATATGAAAGCAAAGTGTTTTCACTTGTGTGTTGAAATAATATAATCAGGAGTTTTTAGGAAAAAAATAATTTCAACATGTTGAGTTTTCTCTTGAATTGTTAAATTTAGCTTGTGCTCGAGAATAATGAATGCTCATACTGTGCGTAAACAATGATAAACTTTTTTTTTCATTATAGTAACACAAGTCTCTTTACAGAAATGCGAAGGAACATTATGTTACCATAATGTGTCGCCTACCCGTTATGTAGTTCTACCTTTATATTTTTGATACAATTGTGTCAAACATATAAAGATACGTTTTTTTTGTCTCGTGCTGCAAGTCTATTTTTGTTAGCTTGCAAATACTTGAATAACGCATTTACGTTGGAGACAAGCCTTTCAACCCTTTTGATTATACGAGCGCTACAGGTACATGATAAATATTACAGAACAATTTATATTGTTCTCCATAATACGATGAACTTTTTGTTCTTTTAACAAGGGCGAATTGCTTCTATAGAAAGTAGCTGAGGTTTTTACCATTCTAATGAATTATTACAATTCTACGAATTCCATATTTCTTTCACAGGAACTGAAAATATTAAATATTATGCGCATCACATTCAATATGTTTATATTTCAATATAATCTACAATTTCGCAATACCTTGGCTCTTTTGATTCGTTACATTCAGTTCCACAGAACCGGCACTTCTCTCCAAGAACAATTCTCGTCTTTTTTCCCCAAAGTTTGCGAAATACGCTGCTAACCGCACATCTTCCTCGTCGCTTTGCAGCCGGCCGACCGACCCTCTCTCCCCTCCCCCTCCCCACCAATCCGGCGCCTCAGTGGCTTCACTTGCTCGCTCGCACTTGTTGCCACGCCCTCTCCCCCCGCTCCGCCCGTCGTAGTCTCGCCATGCAATATCGGGCTCGCGACACATCGCTTGTCTCGTCCGCCCGCCGGCACGCTCGCCGCTTCCGCCCACCACTGCCCGCTCGCTCCACCTCCGCCGCTCCGCTCACCCGCCCCGTCCGCTGCACGCCCGCTTGCGCCCGCCCGCCCTCCTTGCCCGCCCCGCGCTTCCCGGCGCAGTGCCCCCGGTTCCCCGCCCCGCCCGCTCGGCGTCCCACGCAGCCCCGGCCCCCGCCTACGCACCGACGCGAACGACGACGCGGCTTCATTTTTCCCCGCAGGGCCACAATGGAGATGGGATTCCTAGACAGGCTCGGTCCTCATCCAGCCCTCCGGGCCCGCCCCCGCCCCTCCTCCCTCCTCTCCCCTCTCGCTTCGCGGGCTCGCACATCGTGCGTGGCTGGCTTGTGACCTCGCAGAGGGCAGGGGGCGCGATTGCGCAATGTGGGCGATAGAGGGGGCTGCAGCGGAGGAATCTTCTCAGTCGCCTGCGGAGCAAGTGCTGCTATTCCATGTCCGCTTGCGAAAGACCTTCCAAGTAAATATGTAGGCCTTCTTTTATGAATAGTCTTAGCAATTTTGGATTTCCATTTTTTAGAGCACAGAAAAAACATCGGTTGCTTTGTTTTTCAGGTTAATTAAGAGGAATATATTATACGTTTGTGACTATTATATCAACTGATGTGATTAAATTTTCATCTAAAACAGACATTAATTAGTTGATAATACTAATGCAATTGTTGTAGAACAGGCGCAACACCAGTAATGGAGGAGCAAAATACGCTTATCAATAATTAGAGAGCCGTGCGTTAATCCCGGCAAAGAAACGAATATCAGTGAGTTTGTGGCGCCTGTCAAAAGTGAATTCTTAGGTCGAATTCTCAAAGAAGAGATTTCGGTGTTTTTCTAAACAATTCCAGGATTTCGTCGGAGCGACTTACTTAGAAAATAGAACATCTATTTCTATATCACAAGACATTGTATTCAGCTAATGCACAGAGAATATCTGATTTGGAGATCTCCTATGGACGGTTTATCCGCAAGTTCGCTGACGGACAGTCAGAAGTACAATTATTATAGGAAAACCACACGTTTAACGTACTTCTTTCCTCAGTATTTTAATTGCTTTTCTAAGTTTATTTTAAAGGTAAAAAAACGAGAATATAATAGGCCTATACGAACATATATTTCAGAAACAAATCACCTATTTTATTAATATTGCCATTGCAGGATTCTTGAAGCAAGCAATACCGAAGATGATATATTTTGCTTCGAGTTCATATTGAGTTTTTATACTCAGGGAAAAGAGATATCTGCTTCAAGAAATATTTTCCTCGGAGACCGGTCCTTTGACGAGACTCTCATAATATGATTTTATTTTCCACAGTACGATCTCTAGTAGTATTTCCGGAAATTATTTCAATGAACATGAAGGGAAATGTGTATTTCGTTTCTTTGATGTTGAGTAAGAGGGCACGCAGGGAGTAGCCTTGAGTAAGACAGGTGATTGACGGGAAATGCAGAAGAGCGTTTGACGGTTTAAATTCCAAAAATATGGGCTGCTCACCAATATGTTATTCTCCTGTTTTTGGTTCTTGCAGATGCTGCCCCGCGCGGTCCGTGGCCCTTTTGTTAGGGTACTGCTCCGGCATTTGCCTGGTGTTGATCGGAGAAACCACGGAAAACTACCGGTCACAGCAGCCGGTCACTAAAATTCTTCTCTAGGCAGCAACTGAATTCGACCTAGCTATCTAGCTAGAGTCAAAAATCCCGCCACAGTCGGGACTCGAAACTAGGAGCTCCCGGTCAGAGGCACTGCAGTTGAGGCTCAGGACCACCTCTTGTTGTACACTGGAAATTGAACATCGTACGCGAGCCCATCGCCTTTAGTCTTGCGTTAAGAGAAAAGAAAGCAATGGTTCTTACGCCGAGGCCTTTAACCCTTTCAATGCTCAGCAGTCGAAGAAACAATTTACACTCTTCCTGCCGACGAACTATTTCCGAAAGGCGTTTCAGCGAAAGCTCGCATGCGCACAGCGGCTATGTCGTCCCAGAAGCAGCTCTGCGCATATTGTCGCGACATATTGTTCAAAAAAAGACTTGTAAACCAGGTATCAGTGCATGCTCTCACCACTTACCGAGAAAAAGGAAGGAATTAAATATAACCCATTTTAAGATCAAAGATGGTCCATAACGTGTATAGAATGTGCACCATAAGGTATTGCACTGTTTGATAATAGACATATGTGAGCAGGATGCAGGAAGGAGGAAGAAAGTTCGATTCATTGTGAAAAATGGTGACTTAATTCACAACCTATCAAAAATAAATATTGTGTTATGCATAAAATTGGTCTTCATAGTAATTGTTAAATTGATTGTTGAAGCCCTGAAGAAGGCTTGGTAAAGGTGAAATAATAGCATTTTTTAAAAAAATATTGTTATTTTTTGCTAACCTCAATTCATTCAAACAATCACAATTAAAATAGCGAACAAAATTAGCATGAGGGGCAATACTCCAAATTCATCCCTTTTCGAAAATGTGAACACAGATGTAAGGCGCAAATGCTCAAATAACTAGAGCCTCCTACGTCAGTCAGGAATGTAAAGAAGAGTACTGAATGTTGAGAAATGGATGTTGAAGAGCCCCATAAAGCCACATGACGTAAGCAAACCTTCGTGTTCGAGACGGGATTCGAACTTCCAACCGAATTCCAAAGGCGCGTCTGCCGTAGCAATCTCGGCTATCCAGGTCGACACCAATAAGTATATGAAAAATTCCTTGAACGCGCAGAATATTAAAAATGCGGAAGAAATGCAATATTGAATATTTGCTCGCAGATTGAAGCAGAAAGGGGTGTCTATTTTTATCGCGTGTGTGGATAACGTTCTCAGTAACGGGAGGTGTGTGTTTTTCAATTAACATATACCCATTATCTGTATACGATTATCCCAGTGACATTTAAATTCACTTGAAAACATTTACTTTCCATGAAATAATATGGAGTAAAATCTAAACAAATTATCTATTTATGATTAAAAAAGTCTAAAACTGTTTTCAAAGAAGCGTTCCATACGTTATTGTAGTCTACATATCGCACGTAGTTCTTAAGGGTTAACGGAACGTCTTTTTATTCTGATTGCAAAAAGTTTTCTTTCCCTTCTTTTGTATGTAAATCAATAACTGGTTCGGATTAATTATGTCTCAGACTCAGAAATATTTCTAAGAGATAATATTTATATTCCACATTCAAAAAACGAGAGAAATTGGTCGGTCTCAGGTCAGAAATATCAATTCGCGTATTGTTAGGTTACCCGAAAACTTCTGCAGCCGACGTGATATATTAGTTAGAAAGAGCCAATGTAAATTATTACTCAGAATGTCTAGATCGTAGTTTTCTAAAACCTCCGTCGTCCGTTGCGACGTATTTATCTTGAGAACACCCAGATCGGTCCCAGAGCGTGAGGTCGCCTGTCCGCCTCACGTACGAGGGCGGCGGCGGCTGCGGCGGGAGGTGTCAGGTCGTGACGGGTGGCTCCACCTCCCCCTCCTTCTCCTCCTCCTCAACCCCCTCCCCCTCCCAGCAACAAGTGACGGCCGACAGTGGCCGCTGCGCAGGCGGAGGCGAGGGCGGGGGCGGCGACCGCGCCGTAGAGGCTTCACGCCGTCCGACCTCGCGGAGGCGGAGGCGGCGTGGCGTCGGCCCCCGCATCCGGGCTGTTTATGGCGGTGCCAGGAGTTTTACTGCCCTCGTACACCTGCCCGCCTCCGCCGCCGGCAGGGCAGCGCCTCAAGTTGCGGGTCGAGCAGCGGCACCGCCTCGCGTGCCGGGACATGCGAGCGTAAACTCGCCAGAGCGCGCGCCTTGCCGCGTCCCGTGTGGCACGCGCGTCCTTCACCTTCCCCCTCCCCCTCCCCCGCCACCGGCGACGACCCCGCGGCCGCTTCCATTTCCTCCGCCGCCGCCGCCCGCGCCCGCGTTCCCGGAAACGAATCCCTGTTTTTTTCGGAAAACGTAAAGTGTTTTCGTGATGCGAAGGGCGGGGAGACACGCATCGCCTAAGGCGCGCAGCGCCGGGGAGGAGGTTTTACATTGCCAAGGGAACGGCGCACGGCCCCTCTTTCTTGCCAGCAGGGCTTGCGACAAAGGCTGCGTTTTTTGGGATGTGAGCTACTGGCAAATGGAAAAGGTTTAGGTGTGACAGGGTGCAAAGAATTGCATTTTATTGGCTCTCTTGACAACAGATCTCTTCGATAGAGAGTATTGATGGAATTATTACATCGAAATGTAGCTGATTTGGGGTCAAAATGAAATAAATTTTTGTATCTTCATTTGCAATTGCTTGCGATGATTATTATATTTAATTTAGCACTATTTAAAAATATTTTTAAACAAGGCTTCTTTTGGCATTTATAATATGTTGTGATATAAAAAATTTCATAAATTTTACAATTACTTGCGTTGAATTTAAAGGAATAATTTTCTTCTTGGGGCTTGATGTCAAATTTGAATTTTACCTTTTCTTTACGAGACGTAATTGCGAATCCAACTGAATCTTTTTATATTCAGACTAACGTCCTTAGGGAGATAAGAAATAATCTCATAGCCTAGCCATCAGAATGGGAGTGAAGCCATCATGAAAATGAGAAACTCGTGCGTTGTCCGAGGCCCGGTGTTTATTGTCCCAGTGCTGCATGCGCTTGAATTTCAGGAAATAAATCACGTTAACTATTTATCAGCGCAGTTGGTCTCTAAAAATCCCCTTTAGAAAGCAATTCATTCAGTTTACGTGCGTCTATAGTATTGAAAATTTGAATTTGTACTAAAAACCCTTTTGTCTGGGTTGTTTCAGATAAAGTTTTTACAAAAATATATGCTAACATGCCTACAATGTCGTTCTAAGTGAACCCGTGGAACATTCAACACAATAATTATTTTAAAGGTGAAAATTGTCTTCATGCCGGAATTCAAGTTTGAAAGTGGTTACAGAACCAGTGTTAGGAAGTGGTGGTATCATCCAAAAATTAGCTTGCCAAAATGTGGATAACTGTATAAGAAACATAATGTGATACCGAAGGGGCACGAAAACGTGGTTGTAAGGCTCTAAGAGGTATTTTTTTCGAATTTTACACTGACGTTTGTAAAGTGCGTCACAAAATTGCGTTTCTGGACTGATTCGTCTCGCCCGCTGTGCCATCTGAGAAAGTCTGTCGTTTGTTCATCATAAATTTCCTTGATCCGTAACTGAAGCAATTTACTTTACATGAGCAGCACAAACGAAATTTCGCGTCAATGGTGTCAAAACCCAAAACCCTTCCTTAGCTTCGTGTATATAGAGAAGAAAGTCAAAATACAATATTTTTTTTCTTTCACAGCGAAAAGGAATTATAATTCCATGATCACCAGGAGTTGCTGTGATACTGCAGCAGAAGCGCGGAGAGTAACATTTGTCTGCGCATTACGTCTAGAGGGCGAGACGTCGAGAGATTACGTCATACAGAGCGCATTACGTCATTTCAGACGCGCTGGCGCAGAAGCAGAATCCGGTGGTGCAGTGGCGCTCGCGGCGAAGCGCGGACGCGCGACGCCGACTTTTGCGTAGGCGATTCGCGTGCGACAATCCTTTACAACGGCCTCCTTCTCCCCGTCTCCCTCTCTTTCTCCGTCTCTTTTCTTTTCGAAAAAATGAGAGTCGCTTTCGAGCCGCCGTTGGCAATTCCATGCACGGGCGCGGCGTTAAGAGAATTATCACGGCGGCGGAGCGGGAGGCCCGGAAGCGAAGACGTTCCGGCCGATTGGAGAGGCACGTGTTCAATCCTGCGGAGCGCAGGGAGGGGGGGGAGGGGGGAGGAGAGGGGAAAGGAGAGCAGGTGCGCCGCCGCGGCCGCCTCTGCTGCTGGTCTCGTCGCCTCCCCCGCTTCGATGGGTTCTTTCTTCTGCGTCTCCGGCGGATTCACAATTCTCGCCGCGCGATGGCTGTTCGCCGATGGGTTTGCGTTCCTTCGTTCCGTTTTTTGAGCCGCTTTCACGGTTTTATACTTTCGTAAGTGGACGCCGTAGTTTATTTATTGTCAATGCATGGTGTGATTCATGCAATGCTTTTGGATTGTGGATATTTCGGAATTAAACTACCTTTTGCTGGTTTCAAAAGATCACGAATTTGTATTTTTTGGGAGAGGATTGTTCTTCCGGGTCTCCAATTATCGCCGAGCGGTCTGTTCGTGGATGGTTTTCTTTTTCTCTGATACGTTTTCTGAGTCTCTTCCATGCTTTTGTACTTTCTTTAGTGGCCTTCCGATTTAATTTATAGTAATTTGTAGCAGTAGTATGTATACAATGTTTTTGGAATCTAAATATTTAGGAACTGCCTTTTACTGATGCCAAAAAATCACGCATTTGTGTTTTTTGAGGATGATTGAATATGTCGAACCGGGTAGCCGAAATCACTAAGACAATAGTGTTGTGGCAGTGTTGGACCGAAGGATCGTGGGTTCTAATCCCGACTCGGCCGTGGTTGAGTGTGTTGTCTATCTGTAATGTGCTTGGGTGTTCTCGGTGGTTCACGTAAAGAATGGCATCCGTCCGTAAAAACATCACCAAATTAGTATACAGGTGGAGAGTGGGGAAAATCAAAACTTAGCCCCACCCCATTAGCGATGCCCCCGTAGAAACAACAAATGCGAGAATGAAACAAAAATGATGCATGAATGTGTTTTAGTGATGCGTGCACATGATGAAAATGATATTTATTTCATTAGTATCCTCATTGTTATTCATTTTATGCATTCTTTAAATAAACTTTTTGCATTGAAAAGTCACATTTATTTTTCCATCGTTGTTTTGCGCTTTTTGTTTTCCTAATTTGTATGCCCTGCATTAAATACCACCCTTGCAACTAACTAAGGCTACATGCCAGGTTCAGCTTCTCACGTCCTACGCCGCGTTCTCTCGGGAGCTGGAAACACCCACGCTCCTTTCGCCCGCGATGCGCCTTTTTTGCCCCCGAGGCGCTTGCGAGGTACCACCGGTGCACGCACCCCCTTCCAGAGCACACACAGGCAACTTCAGCGCAAGAAGCAAGTCGTCGCGCTCCCTGCCGGAACGCTGCCGGGGGGGGCGGGGCTAGAGAAAGGGGCGGACCTGGAGGAAGGGGTGGGGCTGGAGGAAAGGGTTGGGCTGGAGGAA
>BOPP01000266.1:556275-575653 GCA_017312745.1 Gryllus bimaculatus
TTCCGCGCTTCATCGGACGGCATTCGGGTCGATGGTCTACCGCTTTGTCCCCTGTCTCCACCTGAGTTTCTGGAGTACATTCGTCGACTGTAACGTAATGAAGAACGGCCTAGAGCTACATCAAGATTGTGTTTAAAGATCTGAGGACGTTTCATTCACCAGTATTGTTCTTTAATTTGTTCCGTGCACACAGTGTGTATCTTTCCTCTTCAGGCACTGAGAAGGCCACTGCGAGGGGGTGATTGATATGACTTCACTATTCTTCGTTTTGAGCCATAATGTTTAAAATGACACATTCCGGATTTTAGTTATGTTTATATTTAGCAATAAGCACACACACACATTGAGACGCAGTACATACGTGTGGGTTCCGTAGAGGACAGCGCTGCGAGCATAATTGCAGTGACGAAGGGGCGCGTCCTGTCGCCAGCGAGCGGTGGAGGCGGCTTGTCCTGGGCGAAGGGAGGTTCCATCCGCCTGAGAGGGGCAGGGCGGGGAATCTGCTGGCCAGGCCAGAGAGGAGATTGGGGTTTTCCCTGAGTAGCAGCGGCGGTGAACATTTGTGCGATCAACGTGCACTCAGAAGTCATGAGGTACTGTGTTATTATGTGCGACCAGAATCAGAATCTCTCTGAATATCCGTCACGGTTCGACATCAGAAATTTAATGGTTTGCGGAAGTTCTATTAAAGTGACAAGGAGAGTTATCAGTAGAACGTTTGTATTTCTTTGGCCAAAAATATGTAATTAGATGTCATTGTATTGTGAGGATAATGCAGCACATAGCAGGACACTATATCAATCATTCATGTGAAATATTTTGCGTGGTTTGCCGTTACAAAACGGACTGTAAGACGACTAACGACTACGGAAAAAAGTACGGCGCCAGAATCGCGTGAATTGTATCTATGCGAACGTAATATCACGAAAGCTTTATATCACGGTATCAGTGTCAGTTAATAAATCCAATGTTTTCAAATGAATGCGTCAGTTTTTACGTTGTGTTTGAAACCATAGGCTTCCCCTAATGAAGATCCCTGCCCTGCAGATGCCATAAACGAATTTTTATTTCGTCCTATTACCACGTCGTTAAACGGGTGGTGCTCAGAAGATGCCGAGGACGAACGAGCGGCATATATATATATATTCAAAGATATGTACATTATTTCTTCCTAGGATGTCTGCATATGACGCGAAATTCATGTAACAATCTTTTACATCTCACATTGTTGACACAGGCATAACTAATGTTTATGAAATTCAAGACTCCGAGAAAATACTTATTACTTTGATTGGACTTCACATGTATTTATCGTTTTTGAGCTGTCCGTATTTCGATGTAACGCGATAGCAGTCACTTTTTTCGGTTTCCTGCACTGCTGATTCGTCCACCAGAGCTTAATTACAAGGGGGTTTGCGCATGTAGCTCATAATCTGGTGCCTCAGGAAATAATCTCACGAACAATATGAACTAAATTCATGTGGTGGAAATTCAATTGCCTTGGGAGAAACAAGAATGAGCTACTGGCTATTATAGCTTGTTATACCCTATAAATACGGTAATAGCGATTTCATTAGCATAGTATTGCACGTTATTGCTAAAACGTGGATTAATATTATAAAATAAAAATCATGAATCGTCTTTAGGAACTAGACATTTCCTCGTCTTTTATAAATTAAAAATATACGTCAATTTTCAATACTGATTAACAGATGTTCACTTTCCTGTTATAAATGAATACTGCCGTATCTACATAAATTGGATTGCAGATTCATGTTTTCGGATGTTACCAACACTATTGGATAAACAGTACAAGCTTTCAGGTGCCGATGTTTAATGTCATTCATCTGGCATTCATTTAAATATAATGAAAATAGTGTTTATTCTTGAGCGTTTGAACTGTGTGTTGTGCTGAAGGTAATTTTATGACGTAATTGTGTTTATATTCGTAGAAACTGCTACCATAATTGCTTTTGTTGTGTAAGTATAAAATTAAAATATTAATGACAAAATTGATAAAATTAACAAATTAACATTGTATATTGGTAAATTATGTATGGCAATAGTCTAACCTTGCCATGCCATTTTATTTGTGCCAGTGTATTTTAAGACGTGATTTAATTTTTTAATGTTCATATTATAACATCTTTCAAAAACTAATTGATAGTTATTATGTCATAGTAATAAAAACTCATAATAATTTGATAACAAGAAGAGCAGTATTCACAGAAATGTTCTAAATATTTCTTGCTAATGGAGAATTTTCTTCGAATTCTTAATATATTTTGTTCTTACTTATTACACTTTTCTAGGTGTTTTCCTTTCTCGATGGTTGAACAAGCAAATTACAAGTTGTGAAACGTGAAAAATAGAATCCAATTTTTTTAACGTTTACACGGCAAACAACTAACAAGCACTTTCTTTACCGTGGCAATGCGAATTTAATGAAGGGCGTTCTAGGAAATGAAACAGATCTGAAAGAGAACTTACCGTGCACGTCGACACAGCCGACTTGCTTCTTCATAATTTCCGTGTTGACCTGGCACATGTAGCAGCCGCGGTCCGACTCCTTCACCTGGCGAATGTGCAGCTGCCACAGGCGCTGATTGTCGTGGGACACGGTGATTCGCGAGTTGTGGGTCACGACCTTGGTGTGCAGAGTCAGGATGGTTTGATCTTCCGCTTTCAGCCAGCCCACCTGCGCAGACAATGCACAAACCTCCTTTTAGTTTGGCTCAACATGGCGGTTAACGCAGAAATCCCTATGGACAGGTGATTAGAAGGTCTATTCTATATACATAATACAAAAATTAACATTTTACATGTCGAAAACAAACCTTAAAAATTAAATAAGTTGAAAAAATGTGTTACTCAAAAATGGGAAAATATCCTTCTACCTCCTGTCTTACCAAACCAATGTAAGTATACATATGAGAGACACTGAAAATGTAGAGAATGATCACGAAACGTGTATGAGGCAAAGAAAAATTAGAATTAATTGGAAATACGTTTTTATTGTGAAAGATTACTACCTCTATTTACACACCGTTTTATATTGAATATCTTGCTCAATGCTCTATGGTCAATGATCGTTGATCTTAATTTTTTTAATACCACATCCAGTATTTTATGTTTTATTACATTCAATAGTTCTTGAGAAATATTTTGTTTTTTGAACTAAATTGTTTTTTTTACGTACGTTTATAACTGCCCTTCATTTTTAAAATTGTAAAATTATTTAACGCATTTCACGTTAGTCAGATTAACTACATTAATAATAATTCAATATGTCGCTTTAAAATATTATACGAAAGCGGATTTTGTCTCAAAAATCATATTAATTTCAAGTGATATTTTTGAAGACTGTTTTGGATATTTTGAAGGTAATTCTATAATATAAAATTTTTCCAATTGAAAAGATCTTCTGAGAATATAAGTATGCTTCATAACGGTAATACGATCAGTACCAAATGTATGCGGACAGATATGAACATATCCGATCGTTTTGGAAATGACAAGAACAATAGCAATTTTAAATAGATATAAAAATACAGGTGGCAAGTATTACATACATTTTTTAATACAAATATTCATAAATCTATAATTCTATATGAAGTTTCCGCTTGTTAAATCAGTTCCTATTTTTACGTTAACAACCACTAAAAATGAAGATTTACATTGGTCACGAAAAACAACTGTTCTGCAATATTTATTTTTAGGAAGTGGCTATGTGTTTAAAACCAGTATCACACATGAATTCTGTAAACAATTTTAATTAAATACGGATATAAACGCAAGCGCCAACAAACATTTCAAAAGCAAAACATTTCAAAATATTGGAAAATTATTGTATGTCGCGGATTCTGTCATGCTGTGACGTTGATACCACAAGAGCTTGAGAAGCTTACAAACAAATGTTTACAATGTATATTATCATGTACATATGACATTTTTCAAGCCTCTGTTTGATTTATAATTAAATGTGTAAACTATGATATAAGTATTTACTTGAGAGCATGTCTGTGTTACAATTCTTCCCTAATCATAGCATTGTGTTAAAGTATTCAATAAAATTTATTACAATAGATAATTATTCTGAAGTTGTTAAAAAATAAAATTAAATTTTTGAAATAACTTTTGTAATGAATTATAACACAATTTTAACAACATTAATGTGTATAAAAAATATTTTATTTTTCAATTACACTCTCATATTCACGAATTTGAAAATGTAACTTACTGTTAATTTAGAAGCATTAATACTAAAATAACCTGCAAAACTGAGAAACTAACGCATACTGAAATTTTTCCTCCTCTTAGTGTTATAAATCTACAACTATTCATATTATATATTGTTTTAATTGTCAATGCCGTAATTTAAAGATCTTAAATTTTGGCATAATTTGCGTTGGAAAATAAATTCTGGTTTTAATGTTGGAGGTGTGAACAGGTTTGAATCATTTTTGAATTTGGCAGTTTTCAATAGTTGAATGCTTTTAATAAAAATGTGATTTTTAATTGACTCCTAAATTCACTACAAAAAAAATAAAAACAGAAATTGCACACATTTTAATGTTAATTTTGAAAATATCACGAAGATTCTTGTGGAGTACCCAACAAAATTAATATTTCTTGATGATCCCTGGAACGGTATTACTAAATCTTACTCTTGAGATGTTTACCGAGGTTGAGCTCAAAAGCTCATAATCTCTCCGAGTTATTACACCCATCCGTTCGCCCTTCCGTCCGTCAATGAACTCTCTAACCGTCCATCTATCCGTCAATATAATCGGCCCAACCAGAAATCACGATTTTGGGGTAGAAAACCATGTATACCTCCTCGACGCGTGTTCCAATCTTAACCATCTTTGAAGAAACACTAATTTATCGTTCTCCTCACAAGTGTACGAAGTTGCAGTGATAAAACCTTAGGCACGGATCTTAAGAACACAAATTTTAGATCGTATTCTTGAGATGATTCCAATATTTTTCTCCCTAGAATACTCATATAGTTAAGAGAAGAAAAGTGACAATACTGTCCGTGTTCTAGGACAGAAACAGTTGTTTCCTTTGCTACAAGCATTTGCCAAATAATTCATTATGAGAGAACCGTGTGGGACGCTAATTAGGACGTTCATGTAAGAGACTTGTAGATTTGGTTCATGCGTTCTGTTAAGTATTCTCTTTATAGCATTCAGAAATGTTTCATTATGTGCGAGACGATTGATTGTCATCCCGTTTATGAACAGAAATGTGACACTATCATGATTGAATAGAGTTACCTAATTGGCGAAATTCATTTGAAATATAAATATTAGAAAAAGGGATTGACATTTCAATAATTTCAATTCGTATGAAAGTTAATACCTTTTAATTCCGTGTTATTATCTTAACTCTTGACAACCTCAAAGAAATAATGTTTAAAACTAGGCAGTTTCAAAGTGAAAAATGTGCAATTAAACGAATATCAAACATTAAAGTCAGAGTTGAATCACTTTAAATATTTCATAAAATTGTGACAGTGCACATTTCTGTAAGAAGCAAGATGATGTGCCTCGAGAACCGAGTACAAACAATGAAACCCTTGCGATCAATTTTAGAATGTGTAAGGGCTGACCGAGTACGGAAGGATATAATAAGAAGCAAGCTGGACGTTAAGTTTATTATGGGAAATCAAGGACTACCTGATCAAATGGCGAATCCATGTGCAAAGAATGGATGTATGAATGATTTACAAAAGTGGTGCATGTTAAGAAAAACGTCGAAATCTGGTTAAATTATGAATGCCGGTTAATGTTCACATTACCCAAAAAAGGGTTGTCTTGCTCAAAGTTGATAACGCTTTAAAACAAACTCCGAAATTTATCCAAATAAAGGACACATTAGCTAACACATTAGCTAACACACTGCAGCTGAAATACATGAAGTAGGTTGCGATGAGATAAATACAAATCAGAGTGCAGCTGATGGTGAAACTCTTCTATGGGTAGTAAGATACAAGGGAGGTAATATCGACTTCTTCTGTGTCAGTTGCAATTCTTTATTCACAGGATACCACGTAACATAACCTCACAGAATACTTGTAAAAGTTGGCCAATGATCTCCGAGTTAGGGCGATGAGGCTCCAGCAATTTTGATTTACATAAAACAGCTTTTTGTCTGTCCAACCTCTAATTTACAATGAATTTTTATGTCCAAATGGGGAAGTAGTTCCCTACTGAACACACAAGACACTTCACACTTGGAGAATTTCCTTACTTTAGCTATCACCTAGTAACTGATGTTGACATTGGCCAAACGTCAAAAATGATCCGTTCATCGTCACTTACAAAGATTTATTAAAACTTTGGAGATAATGTGCGAATTAGCTGGCTAATTTCTGAATTAACCGTATTTTAAACTCAAGCCTTAATATCCTTTTGGTATTCTGTGCGTGACGAATAGGAAATTGGCAGTGAGCGCTCTTTATCCACCACAAATTTTATATGAAGTGGGATGTAAATACTGGTACATAAAACTATAAATCCAGTGTTCAGACAGCTATGTAAAACTTTTTGTAGGTATCAACAATTAGAAATTGACAAACCAGATTTAATATCCATTTTCGCAATGACATATTTTCTAACAATAATGTTTGTCGGTGTTGTTATCCTTCTGCAGCATTCACGGTTTCACAACAGCCGCTCAACCCTCATAGAATTTTTGTGTGGCCTCAACTGTTCTTTGTCGACTCGCGTTTACAGCTCTCACTTGTAATATAAATATGATGAACACGAACTTCTTCATACACAACACGACACGACACAACCAACGAAAGCGTAAATACTCGGGCAAGCAGCCATATGGCAAACGCGACATATAATTTCTCTCCCAAAATTATTTTCGAATGAACAGGATGCGCCGTGTTGGGCGGTGATTGTTCGTGGGTATTGCAAGAGACTTCCCTGGCTGTGTATGAGTACGTGGGGTCGAATAAAAGGGGAAGGTTTTAACAGGGGTTCCAAAAGCATTTATTCACCGACCCTTTCACACATTTCACTATTTCACCCACATGTTGTTGTTGGAAAACTACCACTGTTTCGAGTACAATTTTAGAAATTTATAAACACCTTTTTTATCAGTGTACATGCATGAGTGTTCAAGTTTCTCCGAAAACGCCAAATGAAGGGCAAGTAAACTTTTTATCGTTTTTTGATTAACGATCTCTGTAATAGTACATTTATAGACATATTCTGATGTCTGAAAATAATCATTTAAAATTTGTGCTTTGCCCTACTCTCAAGATATTAATGAAAAGGAAGCACTGGTATTTTTATTTATTTAGAAGTTATCTCAATGCCATATACCCTGTTAATGCTTCATAACAGTTTCCAAACTGCCTAGGGATTCCACAGGGGCCATTTTGGGGACCCCTGGTTTAAAGCAAACTACTGCTCTGCCCGTACCTCATCCTCCGCGGACTGCCCGCAGTTGACAATCTCGTCAGATCGTCATAAAGTGGGGCTGTGGGGCTGTAGTGTGGAGCTGTTAAAAATGTGGCGGGCAGAGCGGAGTGGTGACGTGCGGGCAACCCCTGCCCCCGTCACTTCGCATTTTCGCGCGACGCGTCGCCGCCGTCATAGCAGTGGCCTTTGTAGCAGGAGCGACGGCCCCGGACATGGCCGCCCACACCACGTGACATGGCTCGTATGGAATTTCGCCGAATGCGCGCCGATGTAATTGATACTCTGTGATGTAGTGAAAGAGGGGGCGATTTCGATGAAGTTCTCCGAGTAAATGAGTGGAAAGTGAGGGGAGGGTATTTTATTGGGTGAAAGAGTGATTGTTGTATTCAGTACAATCGAGAGTGATTCCATGTATTTGGGGGATATTGAAAACCATATTTAAACCCTTATGAACACACAATTGATGGTGAGTCGATTTGATGTCGAGTTCATTATGTTCGAGAACAATATTCCAACTTCTGGCCGCATGAATGAATTCAATAGTCACGAGCGTCGAAGTATTCACAAATTTACAAAAAAACTTAATATGTTTGATAATCATTTTCTGGTCATGTTTAATGCGATATTACCCTGAAATATTAAACATTTAGTAGGTTAACGTGAATTTTGTGATGTATACATTGTACATTGTTTGTGCTGATGACGAACACATCACCTGTCTCATTCATTCACATGTTTTATTACTGCTCTGTTTTATAAGCTAATGGACATTTCTCTTTCGCAAGTCCCTTCATGTGTTCGATTGTCACGAATCACGCCCAGCACGGCAGGAAACAGGTCGTTAAGACAACATTACTACGGAACGCAATCATTGCGCACTGTTCTGGAGAAAATCTCGTGCACACGAGCGATTGAATCGGAGCTTTGACCGATGGCGCAGTCGGACGGCGCGGCCTGGCAATTGCACGCGTGGCTGACCGTCGCTCAAAGTGCCTGCATAATGCGCATTTCCGGCACTTGCCACCGTCAGCGGGAGCGCTTTCACCTAATAAACCGACGCCGCCGGGGGTTGGGGCGGGTGTGGACTTCGGGAACAGCGAAGGGCGGCGGTGGGCAGGTGTGATTGGTCGTAGGTTGCTGTGGGCGGGGACGGAGGGGGTGGCGGCAGCGATGGCGTCCGGGGGGCGGGGCGGGGGCGGGCGTCGGGAGGGCGTCGGGGGCGGCGTCGGGGCGGGGGCGGGGGCGGCGTCGGGGGCGGCCGTCGGGAGGCGGCGTCGGGGAGCGGGTCCGGGGGCGCGTCGAAGGCTCGCGGGGGCGGACGGCAGGGGCGGCGGCGGGGGGGGGGGGGCGGGGGGGGCGGTGGGGGGGGGGCGGCGGGGCCGGGGGGGCGGCGGGGGGGCGGCGGCGGGGGCGGCGGGCGGGGGGGGGCGGCGGGGGGGGGCGGCGGCGGGGGCGCGGGGGGCGGCGGGCGCGGGGAAGCGGCGGCGGGGGCGGGGGGCGGCGGCGGGTGTGGCGGCGGGGGGTGGCGGCGAGGCGCGGCGGCCCGGGGGCTGGGGTGGGGCGGTGAAGTGGCTCTGCCGTGGCGGGCTGGGTGGGGCGGGTGGCGGGAGGGCGGTAGAGGTTGTGTGGCGAGAAGGAACAATGCCAGGTCTTGCGTTCCCTGGCCACCGCCACCCCCTTCCACGCGGGTGGCGCCTTTCAGGGAGCGGTGGCGCACGCGCCGACACCGCAGCCAATGGCGAGCGCGAGGTGCGCCCTTTCGCTACCTCCAGGGCCTTCTCTTCCTCTCACCAGTGCATCGACGCTGGTATAATGTTCAAAACCCTTCATTTGTGTCCCTCTATACCTTTTCTTCTCTAGCATATACTTTTTCCTCTACATAAACCTTTCACAATGAGCTTTGCAGATATGGTAAATATCCTTTCTGTAATTAAATATATATAATATTCCTTAAAATAAGCCTTTCCTTAAAATATGCCTTGCTTTGGAAAACAGATATTTAATTATGTATTGCTATTGTTATTTATCAAATTTGTTTCATGTTATTTTGTTTCTTTCATAATTAAAATTTATAGATGATAATTGGTAGGCAAACAAAATCTGTGCAGGACAAAGAACTTATATAACCAATTCATTATGTTTGCTTGTCATATACAATTGTAAAGTAATAACCAATTATTATGTTTTACAGATAATAATTTATTATAAACATTGTCTTATTACATTCGATGTCATCAGATCTGTCAATTTATAAATTTGTTAAAATTGCAAAATTTGTCATCCTTTGTTGAAATCAGTGTTTTCACACTCCCGACTACTAAACTATATGTTCTCTCTGCGCATGAACACAGCTTGTAATTAGAATATTAGTGGTTTTTTTAGCTTTTCTCTGCTACTTCCAACTATAATTGCACCATTTCATCTAAACTTACTTATTTTAGACTTACATTTCCCGTGGCACAAAGTGTCACAAAATTGTTGGGTTACGTTAATACTTTTTGAGTGTAGTTTAACCTTATTTATTGAATGCACACAATAAATTTTATATCTCATTGAATAGTATTGATTACATGTACATATTTTTATAGTAATATTTGTTATTGATCATACAGACAAGTCTCTTACTTCACGATCGATTGATAATATAGTAAATTAAAGGAAATATTGCAATTAGCTTGTTGCTCTGGTGGATTGGCTTTTTATGAAAATAGAAGTCAGCTTTTAAGTTACGTGACAATAGCAAAATAGTGCAAATTCGTTGAGAAACACAGAATTACTTTTTGTGTGACCCTACGCATTCGGTTTTAATGTTTACTAACACAAACATTTCTAAAGCGACAATACTTAAGTATCGCAAGATGTTTAGCTCATTACAGGTTTCCTGAATATGTCAGAGATTTCACTGCGCTTTTTTTAACAATTGAGATTCATCGTGAAAATAAATGACCTTTATAAACTGCATTTCTTCCTCGTCTCCTTCTGTCGTTTACCCTCCTCACGTTCTTTCCGTAGGTGGACATTACCCACATCCCCTACTCTTGCACCTTCCCCGTCCTCCTTTGTTACCGCTCTGCCCACCGCCGCCACCGCCGCCTCCGCGGATCCGCGCTTGCGGTGTTTATGAAAAATGACGGTTCAATCGCTTTTCTGCTGCGCAGAAGGGGATTGGCGGCGCGGGTGGACGTTGTCGTCACCGCAGGGTGAGTGGGGGAGGGGTGTTGTGCGAGACGTGGAGTGGAGGGACGGCCGCCAGTAATGAATTGGCTACCCCCTCTGTGTAATAGGCTCGCTCCGCCCCCTCCGCCCCCCTCCCCACTCTACCCGTTCCTCCCGCCCTCGCGAATAATTGACACGTTCGCGAAATTTTGAACGCTCATCCTAAGTGCTTTTTAACGCTCTGGCGAGAGTTTGGTTTTGAATTTCTTCCCCTTTCTGGTTGGCAGGTACAATCTAATAGTTTGGTTTCGATGCACGATTGGAGAGTCAGACGTTTTCCTATCGATTAACTTTCTTGTAGGCAGTACCTACAAAACACGGATTCAGGCTACACAAAATATTTTACTAATATTATTTTACAAAATATTTTATTAATATTTTACTAATACTAGTAAAACAATTTATTATTTTTTCGTGATAAGGGCCCAGAGATAAGAGTTTTCTGTCAAATAATTGGTGTTCTCTGACGCACGATTACAATACTTTCTTTTGTTATGAAGCAAGGCGAGAAATTAAAATGGGAGACTGTAAGAGGGTTAAAACGTTCGTTGAAAATAGTAACAACCCCTGATGCATAAACACAGTCCATAAGGCACCATTTCTGCATGTTAATTTCCAAATGACAATAAATTTCATGATTGAGAACTTAGCGAAGCTTTTCTCCGCAGTCTCCGAGAGTGACATGGACAGGGTAAGGGTCACGGCTTTCAGAGTGGGCTTCACGGCCACGCAGTGACTGCACCACCCTCGCCAGCGCCGCTGCCGGCAACGAGGGCGTTGGCGCGCTGCCGAAACGGCACGCGGCCGTTGTACTGCAACGCGGAGCCTCAATTCGAAAGGGGCGAGCGCGGGGGGCGGGGCGCAAGGACGCGCTGCGAAGGTCCCAGTTCATTACGTTAACTTAGCGTGCTCCCGTTTCCGCCTTGTTGCAACCTCCCGGCGGCCCCGGTCGTGTTGCAGCCCCCCGCTGTATTCGTTCAGCCTTGTCTTCTGTAACGTCTCGTTGTTCACTCTACTCTGCAGCTAGTTCGTCTTCTGACTTTCATCCTCTGAGCTCAAAGTACTCTAGGCTCTGTCTTTCTTTGACGTACTGCGTTCTAATGTTCGGAGATATTTGTGCTCTGAGTGTTCTCATTCACATGGATTCCTACTCGGTTTATTTACGCCATTCCTATCAGTTCACGTGGATTCACACTCGTTCTATGGATTCACACTCATTCACATGGATTTCTAAAATGCATGCTTGACTATTTGCTTCGCGTTTCATCGTTTTAAATGCTTTACATTACATTTCAAGTCTTCGTGCACCATTAATAAACAAAGCCCATACCATTCCTCAACACTCCCTTTCTAACAACTTGATTTGCTGATGATAGTGCAATCATAAGAAACATCTGCTCATTGTTTTCGAATTAGTAGTTAATGCTTTCTTACTACGCCGCATTTCTATTATGTATTGTTTATATTATTCATTTATTTCTCTCTCTCCACATATTCTGTACAAGCCTAGAGCATACTAGAACTCAAAACGACGACACAGGTCTAGAATACCTCACGAGCAATTCAAAATGCCCTGCATGCAGATGGGCGGATGTTGACATAGCCGGAAAACAAGCTTGAAATGTGGAGATGCAAATTAGTAGCTTTCGTATTAATCCAAATTTCCCGCAAATATCTCTTAATCTCGTAATTGTAAACACGTGCAAATACAGTTCGTTTCAGTATGAGTTAACTGATCAGCACACTGTTTCGTTGATCCGAATTAGCTTGGTGTTTCAAACAATAATTCACAATGCGAAAAGTGAGAATTGAAAAATCCATTTGGAAGCCGGTTATCAGTATTGAAATTTTAGTATTTGTATCACTAATTCCGTACAAAATGGTATGAACATACCCACAATCCTGCACCTTTATGTCACTATTGAACATAATGACCTCTTGTTTAGGTTCAAATGCGCAACGTGTTCATTTCATTCGTTTTGTGTGCAGAACCTGCAATGCATTCTCTGGCTATTATAACAAGAACAATATGTCAGACAATATGTACTTTTGAACGTACTAATATTTACATGCATGATACACGTAAACTTTGCTTATATTGATACTCCGTTAAGTAGCATAAAATATCACGAAGAGTTATGGAGTAAAACAAACAATTAATTTCTAATGTATGACTTTCTCTATGAGCGAGTGAGTAGTGTGTAATTAAACTCAAGGTCTGAACAAACATTCAAACTGAACGAGAATAAGTTTTCACTTACATTTTCCTTCAATTCATTTATTCATCGATAGATAGCGTCCCATCCCTAGTATCGTGTTCATCAAGGTTTCAACTGGCCGTTTCGAAACATATTTCTTTCTAATGTGTTTGAAGTCACATACATAGGCTATTTTAAGTGCCGAGAACGACTGACAGCGCACAGACATTTGTGAGTGTGCTTGAGTAAACAATGTTGCTACGTACGAGTTAAATGATATATATTATTAATATTTTTTTCTTTTTCACAAGGATTGAACATGAAAAAACGAGCAACCACGACGAGTATTTTGCTAGTTACTGTGTAAATTACACCATCGGCAATCGATCAGGAAAATGTCCTTAATATCTCCTAAGCATGGGTTAGTAGTTTATCCGAGAGCTCCATATACAAGCGACTTAACTGCGGCACAGCTATCTGAGGCTCGGTGCAAGAGCGGCCCGCTTCCTCTGTGGAGGGCGGCGTGCCGGCGCGTGTGTCGCCATCGAGGAGGCGGTGGCTGGGCTGGGGGCGGGCGCATCGCCTGGGATTACGCAAGGTAATTAGCGCAGTAAGTAGACGACCGCAGCTGTGCGGCCATCCCTGCCATCATCGCGGCTCCTCGCCTGGCCCCGCAACCCGCGTGCTGTGCGCCGTCCGCCACAATCACCCCCCCCCGCGCTCCCCTCCCTCGCGCCTGTACGGCCCCCTCCCGCCTCCCCCCCACCCATTTTTCCGGGGCCTTCGTCCCAGCTGCCCTCGCCTGCTCCACCCCGCCGGCCACACGTTAGCCCCGCCCACGCTGCCCTTCCAGGCCCGTCGTAACCCGTCCCTGTCGCTTCCGCCGCCCCCTCAGAAAACATCCCAGGCCTCACCTGCGCCTCAAACTGCCCTCTCCTGCCCTTCCATTCTCCCTCGTCCCAGTTCCTTCACCTGCTCCGCCACCCCCCGCCGCCCGTCTTATTCCCGCCCCCGTCGCTTTCGCACGCCCTCCCACCGTCCCCTGCCCCCTGCCACGTTCACCAACTGCCCCCTACCATCCACTCTCGGCATAGCCCTCCCACTCTCATGCCCTGCCTGCTCCGCCACCCCTCACCACACTTCCAAGTACTGTTTAACCCCCGTCCCCGCCTTCCGTGCCGCTTCACACTGCCCCTGACATCCAGGCATCGTCCCGTGCAACCCATTGCCACCTGCACCATGCTCCGTACCCACCCAGCACCATTATCTCCCTCCCCCGCCACCCTTCAAGGCCGGATCTAAGTCCCGTCCCCGTCGCTCCGCCGCTCCCTTTCACCGTCCCCGCCTTCCCTGCCGAGGCCACACTGCATCGGCCGCACACGACCTCGCATGCACGCTCTTCGCACTCTCACGAGTGCCCTCGGCCTGTCAGCCGCCACCGACACGTTAGGCCCCCCTCCACTCCGCACCCACGCCCCGCACGTTCGAGTTACACCTAACACATCTTCCCGCCATGCACTATCTCGAGCAGGCCCCTGCCGCCTTCACTGCCTATCCGCCCGCTCTCCCCGCAGCCCCAGCCCGCCTTCTCCGCAATGCCTCCCCGACTTTATCACCATCCCAACCGTCCTTCGCAGGACCTCACCTTCCTGCGCTGAGCACGCACAGTCACACCTTCTGTCGAGGTCGCGATCTTACTTTCAGGTTGCTCCTGCCTCCCAGCTGCTTATCCTCTCCTCGCACCCGAGCAGCAAAAGCACTACGCGAGGCCTTCCCCACAACACTCCACTTCTCGGCCGCGACGTCACAATGTTCCCTGTGACCTAGACGCCTCACATATCCCCTTTCTACCCTCTCGACTAGCACGTTTGTCATCGCAACATTTGCATCCTCCCCCTTCCCTCGCATCTTCTGCCGTCTACCACGTACTCTGTAGTTGCGCCGGCTCTCTGTCTCCTCGTCGCTTACCCTTTACACCCTCGCGTCTCCCACTCAATCGCGCAAACCATCTGCCATCTCCCTGCACTTGTCGGTGACTTTTCAATACACAGCGTACTCCTCTTCAACTCGCCTTTCACATGTGCTCGTAAGAAACAGAATTTTGTGACTTCTGTCTCCACGCTAACCGTCTGTTTCCATCTCCGCCCTCGCGACGTCCATTGTCCCTGCCATCTCCCTCGAAACCCGTGCCGTCACTAACCCTACTTCCCGCAGTTCCCACCTTTGCTGGCTTAACCTGCGCAGCCTCGTCCCCCCCCTGTCCCCTTTCACCCCCTCCTTTGGAGGCTGCATCTGCACGCCCCAGCTGCGCCGCGCGCCCGCCCCTCGTAATGCGCCAACCGCCCGCAACATCTGGTCCTGCCGGATTATTCGGGACACGTCGCCTCGTGCAAAGATCAAACTGATCGCCGTGATGGGAACACCATTTGTCTTTATGGTTTGTTGATGTATTGATGTGGACTGTGCTACGTACATACTCTACTGCGGTGATGAACGAACTAGCGCAGGGACGTGAGCAGTTTAAATATGACTCTTTCTGGACAATTATTGCAGTTTTGTCGTGCGTTCTGATGCACGTGCGATTGACAGTTCAAGTTTATCGTTTGATTGCGGGATCGGTCATTTTTATCTGTTTTTTAGTATAGCTATAGAAACTATAAATGTTAAAAGCATTTCTAAATGTTTCTGTGTTGTTATGAGACAATATTTTTAAGAGCAATATTTTTAATTGTGATATAGTAGTGAGAAATGTTTTGAACGGAGATATAAATATATTAAATGAAATTTTAATTTTCTAAAACGTGCAGAAGAACACACAAATATTTTCAATTTGTGAATATTAATCTAACATTTTAATGTAACACTTTTATAGAATGTTTTATTGAAATGAAATAAGATCAAAGGAGATTATTATTTAATAAATTGTTACTTCAAGCATGAATATCGATTGTCTTTCGTTAATGAGAATATTATTGTAATTTCTTCCAGATCATTATAATTCATTTCACTTGCAAAAAGCGTATGCAGGGATCTGTAATCAGTGCTGTTCCGTGAAGTGGAAACGGTCGACATTAACGCTTTCTGCTTCTTTTCCTAGACTACATGAAGCCGCGATAAAGCCTTCCTGGAAGCGTGGAGACTAATAAAACGCGTGCTCGTTCTGGGAGGTCGTGCCACACTACAGACCCTTTCACGCCCAGAGGTGCAATTGTAGTCGGTGACGGTT
Organism: Gryllus bimaculatus; assembly: GCA_017312745.1. NCBI lineage: Eukaryota > Metazoa > Arthropoda > Insecta > Orthoptera > Gryllidae > Gryllus > Gryllus bimaculatus. The sequence goes on from BOPP01000266.1 coordinate 572,361, forward strand.
GAGGAGTGGTGACGGCGAGAAAGGATTTACTGTGGTCAGTGGGTCCAGGCGCTGCCTGTGTGACTATGACAGTAATGTTACTCATAGTCCGTCGAAGGGGAGGTGGAGATGGAAAAGACGGCGGCGTGGGCGGTGGAAGTGAAGCAGTAATCAGTTGGCAGCGGGCGGGCCAATGACGGTGGTTGTGGCGGCGGTTGCTGGGACGCTAATAGTCACAGTAGTGTCAGAGGCAGTTCCGGGGACGTGGGCGGGAGCACTGCCTGTCAGCGCTAATGAGTTCCTGCTAATTGGTCTCGCCTCCGCAAGGTGCCTCTGCGCGCGCTGATGTTCGACGGACGACGGCGCAAATCCCTCTGACGTCAGAGGCCTGTGGCGAACGCCTTGCCGCCCGGCGTGTTTTGGTTTGCTCGCGTTTCCACTCAGCTCAGATTTAAAATCATTAATAGATTTATAAACTGTGATATTCTAAAACTATTGTAACGTAATGTATTTTCACCTCTTCGGGTTCAATTATTTTCTTTTCCGAGGATACGTTAAACGACGCCTCAGCAACATTTTCTCAGAAACCGACAAACTATTGAGATTCATTTTTTTCTTGAATAGAGGAAATTACGCTGAAAATTACGCAGGTTGTCTTTCCACTGAGCTCTAGTAGTTTTCAAAAGTAGCTTAAAATACAAATAATGCGAGAAAGTATGTGATCTTGTTGAGCCAATAGTTTAAGATTTTCTTTCATATTTCTCTCTCTTCCCGTATTTTCTATGATAGTCAAAATATAAAATATTATGTTAACTATCACATTCTATTAAAAATTACAGTAATTCTCGTTTCCTGTTCTGGTTGACAGCTCAGACGTGGGTGCGATTATGGGCAGTATGCTGTTGGAGAAGGTCACCTGGTAACCAGTATTGCGTATTGCGGCTAACACAGGTCGTAAATTCATGGTTAAAGCACAGTTTTGTTGCTATTGTGAAGATTTGATTAAAAATGCATCTAAATTATTTTTATTGAAGTAAACCATTTTAAACCATATGAAGCATTTTACATGATTTTATGTAGCTGGATCAAAGATCCTTCAGTCATTTTAAACGAAAAATTTGAATTTTGAAGCACTCTTTTCAAAAATTTAACTATTAACCAACGAAAAACTGCCATTTACCATTCCATTTTATCTTGACTATGTGTTAATTGACATTAAATACAACTTTTGATACTTTTAAGTGCTAAGAGATGTAATAAAACAGTCATTTAGAGGAGAAAATCCGACATGACAGATCCATCCGGCTAAATTCTCTTACTTTCTTCGCCAATAAAGTCAATATTACATTTCGAATGTTCAGTACCGTAAAGAAAAACACTGCTTTTTACACATTATCTCACTTTTTAACAAAGATTATAAAATGAATTTTGTCGAATTTCAAAGGTTTTTCATTACTGATGAACGAAACGATATGTGTACTGTTTTGAATTATTCTTAGTCGCACCTCTGATGTTATTCGTCATGTCCTGCAAATTTGAAATATTAGCGATGAATTTAAAATATTCTGAGTATCTCTCACAGATTACAACATATACAAGTATTATTGGAAACGCCCCCATATTTGAGCACGTCCCTGCCATCATCTGAATCCGGTATAGTTGAGCTATCGATCAAATTAGTATAACGACAAGCTATTGAATCTTCTGTGCAAAAATTAAGTCTTTGTTATTTTAATGAAACCGTGACGTGCACCATATGAGCAGAGCCATTGATAACGGTTAGTGCATTTACGTGTTCGGCTTTATTCGCTTGTTCCTTCTCACCCAGTGACAAATTTCTCACAACATACCCTCGTATACGGAATGCCTCTATTGCCGATGCTGTGAATACGATACACTGTTGTACTGCAGTGTGATAGTGAACCCATCTCCGGCAGCATCATATTCTGATTAACCGCTTTTCATACCGAGTGTAATGGATCTCTTTTGCACAGTACTATCCATTGAGTACATATATAATGAGCTAAGTGATAAGTATATTATTATAAGTAATAAATATTATTATTATAAATAATAAAGCTTATTATTATTAAAATAAAGCTTATTATTATAAATCATCTTGAGAAGTATTTACGTCTCGTTTTTACTATAATGTTCTTTCTACATTTACTAAATGTTATTTTCTGCCACAGCACTTCAGCCAGCACGTCTGATTGGGAAGTCGACAAAACCTATTTTTCAGTATGCGTTGTTCTCACAACTGGAACCGGCAGACTTTGGTCGAGGGCAGCTCGAGCGCCACAACTGTAAATATTTATTTTCTCGCATGACAATTTCAGACCGGTTCTGAAAAAATTACAACAGTACCTGAGTTGTCAATTAGTCTGACATCTCGAATTATTTTTCATAAAAATTCAGTGTAACGTTATACGTATATTTCCACACATTAGTCAATATAGTTTCCACCTTATGTGTAATGACACCTAACTGTATTTTTAAAGTTCTTCTACTGTAATAGAAAACTGATCAATTGTGTATCTGAGAGTTTCGAGTGAAAGTTTTGACGAAAGCATTCTAAAGGGTTATTTTCAGTGGTATTTCAGCCGTAAGATAACTCACCCATCGTAAAAATTCTCATTTTGTTGAAGTACTTTTTTAATGATCTTAGTATTATTTGCAGCCAAATACAGTGTCATCAAATACAGTTTCCGTCGCAAACAAATACTCTAGTACACTATCTGGGCAAACTTGTGAAACATCATCTTAAACGTTTACTGTGAAAAGTAGATTACATGAGAACATATTTCTTCCTTCAAACAGTTATTTCACCAACTATATTTTTAAAAAAATTAGCAACTGTCACGTACTTTATTATCTATTTTCGAAAGAAAGGCTTGCAGAATATTTCGCATAATTTGAAACACTGGCTACGTCTACAACTGTCCATTTTTCCGTCATTTCACTAGTCATTTCCCCTCAGTTACGCAGAAGAGGCCCGTGCCACCGTTTCCATCTGGAAGTCATGTTTATCCAGAAACCCCGATCGCCACCGGCAGGGCACCAACCCGCCAAGTTCATTCCGCGCGCCTGCACAGTAAGTGGAGCCGGGGCCGGGGCCGAGGCGCGCCGTCGACTGCCCCTGCGCAGTCGCCCCGTTAATTACGGCAATGTTTGCGCCGGGGCCGCGCTCCGAGTGGGCGGGGCCGCCAGCGACCGGGCGCCACCCGGACTTCTTCCCAGCGCCCCTTTGCAAACAGAAGCCTCCCCCTGGGAGCGCGTCCCCAAGACCGGCAGCACCTGCGGCCCCGGGGCGC
>BOPP01000266.1:577688-593626 GCA_017312745.1 Gryllus bimaculatus
CCCCCCCCTTTTCTTTCAAACGCATTGCCGCTCTCTACTGTTTCCGTCGATGTCACCGGCGTGGCTGCGTCTAACGCCTCGGTCGTTATCGCCGCCCCAATTCGCTGCCACTTCCCTTACCGCCTTCAACGACTTCGCCGCTCTCCCCTTTTGTTGTCTCCGCCGTCCCTTGTTTTTAACTGCCTCCTCCCTTCCGTTCTCCCCCCAACGTCACGCCATCTGCCCGCCGGACCCTTTGGGCGCCACTGGCTCGCACAAGGTGAAGTCCCTGTCACTTCCAAAACAGCCAACTTTACTACCTCCGCCGCCAGCGCGTTCGTGCGCCTCCCTCCACCGCACATTGGGGCAAGGCCCCGAAAAGCTGGCCAAAATATGCAAACGTTATTCACATTAAATGAAACTTTGCATACAATATGTAGCTTCACTATGCGCATGATTAGTTCAACTCTCCTTTTGATTGTAATGGTAAGAGTAGAGGTAAGGGCGAGTTGCTATTTGTTAGCAATGCAGAAAAATCATACTTGCAATTCGTGAACCGATGCAAATACGTTTTCTATAACTCAGAAACAAAAATGACTATTTTTCAAAATTTGCTAATTTTAAAATTTATTTTTATTTATGATAAATTTTTACTAATCTTTCAACTATTTATAGTAAAAAAGTCGGAAGGAATTCTGGAACTCAAGAAAACGTGCGCAGATAATCTATCCCCCCCTACGTCACATACAGTTTTTACTGTTCTTTGATTGAATAAATATACTCTACTCTACTCATCGGTTTTGGGGCATACTGATTACGGTTCCAGTGTCAAAATTACATCAAAAACAACATCATTGTGGATATGACTGATTAAAAATGTTTAAAAACCCTCTAAAATATTTCTGCACAAAATGCAGAATAGCAGACGATAGTTTTATTTGACATTTCACTAGCTGAATAGTAGAGAATGAAGATTTTACCCAACTGCTTATTTATTATTAACCAACTCCCATTAATAGCCGGGGCCTCCTGCTCGCGCAGGGAATTATCATTCCTTTAATAAAGTGATAGTACGATGATGAAGGGTGAAGAGACGATCACAAGTACATCCATGCTCGAAAAGGGATTCGAACCCGCGATCCTTCGATCGGAGATCGCCACGACACTACTGCCTTCGCGATATCGGTTATCCATATCGATACTACTTACTTCCCTGAATAAAACCTTTTTTTTTTTCGACTTTTGACCACCTTTTTAAAATCTTGCCCCCAATGTGCTCCGCCTCAATACTTCTCTCTCGCGTCACCCTTTCCCACGCTACCCTCCTCCCGGCTGTCTCCGGCGCTTCACACTGTCACACACGTCGGGCCATCACACGTCGGCCGCCACCGGCGTCGCGCGACGAGCGTATTCAGCGTCGTAACAAAGCTGGCGGAATAATGAAATTAATATGTTTGATCGTTGTTTCGCGGCCGCGGAAGCAATTTCGGCGCGTTCATAGCGCGAATATTATGCGTTTCGCCGGAGTCGCTGCCGGTCTGTAAATAAAGACGCCGCCGGCGCAGCCAGGGTCGCAGGGGGCATTGTGCCTCGCCGTCGGCCTCGCGCTATGGATAGCTTCCGGGCGACGGGTCTGGAGGAGAACCTAGCGGCGGCGGTCACGGGAGCGACAGCAGTCGCAAAAAACACCTTCCACGTCAGGGGTAAAATCGACGGGATTAACTGACATTCAATGTTGTTAGTGTTTGATGATCAACGTACTGATCACATATTGTGGTCTAATGTGTGATCTGCACAGAGTACAACATGATGCTGTTGACACTAGAGTTTGGGGATTTCAAAATCTGTAAATTCTTTATCTCTTTATAAAGTGTAAGTAAGAGTGAGATATTTATATTCTGATTTTCGACGTTGAAAAGAGGAGTTTTTGCTACAAAGATATTTTGAATGATTGGAAATTACGAAACAAGAGATAGCCAACTGTAGTTTTAGGAAATTTGATTTAGATTTGTGAATCTTTTCTCTAAAAAAAGCTCATCAATCATTTCCACTTAAATACTAATGACTGAAATTGTTTGGTTTCTCTAGGATATGATATTTTTTTAAATTGGAACTGAAATTCCATAATATTTTTGCTTTGTAATATAAAAATAAAATCAACAGGAAAACACAAACATTTCTTTTATCATAAATATTTGATGACTGAGAATTACAAACACTTATATTTCCAGGTATGTGTAGTGTAAATGAATTTAGATTGCAACATACAACTTTTTAACAGCTTTCGTTTTATGAATGAAAACAAACAAATATTTTAAATTTTTTATGTATGGTAAGATCATGTTTATTTTAGGTAATGTTTATACTTGCGGTACTTTTCGCATAAGACGAATCTCCAAGTCAGGTTTTGAAAAATGTTTTTTAACATTCATTATGTCACTTCTATTTCGAAAATACGATTTTCACGTGATTATGGGCAAACTTGGCTGTAAGAAAACACTGCCGTTTCCGCTAGGCGCATGGTAACGGTTCAGATTTGCTTTGTAAATATCCGAGTAGTTTTTGATGATGAACGTATCAGTAAGGTTTTAGACACATTATAATAATAAAATACGCTGAATGAACAACAGTAACACATTGCCTAATCAAAGCGAGGGAAATTGACAACGGGGTATGTCGAAGACCGCCCCTGTCTACTTGCAACTTTTGTAATGAAAGTTGAACCAAATTAAAAATAACGAAAAAAGTGACTAAAAACATTGCACAAAGTTCTTATACTTTAATTTATTGTTCGATAGTACATTAGTGATTCCGAGCACGTCAGCTGCTAAGGTCAGTCATCCCGTAAGTTTAGTGTGAGCTTTATCGCGGGAGGTGGCTGTGCGGGAGGTGGCTTCTCCAACTGGATGCTGAGTTCATGTGGCGACCCACCGTCGGCTACTGGGGATTTCTCCAACCAGGTATCTCCCACCAATGGCATAAGCTGTGAGCTCCCGACCGGTCTACCGCCATGTGTGGCAGAGTAGTGCATGTAAGTGTAAGTGTAAGTAAAGGATTAGAATAGGGCACTGAATGGGAAACAAATATCGCGCGCGTTTGTTAGGGTACTGCTTGGGCTTTCACCTGGTGTTGAGCGGAGAAACTGGGGAAAACTACAGGCCAAAGCAGCCGGACGTGAGAATTCTTCCCCATTTTAATTTATATGTGTTACGTGTCTTATTTACTTGTTTGCTTCCTTGCAATGCTCACTTGGAATCATTTGAAAAGAAAACATTACTCTTGGTGTGTCATTTGGATCCTCTGTGTTTCGCGGAAATATCAGTGACGGCGCCGCCCAAGACTAGTCAGCGGTGGAGGTCGGCTGACGCGCGGCTCTCGAAGCGACGTTAACTGCGGCCTAAGCCAGGCTTCTTGCCGGCGCACAATGGGGTTGTCGCTGTCTGGGGGCTCCGCCCAGCGCCCAGCGCCCGCCGCCTCCGCCTCCGCCGCCACCTCCGCCGCCTCCGCCGCCACCTTCCGCCGGCCTCCGCCGCCTCCGCCCGCCTCCCGCCACCTCGCCCGCCCGCCGCCTCCGCCTCCGCCACCGTCCCCGCCGCCTTGGCCTCACGCGATGCGACGAATGCCTTCCCGCCTGGGCGTGTCGACGCCTTCCGGCCGCGAGTTTCATTTCCGGCTCCGCCCCTCGCGCCGCTGCCCGCGAGAAAGAAATGTTTTGTTTGCCGGCTGCTGTGACGCCTCCTGTCGGAAAAATTAACGCTGCGAAGCGTCTCGTTTCAAGGCGCGCTCGCGATCTTTGATTCTTCATTCCTGAGGTAGGGAAGTGCTTCCATTTGGATATCTGCTCTGGTTGCCTTTGTAATTCGCCCTGCTCTATGAGTCGTATCCGTTTTTAGGTTTGCAGACTTAACAGACTTGATAGCACAAATAAAACAGAAGATTAGTAATTTTATCAATTATATTTCAATAAGTCTGTAAATCTCTTAAATATAATTCAACTTACAAATATCTGCCATTGCAAAATCACTGTAGTATTCTAAGCTATTAAAATATAAATTTGCGTTTAGACTTTTCAGTTTTATCCATTGACAAATTGAAAATTATTTATACTTTAAAGTGTAATAATCAGCGAAATTTCTCGTTTTCCGACAAGGTGAGTCGACTCACGTATACAATGTTAGCAAGGTCGGTTGTCCTTGCGCGCTCCAGCAAGTCGTTTACCACGTTATAATTGCACTGTTTTTGCACAAAATACTTTTCGAATATTAACAATATTTATATCGTTGTTTTTCATTTTTAGAGAACTTTAGAATTCTGGAGGAAAAATATTATTCCATTTAGGAAAAGAAAGTTGTGTCACCTCTACCTCTAAAATTACATACGGTATTAACAAGACATCGAAATATGATATTTGCTCCATCTGCTACATCATGATTTCAAACAGCATCTGGATACATCAAACCGTCTTCAAGTATTTGCTGTGGCCAACTGAGGTGGTCCATCATGTATATACACGCTCTTATATACTGTCCACTACACACGTATCTCAGGAACTGTTACGGAAAAAACAATCTTATGTTTAGACACCACACTGAAACCCCTTGCCCATTTCGCTTTTTTACGGAATATCACTTCTGGATGTTTCGTTAAACCCACTTGTCCTGCATTACCTGCTCCCACATCCCCTCCTCCTCGCCGTGATTCCGCGCAAAAATCCGCCGCCCTCCGCCACCGCTCCCACCCCCGCCCGGCGTCCGCGCGCCGCAGCTCGCGTGGCCCAGGCGTAAAAATAGCTGCCGAGAAGACTCAATCCTGAGCGCGCGCCGTCACGGAAACCTCGCACGCGACGCGCAAGAAACGCGAGAAGCTAGAGCGAAACCTACAGGACCCGCGCCGCCGGGGCGGGCGCGGTGGCAGCGGGGCGGGAGCGGGCGGGGAGCGGGGCGGAGCGGTGGCGGGGCGCGGCGGCGGGGGCGGGAGCGGAAGCGGGACCGGAGCGGACGGGAGCGGGGGGACGCGGGCGAGCGTAGGCGCGGAGTCGTGGGCGGCAGGAGCAAGCGAGGGCCTGCGAAGGGCGGAGCGCGGGCGCGAGCGTGGGCTCGCGAGCGGGGCGCGGAAGGCGCGGGCGGGCGAGAGCGGGGCGCGAGCGGGGCGCAGAGGAGGGCGCGAGCGGGGCGCGAGCGGGGCAGGGGTGGGCGGTGGGGCGGCAGCAAGGATTGGTGCGAGCAGAAGCGGGGTTTGTGGGGGGAATGGGTTTAGGGGCGTGATGCCCGGCGCGGGCGGATTAAAATGGCGAATTAAAATGAACATGTACCACAGAAGAATCACATGAAAAGGTCATCATGAAAGTCATTGTAAGAGAGGTGGATGTTAGTTACCATGGTTAAACATTTTACTCTCGTATTTAATATGTAAATATTACAAAATATGATTATTTTTAAACAATAAAACAAATTATATTAATATAAAATGTGCATTTGCCATTGTGTTTGAAAGTAATTCTCAAAAAGACAAAAATGCAAAAGGGTTTCTTTTGTTTATCTAAAGATGCGGCTCTTATGTAATGAGACATTAAAAATGCTTAAATTAAAAAATAGCTAATGTTAGAATAATTGGCTAATGACTTCTCTGATTGATGAGAATGATTTGCAATATTATTTCAGTTACCAGTGGTTGCATTTGCTTATATAGCTTAAAATCCACAAAAAACATCGAAAACCTGGAGGTCCAACGATCGAGTACAGAAGTGCAAGGCTTTTCAACAATTCCTAAATGGCTGGGTGGAAGATTCCCAGTTTCTGAGAGAGACTTCTAGAGATCGGCGGCTATCATCTGTCGTTTTCGTGAATTCCCCTGTGCACTCCAAGAAGATGCCGGATTAGTATCAAAATCGAATAACCAACTACGGCCGGTGGTTCCTTCCCAAAGGTGTCTACACTTACATACTTAATCCGACTAATGGGCATCCTCGTACGGTCATTTCGCATTAATCCAACAAAATATAAGTCACGCCTCGGATTCAAGCGACCAAATGTAAAACCCAAGAGAGACTATTGTGTATGACTCGTAGTGTAACTGAATAATGATTAATTTGAAAATATTCTCCGTGTACAATGGTGCAGGTTATCATGATGCAAAATTATAATCCGTTACGCGTTTTGTAAAAACAGCTACAAAGCAGAACCAAATGAATTTCTTTGTGCCAATGCGGCAAATGCAGATTGCAATGAAAAGTAAGTCATGAATAGGATAGTAATTACTACACGTGAAGAATCAGGCTTTCCTAAATTTTAAACTGCGGCTCCACGAGCTTCTAGCGAATGGAAATTCTCGTCTCGAGTCTCTAATCGCAATTCGTATTGTTTAGGTGGGCGGGCCGGGCGTATTAAAAGTGGTAATGCGATACGGCCCACTCTATCTTCTCGCAAATACTCATATTCGCAATTGTACGGCTTTTACTGACGCCATTGTATTTTGTGTATCACATTCCCAGTTTTTTTTTGCGTCCGCGTCCCTCTCCAGGCGAGCCAGGCCGCGGCGCGGCTCCTGAACAAACACCGGACAATTGAGCGCCGAGTTTGTCTCTCCCCGTTCGGTGCCGCGCGCGGCAGGGGCTCCGACACTGGAAACAAAACAAAAAAAAATCGAGGCTTTCTCTATTGCGCCGTGGCTCAATTAGCGGAGCGCAATGGCGACATTCTGGCCTCATTTTCGCCGATAACCACGCGCGTAAAATTGTGATTCATGGCTCCGATGAATTTAATGAAATTGAATAGTGCCCATTGATTGGCTTCGCCCTGTAATGAGCTGTTTTGTTGCGGAGGCGTGCTGTGTTGCCTAATTTCCAGTTGCGTGCTTTTTTTTATTCCGAGTCTATTCCCTCTTTCTGGTCGTGAAGGCGTGTTAGCCGCATGGGTCTTGCCTCAATGTCAGAACTTTCTCTATTAAAAATACTGTATTTTCCTTAAGTCAAGAAATAACTGGTGGATGATTAGTCCAAGCAATTCGATTTCCTTGGCGAGAATTATTTTGTCAGTTCCCTCTTTACACATAATGCTTCATAATTATTTCGCTGGGTGTTTTTTCTGGAGCATTATCTTTATCATGTGTATTGCATTCATGTATGTTTTTTTCTCACATCAAAATGCAGATGGTCCCTCTGATATGTACCTCTGATAGTTTCATCAGACGGTCGGGACTAGTAATTCTTTAAATAGAAAGTCTGTTCAGAAACTACATTATCACCTTCTTCACAATGCCCTTTGCAGTGAACTTCAAGTCAATGACAGCGAAGCATTGCTAGATATCGTACCTACGATAACAATCTATGTACTTGTACATTGCTAATTTGCATAACGTGCAGACACTGACATAAAGATATGCAGCCTCAGACCATATTAGGTTTCTATAGTTTTATTAGATACCCACAAATTTCGGCAAATCAAAACCAATGAAAGAGTTTTGATTTTTACTGCAAAATGCATTTTGTTTATTTCGCCTATTCCCGTATTGTGGGTACTAGCTGAATTCTCCTAATCAGTGGGTCACTGCTTATTACACAGCTTGTGGTATGAGACAGAAAGGGTTCAAGGAAGAGGTCGCCTGCCATTTTAATTTGATAATATCTATTTCATAAAAGCAACTTTTTTTATATTCTTGGTGATAGGAGTTTTGTTTCATAGAAAGAATATTATATATTGAGACGGTCCAACACTCCGATAGGCATTCCCACTAGAACTACGGCGAGTGATGCCCACTTGAAGGGGTGGGAAGGAGGGCCTGAAAATCGTTATGGCAATGTCGTAATACTCACAATTCTCTGCAGTGGTGAGCGTTAGATAAGAAAAACGTTTTTCCCTCAAGGCTTTGTGTTAAGCAAACACGTAAATTCCAGGAAATGTGGTGTATTTACTTCACAAAAATTGACAGATTCAAATACGCCCTTGGGGCATTCAATTACATACAGGATAAACTCCTTTAACTTCGATTTTGATTTATTTGGTCGAAAACAGTGCAAAACTGTATGTAATGTATGGGGAATAAATAACTTCCCACCTTTTTTTAGCTCTAAAACACCTTCCCAACATTTGAACTATAAATTGTTGAAAGATGAATCAAAGTTTAAAATAACTATAAAATTAAAAAATAATTATTAAATAATAATTTTAATTAAGTTTTAAAAACAGCGAGATTTTCAACATTTGTAGAAACTAGACATTTTCGTTTCCGAGTTATAGAAAACGTATTTGCATGGGCAAACGAACTCCATATTTGATTCCTCTGTATTACCGACAAAATAACAATTCACCCCAGCTCTAATCCTACCACTACTATCACTACTACAACAAAAAGGATAGTTCAACAAACGTGTGCATAGTGAAGCTACATTTATATTCAGAACAAAACAAGAGGCCACTTCAGCATTTGCTCAACTTTAAACTACACGATACATTATTCTGACATCAATAACTTTTCAGCATAATCCTTGCTATCAAATCACTCCGTGCGATGATCAAACATCCAACCGAAGTCGTAAAAATTTAAATTGACGTCCTAAAATTCCAAACTTATTACAATACAAATTAATATATTTCGGAATATTCTCATTTAATGACACCTGTCCACAAGACAATCAATGTACAATTATGAATAAATATTCAAATCCACACAATACTATTATTAAAATATTACAATCAATTTTAAATTCAAATTAACAAATTCAGAAACGTTTTCATTTTACCGAAATTTGCCCACATAAAATAAACATTGAAGTTCATATTACATTGTAAATTTTCAAATTAATAACCAATTTAAATTAAATGTTCAGACAGATTCTCATGTACTATTAGCTCACATGTCAATCATGAATGTATTATTCTAAATGAATATTTAAACACACACAACATTATAATAATTCCAATCAATTTTCAATTCAAACTCAACCAACATCATAAAATCCCAATCAATTTCCAACACAAATTAATGTGTTTAGAAACATCAAGATAGTCCCTCACATGACAATCATGAATGTATTATTCTAAATAGATATTTAAGTCCACATAACATTATGAAAAATCCAATCAATTTTAAATTCAAATTAATATATTTAGAAAATTCTTCATTCACTGAAACTTGCTCACATGACAATCATGAATGTACTATTCTAACCAAATATTCAATATAAATAACATGATAAATTTCCCAATCAATTTCAAGTACACTAACATGTTCAGAAATATTTTAATTTTTCTTAAAACAGCCCACATGTCAATCATGAATGTATTTTTCCAAATGAATGTTTAAAACCACATAACGTTATAAAGGTTCCAGCACCAAAACATTGTACATTAAGGATCGCTCATTTGCCAATCAGGAATAAATTGTTCCAGTACCTCTGATAAAAAATTGCACACTTACTCATAAATCAGACAGCCACTCCTGTCGTCAAAACCGATACCCCGGACGATGGCAAGTCTTAGAAGGCGCTTATTCCATTCTTCTTCCGTAATTTTGCCAAACACGGACTCCGCTCACAGCGGGTGACGTAACCTTCTTCCCGACTACTTTTCACTAACAACCAGCCCTAACCCTTCCTTCTGCGTACCAGAAAGCTTGCTTCTTTAGCGCCGCGCAGCGGATGACTGTCACACTACTCGAGAGGCGCGGTTTTTGAATTGGCGGGAACGGCCCTGCCAGCCACGGGGGGAAATCATCGAGCGATGTGTGGTATATATACCGCAATAACTTGTTTAATGTTAATGATTTTTATGGGTTTTTAAAATTTATAGCAGTTTAATACAAGGGTGTTTTGTTTGATGATATTGAGAAAGCGGTGCTAGTTTTTGGTAAAAACTTTTGTGTCGTTTTATTCAATATCATTGTTACTGTGACAGGATCTAGTTGAAATAAACCAGTACTCTCTGGAACAAGCTCTTTGAATTTCTCTGACACCATAAACGGAGAAATTCGAAATCCACGATTATACGAAAATTCCAGATTTTATAGGTAAATTGGTGTTTTTAAGCAATACAGAGCAGATTGTGAGGTCGGAGAGTATGGCAGAAAGGTATGGGGTATTTGGTTGGAAGAAATGGCAAAAAGTTGTCGATATGTTGCGGATGATTCGCGAATAAAGAGAAAATAGAAGTACTGCCTGGTAATTTGAAACTCAACCTATTTGTAATGCGATTATCATAACAAAGACTGCATTTTGTGTTCAATCGCTGACGCGATGTGAATCGTAGTTTCAGGATAGATAGAAATGCGATAATGTTAACCTGCTCACAATCAGCGCATATTCACAAAAACTTAATGAGAAATCCCTGCCACATTGTATCAGAGAGTATTGTCTTTCGGGCAATAAATAGTCTTCATTGCTTCAATGAATTTAGTCTTTCCGTGTTTCACATCATAGTACAAATTTGATTTTTTCTTCAAACTCACTCATCCCCCAGCTTCTTTGTCACAAATAATGTCAACGATGTTTTGTAATGAAAGTAATATAACCCACGCTAATACATGTTTCTCTTGATTTGATATTGTGATAGTTAAATGTCTGTTTGCATTTCCAGGTTTTCTCTGCAAGTTATTGCACTTTTTTCACTCTGCGATGGAGTAGTCTGTTCACTTAATTTGAAATATTAAAGCTATGGTACTAGATTCCTCTATGCTCTGTAGCCTATGACGATTTCTTTACATTGTCCAGCTCGGTTAACTCGTTTTCTACGTTTCAATTTCTCTTACTTCAACTGGAAACAAATATTAATTATATAATTTACAATTTTATATTTCATTATAATCAATTGTCACCATATTTTCTGAAGTTGGGTGATAACGAGTTATCACATTTCCATGTCGTTAGTATATAAAAAAACGTCCACATTCATTAGTCTAAAATGAACCCTTTTATAAAGCAAGACGAAAAAATCGATTTGACATCCATTAGAAAGAAAAATACCTCCTTAAATTGCTAACAATATTTTTTCTTAGAATAGTGCGATAAAACAATTTATTTACTCGTTTCTCTCTTGCGCCACGCTTATCTGGATGAGGTCAGATATAAACACTTCCTAAATCACCGTAAGTTTTTGGAGAATGTTCATTTTTCTCAAAGAAAAAATCATTAATGGAGATGAACCCATTATGTAAAGTGTCTTTTTAATTAATTAGTTAAAGAATTGCCTGGTAACTTTTTCATTAGTCACAGAAAGAACAATTCTTTAAAAAACTCGGAAAGAAAGAAACATTGCCTCCCGAAATACTACCACGCCACGGCATTATAATGAGATAAAGTGAAATATTCAATTATTATTTGTCTTTACAACGTTTTCTGAAATATGACGGGTGATATTATTACAATTATTTTTTATTCTGATTATAAAAACAAAGTAAATACATCAATAATTTTGTTAGAAATAGGTTTGTAATTGTATATCTCGAAATATGTTCGTAGTTGTATTCCTCACACAAGCATAAAATATCTCACTATTCGAGGTTAAAGCACAAAAATATTCACGACATTTCTTCACGGTTTGAAATGAGAAAAATTTCATTGTATGATAATTAATTGATTTATATGGTACCAAAGTAGTACTACAGTAACAGAACTGACTGAATATTACTATAATTAGAAGTGATTTATAGTTAGAATAAAATTTTGTTAACTTCTTAATTGGTGTAAATCGTTAAATTGGTTAAAAGTACTCTATTAACGTAAATGATAGTTATTCTATGCCGGGTATTTGCAACAAACCAGTTTTTCTCATGAGCGGTGATTATTACTACCCTCCCACTATTATTTGGAATGACTACACGACTCTTCGCCTCAACAATAGTATATTCTGTTTCTTTCCCTTTCTGAACATTGCGACCACCAGCCTGGAGTAGGCTGGTATGCCTCATTGCTTCCCACAGTGCATTTGAATTCGTTTCCTAGCGAGAGGCTCTGTGTCAGCAAAAGCTGGTTGTCTAGCGGATAGAAGTGGAGACGTACGCCGACAGAGCGCGCGCACAATAGTAGTGAGAGGAAAGGGGAGGGGGGAGAATACATTCACGTAGACTATTTCGCTCGGCAGCCAGCTCGGCAAAGCTACTTTTGCGAGAACGCTGCTGCAGATTGTGGTTATGGAAGAGATTCAGAGGTGCTACGAGAGACGGGGGGCTCAAGAAGCTCACAAAGAAGTAAATTATTTGTAATCTGTACGGCGGAATAAAATAATCGTAATATGGATAATTATGGTTATGTGAATTATCATTTGAACAATAAAAGAAATTCAATACTATGCTCATACTAGTTTTTTTTTTCATTTTAACTTCTTTTACTTCCTTGTACTTCTAACACGAGATGTAGAACCTGAAGGTAATGTTTTGGTTTGCTTTTAGTATTCACCGCCCGATCACTCAACTATTCATGTACCATCATCGGAGTACAGTTGTGCGTTTGACTGCTGAATTTCCAGACGAGCTGCAACCTGCACGGGTACACGACCGCGAGGAAGCAAGATGCAAAGAAAGTAAAATGTAATTCGATTAACCGTTCGCGCAAGTACGTTCGAGTCAGTTTACTCTCGGAATCGCTTTCAGGAAGGAGTGAGTACTGATCGAGCTTGGTTACAGAAAAGCAACGTGCTGATTACGTTTAGGAACAGATTTTATGAAATTCAGTTCATGATCATTAGAATATTGATGATTTTTAGTGTCAACGATCTGAGTTCCACCGTGTTAATTTGATTATGTATAACGACAAGGTATGAGTGGGTTAATAAGAAAATCTGTTTAAAAGACTATTGATTGCTGCAAACTAGTTTATATACCAGAGATATCCACTAGTGCTAAATATGTGAAAAATCTTGTAGAGTGAGAGGATTCTTAGTTGCTAATCTTGGTAATTTAATGTTGGCTGTGAAATCCAAATAAATTGAAAGCAAAGCATGACTTGCTGAAGGATGATCAGGTATTGAAGCAGAGTAATGTAAATAAATGTACAATGTTAACTTTATGTTAAATATAAAGCAGTTTTCCAAGTTTATAAGATGTTAATCATTAATTAAATAAATATTAACGCCCCTCGTCCCCGCCTGCCCCTGCGTCTCGCTCGCCCCGCCTCGCCCCCGGCCTCGCGCGGCTCGCCCGAGCCACGGCGCCCCGCTCGGGTTCTTTTTTTTTCATTTATGTCTACCTGTTCACATACATGTGTTTTAGGGGTTGTGAATAAATCAGTACGATAACTTTTGGTTTTATTTCGCTAATTGGAGGGTGCCCTCGGACGATGCGAATAGTCGGTTTTTGGTTATTATTATTATATTATTTTTATTTAATATTTAAAATTATTACGGAAGTATATTAAGAGTAAGAGACTGATCGTTGATATGATTATTCGAGTGAAGGTTTATTGATTTGAGGCCATTTTCTTGGTGATTTTATGTGGTGGTTGAATTGTCTTGTAGGGGAACGTGAGTTGAATGGCGTAAGAGTTCGGTTTGGCTGTGGCGGGTTCCAAGGTTGAAAATTGAGGTGCTGGGAGAGTGAGGGGAGAGTGTGAAAAGCCTTGGACAGTTTGGTAATGTGTTCATTTTTATGTCGATATTTGCAGTTCGGTGGTGGATTTGGCTTGTTTCTGAATAACCTGGGGCTTTTAATATATAGTTTCTTTAGCGGCTTTAAGTTTTGTATTAGTTTGCAACAGGGGTTTTATATTAGGATTTTGTGCGCATTTTCCCATATTGGGCCATGCTAGTCATAGGGTTGGTCGAATTATCGAGGGGTAAACTTATCAATTTCCGGTTCTATTTTGGGTAAGGGGGATTTTTGTTGGTTAAGTTAGTGCGAGAGTGGGAAAGTTTTGCTTGTGTTTTTGGTTCGTGTTTGTGTAAATGTGTGTTTTTCCGTGTTATTGTGGTATGCAAGTTGCATTCCTAAATTTTGGCTGCTGGTTTTATTTGCAGCCCAGGGAATATTTTCGTTGTTCAAAAAATTTAACTGGCGGGGGGGGGTGTGGGGGAGTCTTAGGGTGAAAATTTTCGCTGTTGTTTTATAACTGGATTCATTTTAATTCTCCAATTTTTTGCCGCATTTATTGAATATGTGCAAGGTCGTCTTGTAAGTTATTCTAGCTGTCATAATGTCGCCTGTTTGGAAGAAAAGTGCGTGTCGTAGCGGTAAAGTGCTATTTGGAATCTATTAGGTGTGGATAAGTCGGATATTATATAATTGATAGTACCTAGGTGATAATGGGGACCTTGGGGCAGCCCTGCTTGAAATCTGGCGTAAGGATGATATGGCATCACTTAATTTTGAGCTTGGAACTTTCTTTGTTTTAGGAAAACTTTTAATATTTGGAATAAGTAGTCTGGGAGTGCCTATTTGTTTAATTTGTAGGAGAAGGCCTTGATGCCATAGTTTTTTGTGTCATAAACCGCTTCCTGGTGATGTCAGGAATATTTGCGATAGTGGTGTTGTTTGGCATGAATCCTTGCGCATATATTCGGTAAGCCGGTAATATTCTGTGTGTCTGTGGGAGGTGGTTAAGGTCGAAATCCAATTGCGTGTCGGATTACTGTGTGTTGGTCATCGGAATTTTAATTAATCGTTTTTAAGTATCAGTTTCTGCTAATAGTTTCGAACAATGACGGGAGTGATTATTTGGTTTCTATAGTTCGCTGGATCTTTTGGATTCTTTTCCTGCTTTTGCGGAAGGGTATACACTGTTGCGGATGTTTGTCCATCGTTGGAAAGTAAACCTATTGTTAGTGCTGCATTATAATACTTGCTGTAATGGCTGCTATCGAATTGTTAATTTAGTTTTTTAGACTTTATTAGAAATAGAGTCGTATCCTGTGGATTTCTTAGTTTTTGGAATTTTTGGAATTCTTGTTTAATTTTCTTGATGGGGATATGTTCTTTATGATTGACTGGAGGTGTATATATAGTGGTTTCTGATTAAATTCGCTCTAACTTGTTATGTAAGTGATCGTTTTCGCACTGGGTGTTGGGTTGGAAACGACTTTTCGAAGGGTAGTCCAGCTTATGAAGAGAATGTTTTCTCAAAATCAGAATTTGCCACTGTGTAACCTAGTTTTAATTGTGGAAAATTCTTGGTCTTTTGGTCTTTTTATTCTATGGCTATGGTTTAGACCAGATTGCCTAGATGACGGGTGAATTTCTGTTATTTAGAAAAGTCTGATAAAGCTGCATATCTATGTTGGTCTAGTTTAGTTTTAACTAGTCTTCGTCAGTTTTGTTAATTTTTCTTTTTTAAGTCTGGTGGTCGGTAGTCATTTGCCAATAAGCGTCTTAAATTGTGGTTTGTACTTTAATTAGGTTGTAATGATTTTATTATGGGATTTGTGTTGCTTGTGATTTGGAGTTGGTTATTTTGAGAATATGTGGTAGAATTTGTGAGGGAATCCTTGGTATGTTGCTGGATAATGGTGTTTGACTGTGCATTATCTAAGTTTCTTTGCTTTCGGATTGAATTGTTTTGCGGATGTTTGTAGTTAATATGTTTTAAAATTTTCTCTGGAATTTAAACCAGTTAATTTATAACCCTTTGTTGGCTGTTTATAATATATGATAGACTAGAGAGGCATGAAATGATTTTTATTGGAGTTGTGGATGGGAGTCGAGTTTAGGAATCCTTTTTTGGTATAGACGGAAATCAATATTTTTATGTGATAGGATATTAAATATGTCAGGGAATTGGTATTATTGGTATAGGGTAATGGGTGGGTTTATTGGGGCGCATAGGACTTAACATTGAGAGTGGTAGCTAGATTTAAGTAAATTTTTTGCCCTTTGAGGATGTGTTGGTGTTGGCAATCCCCAACCGCGAGTGTTTGCATATTTGGTTCACGCTATTAGCATGATAATTACTCGTTATTGCTCAAAATTTCAGTATGATAAGTGTTTTCTTCAGGGGAATAGGCTTATTTGGAGGGTTTTAATATGCCGATATAATGATCTCT
>BOPP01000266.1:593651-609868 GCA_017312745.1 Gryllus bimaculatus
TATGGTTTCTAGGTCGTTGCTCGTAGGACTATTAATTAACGTATGTTTTATATCTTTGTGCACTAGGCCTCGTTCCTGCCTCGTCCCCGCCTCTCCCCGTTTCTCCCCGCCTCTCCCCGCCTCATCCAGTCGTTCTTGGCCTCGTTCTGGGAGAAGCCGGCGTTGCGAAGCCCCTCGCGGTGACCTCGAGCGCCTTACAGCAGGTAACGACCTCGTCACTCTCCGCTCGAGGCCAAGTGTCCGCACGCTCACTCGATCATTCGCTCGTTGCGAAGCCCCTTCAAGACGCCCCCGCCGCGCCGCTTTCTTACGCGGGTTTCGCCCACGACACGACGCGCCGTGGCCCTTCCTCCGGGTGGTCGATCGGCCCACTGAAACCAAGAGAAGGCCATGCTCTCTACAATTTATGTGTGTCGTGTTTATGTGTGTGATATACCGGTACATTTTAAAATATGAGCAGAAGGCTTTCATAATAAAATAACTCAAAAATAAGCAGGCGTAATATTTTATTGAACCATGTACTAAACGTTTCTTTTAAAACTACTCTCAAAGTTATTTGAAACAGTTTCTTTAATTTCGCTGGTTATCACTTCCAGGCATCCCAAACTGCATGCAGGAGCTACTTGCCCGCCTGGGGAGCCCAGAGACTCCTGAGATCACGTGAAACATCCCTGTGTCCCCTCTCTCATTTTCCAAAAATCCAGAAAGCACTGTACACATGCCAGCTGATTAGGCGCGAGAAAACATAGGAAAACATTTTCCCAGATTTGTTGCATCAAAAAACGGAGTTTTCAATTATGTTTATATTCCACACTATTTATTACTTATTTAGTCTTTTAGAAAGATTTTTGCCAAGAGACTATTATGTGTTTCTATGGCAATTTTTTTGTGTCGCTTTACTAAATTATTTATTAATTTTTATATATGCCACTTATGCGAAATAAATCAACAAATCTCTATGAGTGATCTCCTTAAGAACAGAGAGACCATAATACAATAATATTTCTCTTTTAAACTTCCTAACCTGAACGTAGGAAGTCCATTGAACTCTTTAAGTAAACAAGATTAAAAAGAATCAAGATACTTTGGAATCAAAACATTTAATTCTGCAGACAAATGGAAATTTTTAATGTGAATGACGTATTACATTTTAATTGATATCTTTACTTTAGAAGAGGAAATGGGAATTGATACACCTAAATAGGGGGATATAAGTGTTAAATAACTTCTCCAAAAGGTAAGTATGGACCAGGTATCCAGTTATATACTGTCATTCCGGAACATTTTGTACAACGCTACTTTTAAATCTCGTGCCATTGTCCTGGAGACAATTCCCCTCAAACGCTCGTAATATAGTTACCTTGCCCGTGACCTTGACATGCCTGATTTTTGCGATGGTTTGATTCATACACAGATTAATCAAGTATGTGTTATAGAAATTTTAAATAAATAAGGATTTTAGAGTGAACATATATTTATTTTCGCATCTCTTAATCACGGTTTATTTAAAGACATAGTTGATGTCTTTAAATAATAAATATGCGTATCTGTCTATGATTATAAAATATCCGCATTTTTATAATCTGATTAGTCTTATAATCTTATTTAGATAAAAACCACTTCCATTGTTTTTACATTTTTTTCTGTCAGTATGCCTGTCCGGAGTAATCTCTGAAACCGCTGAACTAATTTTGGCGTCGTTTCCACTGAAAGGTAAGGTGTGTTTTCGGGCCTAACTTAGGCTGCTTTTTAAGGAGAAGATTTAAATTTGGATCATGTGCCTTTAAAACAAGAAAAAAATACTCTCAAATTTTTATCACTTAAAACCAAATTTAGGCGTGAACTCTTTCCATTTTTTGCAAATATTTCGAAAACAACATTTACCAAAGTGAACGTAACATTTCAGAAATCTCATTAAATTCCTTTGTAAATGTATTATTTTTTTCATTCCAATAGTTTTACAGTATAAATGTCAAAATTGTTACCGGACGTTTCGTGGGATGTGCAACAATGCATGTGTTTACAGCTGCCCATTGCTAGGATGGTGGCAACATCGGTGATAATATCAATGGTGGCAATGTGGAGTGGGACATGGCGGGAGGGAGCGGGGGGGGCAGGGGAATTCAAAATTCAAAGAATTCATTCATTTTCCTGTCTAATACATGGTTATCATTAATAAATACCCCAGCAACGCAGGGTACTTCACCTAGTGTTGTACAAAACACCCTGCAGTAGATAAGCGCGCACTTAAAATACGCTACCCTTCATTTTACCTCCCGAAATATTTGCCGCTTTTGCTCTCATGTTATTTCTGTATATTATAATTTTTTGAGGTACCTATTATCTACAAAAGTTGGGAAAGAAGAGAAATTTATGGTTAAAACGATGTTTTCTTACATCTTTTTCCTTGCAGCTGTAATAAAAGAAAATGTATAATAAAGTCACAATTATTCAATCAACTACATGTAGTACTTTTTTTAACTCCTGACTAATTACCTTTGCTAACTTTGTAATAAAATATTTCAATTCTAATTTTGGAATTGAAACGCTCAGAATGCAATGTAATACTTGTCTGATGTAAAATACTTACAGATGCAGATAGTTAAAAACTTGTGAGAACATTCAGGACCATTAACAAGTTCTGCACTGTCATCTTTCTTCCTTCTTGTCTACGTGATTCTTAGAAATGTCATTCAAGTCTTGGAAGACCTTCATGAATATTGAATCTTATCATTTTCGAGAAAGCCGCTAGCGCTGTTTCAATTTCAATCGAGAGCTCAAAGGGGAAAGGAATGATGGAACTTCAAAGTGGATTAATTTTCCATAGAGATGTTTTCATACATCTTTTGCTTTGAAGCTGTAATAGAAGAAAATGCATAATAAAGTCACAATTATTCAATGAACTACATGTAGTAATTTTTTTTTACTTCTACCTGATTACCGTCATTCATTTTTAAATGAAGTCACTTGTCGCTAAAAAATTTTACTTTTTGCTTACAAATTTTTATAACTTTTAAATTTGCTTTGTAAATCAATGCTTCGTGTGCCACTACAAATATGTTCAATTAAGCGTTTTTAATTAACGTCTGGCAGTATTACTTCAATAAATTAAGTTCATAAGAACCCTATTAGTTGCATTAAAAATTGTAAATGTTTAAAACAACGCAAACTTGTTTGGCTTCATGAAACAAATCTCTTTATTTAGCGAAGCACTTGATATTAATTTATAACCTTGTGATTATACTGCATTATTGCAATGGGAAGTAGAGAAATTTAATATAACGTTTTAATTGGATCCTAATGATCATATTAACTAACTCATAGAGTGCAATTTTACGTTTAATAAGTATTTTACTCGATTTACACATTATTTTTTTAGGATTTGCATCAATGTAATACTCGTCACCATAATATTGTTTAAAATGAAACTTTTTGTAAGAAAAGTTGATAATGTGACACGGTTTTAAATACCATTTCATCATAAATGAAATCGTTGGGATAGAGAGAATATTGACTGACCTGAAATGTAAGTAAGAAATTTCTTCTGCCAAAATAATGAACGGTAAGCTTGAAGGAAATTTCGGCGAATTTGACCAAGAGATTGTAATCAAAAAAGGAATGTGAGGCTTTTTATAATTTATAAAAGCATAAAAATAGTGGAAGTAGAAGACTGTATATCAAAGAAGAAAAAGGAACAATGAAAATAATGGCAACTCTTGGAACCATTGAAACATTGAAATAATTGTCATTGAAATAAGAACTATCGACGTCATTATAAGAGTGAATGGGCAAATATAAATAAAATTTCAGATGAAAAGAGGAAAAGAATAGCCGATCTCTATCGATATCTTTACATCTTGATTCTGAAATGTTAACCGGATACCTCAAAGTATACCTGAATATAGTCGATACACTTATAAAATTGAATAAAGTAAGAAACTTGAAGCTCAACATAGCTCCAGTAGATGGAGCAGAATATTGATAATTGCAAACCAAGACACATAAATCCAATTTTGAGGAAAATGTTAGTGTAGCATTTGAAAACTAAAGGTAGTTTTTAACACTTCATCTAAAAAAGAGAAATCATATTTATTCAAAGGAGGTTAAACAAATGAGAAATTTAAAAAGCAAAAGAGACAGGAGAAGAAATTCAGATTGTCCAGCAAAGGAGAGGGAAATGTAGTGAATTAAATAAATCTAGCCTTTCAAGTATTTTAGTGTGAGAGGAGAGAAGAAGTCGGAAGAAACGAGGAACGAAAAGTTTGAAAAGGCGATAACAGGCGTAAACGCAATACTCAGAGTGTAGATAAAGCCGCGAGTTACCACGACTCTCCATACTTTATTCTGGACCGAGAACATGGGTAGAAGAGCTGCCTATTTTCTACGTGTGGTGAGAGTGGTGTGGAGAAAGTATAAGTTTAAAGGTAGAACGTAGAATGGAAAAATAAGAAACAAAAAAAATAGAAATCATGTCATTTCAAAAGTGACTAGGCAAAGATCTAAGATATCAAGCTAAAACAGGTGAAGATGTGAAGCAAGAAGCAAATTAAGCATAAGGATATTTTTGCAAAACACGAGCCAAATAAAAATTAAGATCGTTAGAATCCAACTGTACTAAGGAAAAAAGGTATAGCTACAAATGCAAATACTAAATTCCGCAATCTCAGTCAAGCGAAACTATCCACAAAGTGGCAACCAGTATGCCTCCATTGCTTCGAGGGAAAAGCCTTGCACTGCGCTGCAGAGTGACCTTGTCTCTAGCCATGTAGGCGCTGCGGTAGTTTCAGGGACAATTCTGCTCGTGACAGGCGTGAGTGCATTGGGTAGGATTGGCATGCTAACTAAGGGCGTGGGCCTGGCAGCAAGGACTGGGTTGATGATTGATTCAGGAATGAAGCCGGCGTGAGCAAGTTCGTGCAGGTGAAATCAGGATTGGTCCATGCGAGCGAACGGCGGCGCCGAGCGCGGCGGCAGCGGGGCGGGTGCTGAGCGGGCGGGCGAGCGGGGCGGTGCGAGCGCGCCGAACAGCCGTCTGGCCGGTCGAGCGCGGCGGAGCGAGCCGGGGCGCACGAGCGGCGGCGAAACCCCGAGCGGCGCCGCCGCCCACAGCCCAATTTCGCCCATGACCTTAGCATCGAAAGCAGAGCGTTGTGCTCCCCGCAACTCTCTTCACCCCGCTCATAAACATATTTCTCGATATCCACTGGCAACTCTCTTGGGCGAGTGCCCCGCCGTTCCCTTCTTAATGCCTAAACGAGATCGTCAGCTGCAACCAATTGAGTCATCTTTCGTATCACATGCACGCTTTCTCGTATCGCGCGGCAAAGTATTACGCAGCTCTCGCATCTCTCGAACTTGTATTTCTCCCAAAGCCGAATGCGTTTTGATATATCTAATTGTTCCATTTCGCAAAGATTATATCGATGTCATTACAATTACTTTTCCTATAATTAGTCACCATATAAGCGGGAGGCATTAATAACGTAACCGGGTAATGTTGAATTCTCTGCATACATCTCCTACCAACTAAAATTCCATAGAAAATTCCATAACCTGCACCCCCCTTCGGAGTGTCACCCACATTCCATTTTCCATTTTACAGCTAATTTAACCATTTAAGGGTATCCCTTTTTCGTGGCTAAAGTGAGCTACCCGCGCTAAGCTTGAATTCTCTACATAATCCTCCATTTTGTTTACTTACTTTTTCTATAGTTATATCTACATACGTTGCGGAACATAGTCCGTCACGCATTAATTACGCTCGTCGAATGCTCACTTCATCCGTACGTTGCACAAGCAAACTCCCAAACCACTCCACCTCCACTATACTTCATTTGCGATACACACAATACGAACTTTATTGCCGAATTTTTTTCTTTTATCCTTATAAACTCTACTTCAAACATATTCAATTACTTTTTTGTGGCATTACAATATATACTATCTCACAAATGCGAGGAGATGTTTATATACTGACTACCTAATTATTGTCCCAAAACTAACAACTTATTATTATTTGGTTTAATGTTAACATAATTTCAACAATCTGCTGAATTTCTTCACAAATGAAGAATAAAGATAGACTTTTATATAATCTTCGAGCAGTATTTTGGGTTATATACAATAGTTTATATATAAAATATCTTTAATGGAAGAATAAAAAAGGGAGTAGCAATTAAAATCGGGCGGAGATAATTTCGCAATTGTATTTTCAAGAATATCCCTTTCGAATCTGGGAAATAGCCTATCCGAGAATCCCCACGCCGAGCAAATATACTTTCCTCTACAAAATGTGAGAGCCTCAAGGAGCTGAGATGACAGTACGATCCGCCGAGCGTTACCATGGTGACGAATCAGGTCGCCCGACCAACACTACGCGTCACGGTTGCGCGCATACAGCTCTTTGCTTCTGGCCCGCGTGTGAGCGCGGGCGTGACGGGCGCTGACGGCATAAGCCGTGGGTCGGGTCGCCAAGCGATGAGCCAACCACAATACCGACAAATTTCTCAGCGGGCGGCGCGCCACCGACCGGAGACAGGCGTCCGAGAAGGACAGCGAATCACCCGTGGTTGGGGCCTATCCGATCACGGGGTAGAGACCGTCGACGAGCCGGGAGGTTAAGCCGATTTTGGTAACGTGACGTTGGAACCTGGCGAGACGAAGCGGCAGATGAAAGTCTGCGAAGTTGAAGCGCGGCAAGTTAAGTGTAAATTGTAAGCGCCCGCAGGTTAAGTGATAAGCAGGACAAGGTAAAGCGGGTCGGTTGGAAAGGTAAGCGGCGAGATGAAGCGAGAGAGTCGAAACAGGATCGATTAACGGAAAGTTATGATACAGGACTTTGAGGCGGAATCGTAAGCCGGCGAGAGCGAAGCGGACGTGTGAAGTGAAGAATGAAGCGGAAGTAAGTTCGGGAAAATGAAGGAGAGTGAACGCGGCAGAGTTATCGTGGAATGGTGGTAAAACGGAGAGTGACGGTGAGGGTGAAATCGGGGATCCGAACGAAATGTAACACTGGAGTTCGGCAGTGAGCAAGCGCCAAACCCTGTAGGCTGACCGAATGTAAATGGGAGGGATCGTGAGGGTGACGTGGGAGAGTAGCTGGAGCGCCGATGAGCGGGGAGGGAACGAGAGGGGTGCTGGATGGGAGAGCGGGGAGGGGTACCTGTGAGGGCTGACGGACGGCAATGAAGCGGGCAGGGAGGCGCGGTATGATATCTGCGCGGTCACCTCCTGTCCGACGCGCCTATCGGCACTCGCCTCGCCTTTGTCCACCTGACCTTATCTCTCGTAATTTGCCCGTCCCCCGCGGCCGCCCGCCGCCTGCCGCCGGCCCTGAGCGCCCCCCCCTCACCCCAATCACCTCCATACATCCCGAGGCCCTCCAACAGGTTCTCGCCATCTCTCTGGCGACGGCGCCTCCGATATCGCCCGGACGACCTCGCCTCCGCTCCGTTACATTCGTCTTGAACGTCGCCTACCTCGCGTCACGTTCGGCGGCTTGAACTCTGGAAATTACTTTCCCCAAATACGATTCTATTTTTGATTACAGCCGTGAATGAAGTTTTAAGAGTTTCAGATGCAACTACTAATGTTCAATAAAGATATAAAATAACATTTTTGAGAAATAATATACTTATTAATGTCTGGCGTTGTCTCCCGCTCTCATTCGGACGATGTCAGGATGTGGTTTCTATTTGCTATTTGAATTTGAAAGTTAATTTTATGTTTGATTACCATGGTGAGTGCTTCTCTTAAAGTTTTTAATGTGTTTATCAATGTACAATAACAGCATATTATATTATGGAATTTTAATGAGACATCTTTGGTGAAGTCGTTTCCTGATAACAACAGGACGCCGAAGTCTCTCGTCCGTCTCAGTCGTCTCGTCGTCTGATCTCGCGCTTCTTCAGAAAAGATTTGGCCACTGAATATTGCCCTTCACTTTTGAAATAACTTCATTGAACTCTTATTTTGTGTTTGAAGGAAACTGTGAATTCGGTCTCTAAGGTTGTCAATGAAACAATCAATGTTTGATAAAAAAGCAATGTATTAACAAATACGATTCTATTTGAGAATTAAAACGTGGAGCAATATAGCATCCGCATAGAAATGTGCTTGTGAATAATTTTATGTGTTGAGACAAAAAATTGATAAAATGAGTATGCATTAGATGATGTTAGCTTGGTTTCATGCTTGACCGTTAAATAATATTATTAAAGTAAAATAAAGTAAAGTAAACGTAAAGTAAACTAAATGTAAATGTAGAATATCTGAAGTAACTGTAAGTATTTAATAATATAAATATTGCTTTGACTTGTTCTTAACGATCTGGAAAACTATGTGGTCATTTTGAATTAGATAAAGGCATCCAATATACTGTTCTACCGTTTATATCTTTATATTTGTCATTGTCACGGTGGTCATGAAAAACCTTTACTGCAAAACCTCTTCGGAGTATTCGCTCAGGTTCTTGATCTCATTTTGTATTTGAATTTTGTTTTCTTAACATACATATCATGTCGTAAATTATTGGGAACAACTTTGACTGGAAGAGCTATGATTTGTCGGAAAATCAAAAGGGAAATATTAACAAATATTGTATAAAAATTTTCCAATGACGCAGAATTAGACTTCAACACATTTAAATATAAAGTTATATTTCAGGAGAAAATTTAAATTCGTGCTGGAATCATTATAAAATTCTTATGAAAGAGTTTACAGATGGACATATCTTTGAAATACCTTTTATTCTGGTATACCTTCGTTTGAAATAACATGCATAGAAACGGGAGTCCCGACATAAAAGTGTTATTTTCGTATTTGACCTAGGATGTATGAACAACATATCTCAAAGGCAGATAAAGTTAGTTGCAATAAGGGTTCAGTAATGGAGAGTTGTTGCAGAGTTATTTAAATTTGTATTTTCCGAGATACCTGAATTTTTATTCACGTTGCATGATTTGGTTGATGCTCTGAAATGGGAGTCTGGTTACAATTGTTACACAAGTAATCATGTTACGAATAAAATTGGATGTTGACCTGAAAATATCTTAGCACTGAGAAGTGATTTTTTGCAGTCTCAAATCGTAGCCGTCTTTGATACGTTTGTTTTCTATTGTATTCTAACTACTGTTATGTGCACAATCAAAGTGCACGCATTACACGTATTGTTTGGCGGATGGTAAAGCTTTGAGAGCCAGGAATGATATCCAACGAACAAATTGCCCGACCGAAAGATATTTGAAAAAATCCATTGCCGCTTATGCAAACACGAGGGTTTTCGATGCCCATCAGATATTAGCGGAGAGTATATGTAACTGCTGTGCATGACGAACAAACTCCCCGTGCATTCGCTGTGGCACACAATGCGGCAGCCTGTCAGACAATACGCACCATACTAGGAACTTTTGACCAGGTACAACACTTGAGGTACGTTTGAGCACATACCTTCATTTAGACAAGTGTAGCTAACTGTGAAGGTTTTTGTAGTACGTGCGCTCAAGTCAGTAAGTTTGATAAAACTCAGATTAAGATTGTTCGGGAACATATTGTAATTCACTTTTCTCTTCTCTCTGAACCAATCCAATGCCACTGACTTTTGTCATATTTCTGTATTTTCACACATATCATGGACATAAAATATTAATGTGGTTACTAGAACATATGAATTAAGTCATGAATAGGATGTACGTCACAGCGTTGAAATATTTTGAAGTAATGTGCGAATTATTATTTGCAATTATAACCCTATTTTAATTTCCCTTTTATTCTCCAATTAACAATTTTACATTATTCGTGCCAATTCTATAATTTACTGAGGTGCTTGCCATTTCATATTTCAACGTAAGCACGAGTATTAGTAGCACAGTCGGAACCCAATGCTCCATTGCAATATGCCCTTTGGTACTTGCGCATACTCTTTTTTAATGACCGCTGCCAAAGTGTCAAAGTCACACTGCTTTCTGACATACTCTTTCACTTTCAAATACCCCCAGTGGAAAAGATCCAATGAGGTCAAGTATGGACTGCTCGTTGATCACTTAACATTTCCGCACTTTTTGATGACTAACCGAACTCGTTCGCATGTAGTCTCTTTATTGTTTACACATCCTGTGTTGCATGCCTAGCTCTCTCCTGTCTTCATCATCTTTGCACCATTACAGGCGTCTGCCATTCTTTCCTAGCTGCTATCCGAGCACGGAAAGCTTTGTCCAGTCTCTGCTCTATCCTCTTGCAACAGCAAGAAAGAAGAATTAGATAATAGTTGTATCGTCGTACGTATTGACATAGAATATAGCATAAGAAAGCACCAGAGTTATTAATATTACACCGTTTATTATAAAATAGCAGTAAAATAAAAATAGGTATATAATTGTGGATCACTCTGTACTAGTGAAGGGTCAGCAGAACAACCCCGCTAGAGGCTGAAACACGATAGATCCTGCTACAGCCCACATTCGACCCAACGAACACAGAAATGTAAATCGAGCGTAACGGCTTCCCCGTTACGAATCACCCCACACGAAGCGTCATTACAATACGGAGGTGCAAATCACAGATCGCATCTGGGGCACGTCCTCCTCGCTCCACTTCTGCCCGTCGGCTCTGCGCTGCGCTGCGCTGCTCCGCGCCCCGTACCTCGCGCCCGCCCCTGCAGGCTTCGAGGCGCGCGGGGGCGGGGAGGGGGCGGACGCGCGCGCCCGGATTAAGACGCCCGCAAGTTAAATGAAAGATTCCTATCGCCCATTAAGTCCCGGACGCTTCATATTAATTAATCCTCGATGAATTATTCAGCCGCGGCGCGAGCGAGTGAGCGAGCGAGGGGGCGAGCGCGGGAGGAGCTCGCATGTAGGGCTCAAGGTCATGCTCGAGTCCCGTGCGGCTCCTGCCTCTGCGCAGGAAGTCTATTGCGGAGGCCCGGTTTTCTTTCGGCCAGGTCTAGGAGTGTAGTAATGAAGGCCCGAAATAGGAAGAAATGTTAAAAGGTATATGATTTATTAATTCTTAGTCCATATGTTTAGAACCGACCATTATTATTATTGAAAATAAATTCACAATTTTTATAGCAACAGTTTAGAGGATATAATTTACCTTATCATCAGAGAAGAATATATTTTTGAAAATAATTCATATTATCATTCAATGTAAAAGAATTAATGACAATTAAGATTTGATCAAATTAGAAACTAATTCTATCCTTTTAATGAGGAAAAAAATATCCTTGAAAATGTTGCTATAAAAATGCCCCTGGTTCGTGAATTACATATTTATTTCCAGTAATAACAGTCTGTTCTAAATACATGAACCAAAAATAAATAAATAATTATAATACGAACAGATATATAAACAATTAATAATAAAAGGTATATGACACGAGATTTTTAATTGAGGTGGGTGCTCTTGTTGTAGATAAGTTCCTGATACGGCCAGCCCCAATGTGGGTTAGCTAACCAAACAATCTACTAAATGGCGTCAGTATACAGTAGGGTACAATCTAGACTCTCTAGTGTGTCGTTTTATAGCTCAGCATTTAACCGAGTTTAGTAAAATAATGTCAGTTCCGGTTTTGTATTTTTCGTGTACCTATTCTTGAATTTCAATGTGAGTCCCCTTTATTTTATACACGTAAAACTTTTTTCACAAAAACCATCGAATGTATTACCCATATTTTTTTTTAAATCAAATGATTTTCTTGCCTTCAGGGCAGCTCCTGATAGGGTCGCACAGATACCTCCGGACCTGACCAACAAACACAATTGAGAATTGTCTAATAAAAACCATCCAAACACTTTCAGTTATTCGATTTTCTCCTACAGTTTATAGCACCTGCTCATTGAAATTTATTTAAATACATTTTAATGTTAAATTTGATTAAAACTATATTTTAAAGAACATTGCTATTCACACTCTTCATTTAAATATCAAAAACATTATTAATTATCATGTATATTTATTTTGCATAAAATCATTTTATTTTAGCACAAGTGCATCATGAAACTGAAAATAATCGATTGTTTTTAACATGTATGAAGAATAACATAATATGTCCACATTGACCTGATAGAGCCACGAGGGTGAGAGTTAAATTCAGTCTTGTGTGTATGCGGAAAATCTGTTTTAATGAACAAGTGGATTTGGACGAAGTCTTCGACCAAAGCTCCAATGTGATTTGTGCCGGTTGTTGCCATTTGACCAAACAACGCGTTAAAATTGTAAATTGAAAAAAAGAAACGAAATTCTAAGGAGGTTGTTCTCAAGAATGAAACACAGTTAAGTCAACTGCTTTGTGCGAAGTTAATGTTCAGAGTTGTTTTTGGTTTTGGCCTTATAGATTAAAGTCTAGGGGATCCAATACTTAGTGATCAATTTACAGTAGAGCCAGGCTGTTTAGAGTAATTTAAAAATATGCATTTAACAAATTCTGATAATTCTAAAAAATGTGGATATAAGTTAATGAAATCTTTCTGATTAGGAAATCCGTTGCAGCTAGAATGCTAATATAATATTTTAAATGCTGTAATATTTTCTTTGTCGATAAATATAATAATGGAATACACAGAATGCCACAATAGTGTATGTCTAGTATAAAGAGAGAATCCAAGAATACATTTTTAAAGGATTTGTGAAGTTGTTTCTTTCAAGAGAGAACATCAATCAATGTCATCCACTAAACGTACGACATGGCACTGACATCCAAGGAAATGTGCCTATTTGGTTTCGCTGCTTACTCGAAGCGACCAGGACACATCTTAAAAAGGACAGCACCATGTTTTACTTTTCTTCTAAATCCTGTTCTCTTTAATTTCACATTTTTATTTCCTGCTATGTTATTCGCGATTTTCATTCTAAAACACCACTCCACACAAATGACTAATTACCCAAAACATAGGCTTATGTTTCGTTTGATACCGTGTAAATTCCTCTGATATGAGACGGCTTTAATGCGGTATTCTCGGTTTCCTGTAATTTTATTATTCTCATTATAACCACAACATTTTTGTATTCAAATAACAGTGTCCCTTTTTCATGCCTGTTATTCGATACGATAATCCAACCAGATGAACGCATTTTCATTAAATTAACGATTTGTACTGAATATTGTTCCGTAAACTCATTTCCGTTTAAAATTGAATGTGACAATCATTCGCAATACACGTTTTTTGAATCTATATTTTCGTTGAGGTACAGAGATGCATGGAATGGACTTAACGAAACATGTAAAGTTTGTCACTAGCATCCCATTATCTGTAACATTTGTCGAGGATTGAATGGCAAAATAATTGCCTGTATGTGCATAGTATAGAATGACACACCCTGGCTTAAAGGTAGGCTGACAATTGTAGCTGTAGCAACGGCGGCTAAATAGTTTGTGAGGATGATTGTAAGGCGAGGAAATGCTGTTGAAGTTAGTCACTCATTAATTTTCCTTCCAAGATCACATTCGCAAAATTTTCAATTGATTAAATTGACATTCGAAATATGTAAGTATTTTATTAGACAAAATATGCCTAAAATTGACTTAAGAGCTTATTTTCGAATATTCGAGTTTCCTCCCGGGACACCTGTGTACTAATTATTCCACATAATTTATATATCTCTTTCCCAATATGTGAGAGTGAGAAAAGTGTGTATTTGAGGAACTGGGTCCCAACACCAAGGGCATTGGTACAAGTGCCGAGATGGGGTCAATAATTGCCACCGTGATGCACTGAAAAGTAAAGTACAGAAATGGTCATAAGGAATATCTCGGTGTAATGGTCGTGGGTCACGGGGTAAATCTTTACAGAAAAGTGGTGCCAAAAAGCGGTTGTTGCCTTGGGAGGCCGTTCTAGGTCGCAGCCGGTAAGCGGGTGGGGAAAAATAGAAAATGTAGCTGTGACAGTAAAGGGAAGTAAGTAGTACAAGAAAATCTGTCCCGATTTGTAGTACCACTAGTTTTCATTTACTTCAGAATTGTCTGCCCTAGTTTTGTATGTTGCCATACGTTTCAGGTTTACATATGTTCTTATGACTGTCCATTTTCATTTTTATCAACAAGTAACTTCAAGTGGTCATTGGTGGTAAAAAGTGAATTTTTTACTATTTGATATAAAAGAAAACGAAATTATATATTTGGTATCATTTTAAATAAATGTATATCTACTTCAAAAAATGTATTTTAATGTTCGTTGTTTTCCTTATCCATCTAAGTTTACAGATGTCATGAATTACAACATAATAAATAACTGAGACCTTGTTGAAATAATAATAGATTTTACCACACTGCGTTCGTCCTTACTATTGAGATTCACGGAACAACCATTGCCCAATCCACCGCAAAATGTCTCAATGATTTTGAAAATTCCACCAAATTTCATTCGCCCTCTTTATTTATCCTTCTCCAATTTGTTTTCAACGATGTTTTCTCTGATTAGAAATTTCATTGCTCGACATTTTTCCCTCGCCCAGCTTCACAACCAAGCGAACGCGGGTGCTCTTGTACTGCCCCACCCCCTCCAACCCGCTTCGGGAAACTGGCTTCAGTCGGGCTGGCGCCAGCTTTTGTCCCATTGGCGGGCGCGCCAGTGGCCGCAACGCAGCGCCCGCCGGTGCTCTGTTGTTTTTTTTATTATTATTATTATTACGGCCGTCAACACGACGCCGGCGATGATCGTATTGATTCGCCGCCGCGCGCGCGTCCGTTGTTCTAATGGGTCCTTTTGTTGCGCTCGCCGTGACCGCTGACGGCGCGGCGGCGCGCGCGTAAAAACTGTTAAATACCGACTGCGCGATCCTGCGCGGGCAGCGGGCGCTCAGGCCCACTGGGCGCGGCGTGGCGTGGCGTTGTGTTGCGTTCGCTGGCTAGGGTAGGGTTGCGCAATGAGAGTCGTCACAAATTTATTTCGTTTGGAATGAGCTTCTGGTGCGATAGCGGTTGTTTACAAATATACAAATAGAATACTGGGGTGATAGAACTTTATCCCTTTGAACATTAAGAATCGGAATTTTGAAATGAACAATGGTTAATGGGTTGGTTGTTAGTAATTCTGCGTGTGTCAACTATTAAGGTCTTTAGTTCTGTAAGTGTAGTGCATGATTTTTGGTCGATAGGTGACGGTGATCTTCTCTCGCTGGATGGCGAGATTTGGCGCCAACCTACCGTCGGCTAGCGGGGTATCCCTTCACCAGGTTTCTCCCACCAGCTGGTCACTTCCCGGCATGTAGTGTAGTGAATGTTATTGTAAGTGCATGCAAGGGGTTAGGATAGTACAAGGGAGAGGAAGGAAAGATCGCGATCTGTGGCCGATTTGGTAGCATACTGCCCCAGTATTCGCCTGGTTTTGATGGGAGAAATCGCGAAAAACTACCGATCAGAGCAGCCGGCCGCTAGAATTCTCCTCCAGACAGCGACTGAATTTGACCTAGCTGACAAGCTAGTGTTGAAAATCGTGCCACTGTCAGTGCTCAAACCTAGTACCTGCCGGTCAGAGGCGCTACAGTGATATCAGTTGATGTATTGTGACGACAGTCAGGGTCGTATTGTGCAATGAGAGGCGTAACAAATTTATTTAATTTGGAATGTGCTTGTTTTGATGGTGATTGCTTACAAATACTATACAAATAGTGATTTGATAAAACTACATCGTGATCCCTTTGATCATTAAGAATCGGCATATCTAAACAAGTACTAAAATATAAATTTTAGTATTCTTAATTGGTTTTATAATTGTAATTAGTGTTGGCAGAAAGAAAACTGAGGTATTCTTCGTTTTGAAATGCCATTGTTTTCGTAAGCAAAATGTCCATATAAGTTACGTTTTGCATTTTTTACCTTCTGAAGAACCTTAACCAACATTGTAGCTTTTCAGTTATTATTAACACTAAGAAATTTCTTTTTTCATCTACTGGAATGTCAAAAAATAAGTACACATTTATTTTTCTTTTAACTATATAAGTGCTTATAACAATCATTCATTTTCCTTACTACAATTACTAATTGAATATATAACAAGGTTTTTAGTTGTTGCAGGTTAGTCCGAAATGACTGTAGTATTTTCGCTTTATCTTTTATTTACGTCATTTTATATTGAATGAGCTGCAAATAACCACCCTTATGTAATAACAAGTTATTTTCGTAAGTAATGGTTTCAAATGATACATATAGAAATTGGATTTACTGCATACTTATAGATAAATTGTACTGAGTTCTCATTAACCTGCTTCCAATCGAGTCATTT
>BOPP01000266.1:622666-637075 GCA_017312745.1 Gryllus bimaculatus
CCCTCTCCCATACCCCTGCCTCCACACCCCTGTTTCCACAACTCGTCTCCACCTCCTCCCCGCCACCACACACCTCGCCTCCACACCCCGCCACCGCACCCCAGCCTCCACAACCCGCCTGCACACCCCGCCTCCATCCCCTATTCCTTACCTGCCACTATGCTTGCATCCATACGCGTCATCACCCCATCCACCACCCTCGCCTTCAACCTCACCACGGCTCTTTCTTTTGTCGCTCTTTGCACCTCTTCTCTCTCGCTTTGGCTCTCGTCTCCCTTCCCTTTCCTCTCTCGTTCTCGTGCCCGCTTTCTAACTCGCCTTCTGCGCAGGTCGCGCCGTCTCTCGCCTCCGCCAGCGCTGGTCCGGCTGTCCGGTTTTGATTTTCATCTGATTTCCATGGTAGTGGCCGTGCCGAGCCCATGCAATATGTATTTCATCTGCCGATGTTCAGGGATGTCCTGGGTCACCGGGTAAAAACCAATTGCGACACTAGGGAAATTCCGTCGGCTCTGAATGCAAGGTATTTTCAACAAAATTTCAACATTCATTTAAATGCGTTATAAGCAATGCAGGTATAACGTCTAAACAAATTGAAATCCGTAACAAATGTCTAGGTTCTGGATAAATTATGATTGTATTATTCACAATTGAGTGCATTTTTAAAACCGTAGATATTTCTTAGCTTACCTACAACTTCTCATGGAGGCTTCCGCGATATAGTTTAATACGAGACGCACAAATTGGAAAGAGTAATGCTGTAATGTGTTCCGAGAGTGCATTGGCGCCTTCTACGCTGCAAAGGGGAAGTCATTTTTACTAAGTAATGCCGTGCCTTCTATCAGAATTTTCACAATTTTGTCTATAGTTACTTATGCATCATTACTTTTGAGTTTCATTCGAAGTTGTGTTGTCGAACCATGCTTGTTATTTATTTCCTATTAACGTTTTGAGACGTTTTTCAATATAAAATATATCTGTAATGAAGTTAATAGGATAAATGCTATATACTCGTTAACACAAAATGTCGTTGAAGAATATAGTCATATGATCTATAAAATTATCACACACAAACTAACTCAACATTCATATTAAAATCCATTGAAATGCTAACACAATTCTTTAACTCAAAACAAATGTATAATTAGTGGTAGTAGAAAACGGGAAAAAGTTTTCACGTTTGCAGCATTTTATAGCAGCTCAGAGGTTAACATAATTTAAAGATAAACTAATTAAATACACGAAAAAAGTTAGATGTTTCTAACAAACAAGATTCGACGTATTAATTTTTTAATCCTACTCTACTTCAAAATACTTTAGAAAGAAAATTAAAGGCAATATAATATTATATTTTCCTTATCGACCATGTACAACACCCTGACAGACAATATAACAAATAGAAAACCTGATATTTTATACATAAAATACGTACACATTATTTAAGGGAGGAAGAGAAAATGCGTTTTTAGAACCAAACTTACGCATATTTTTTTCAATATTCAGAAGCTCGTTAGATTTAGAGTCTCAGAGAGCAGAACGCAGGAAATCCTAAACAATAATTAGACTACTCGCAATTGGAATCTATACTTTGGAGCAGCTAAAGCACCGCGTGCTGTTAGTAGAAGAAAACTAGATATCATATTAGGGTCTAGACTGCATTTAAACCAGCCTTCACCATTTCAAATATTTTTTCCAGCGTGCCAGTCGAATTCCTAAATGCTTCTAGAGGTAGCACGCATAAGAGACCAAGACGCTATTCAAAGAACTCGACTATTCACAGCTGGTGTTCCGCATTTCATATTTCGCAACAGTTCGCCTCGTGCCAATTAGAGCCCTAAGAGCTGCGAGCTGCTGCCAGATTTTCGCGTCGGGTGGAGGGAGTTAGTTACCGCGCTGACGAAGCGCGCGCTCGCTGGTGATTCGATCGCCGCGATCGCCCGCTGTTTACTCTGAACGGGAGGCGCCGGCGACGGAGGCGGCGGCGGGCGCTTCGTGGTAATTGCGCGATTTTATTACAACGCAACGCCATGAATAGTCAGCAGCAGCGGTGCAACGCGCAAACGCTCTCATCCGGTTAGTCACGGCGCAAAGGACACGGCGCTGGCGACGATGGCTGCGGTAGGTCTCAGTCGAAACCGCGGTTTAGGGTGCAGACATGCGGTGTGGCGTAGAGATTACTGAAATGCGGTGGGGACGTTTTAGACTGTTCCGATGAAGTAGACGGAGAGGCGAGAGGGGGATTTAGGGAATTAGTAAGTTACGGCAACACTGGTTGAAATAAAGTATTCCTGGTTTGTGGATTGAGTATTCAGTGCACACACACAACAAAGACCTATTTGTAAAAAATCAAATTCATAAAATAATGTATTATTTAAATATAGTATGAAATTTTAGAAATTGTATACTTCATAAATCAAACATTTGTCAATATTTATCAATATATTCATAAATTCAAAATACAAGCCCAGCCTTTGTTTTCAAGAATTACAGTACAAACTAAAAATCTTATATTTGCGCGTGAAGGAAAAACGTGAACTTAACTAGTCACATGCAAGAATGAAGTGTTTAAAAAAAAATGTGAAAAACGTAAGCCTTCAGAATCGTTGTGTACGTGTCACACATTTCCATAAATTTCTTATTAATATTATATATTGGTTTCTTTACGTATAATTGTTTTATGTTTTTAATAAAAATAACGGATACATTACTGCACTAAATCAATGGTAATTTCGAGGTGAGAGAGTGCGCCTGGCTAGTAGGCTTGCCCCATCACGCGCGCGATGCGCGGGTGGTCTATATAGGCGCAAGGAAGTAGAAGCAATTAAGTCATTATTCTATGTCCTTCTCTTCGTAAATACTGTCCCAGTTTGTTTAATATCTAAACAGTTTCTTTCAAACGGAAATGAATGCTAAAATTAAAGGTATTTTTGTAATAAATGTAAAAATGTATTGGCAGTTAATATTATAACCGCTGTTCGCGAAAATCCGAATACGATACTGAAGGTGTGAACATTAAAAGACAATTATTAAGTTCCATATACTTCAAACAAAAATTACATTTCATGTACAATTTGTATTTTGAATATGAGCTATTTAATTTTTGGTTTTCGCGTAAAATGTTTTACGAAAGTGATATGTATCACTTATAATATCATTCAAATCAATTGTTACTTTTTCAAATTCTGTCTATACAACTCATAGTTTTATTACTTTAAATATTTGTATTGCGGTCTGGTGTACTGATATAAAGATAAATTCTTTTGTTAAGCGATAAATATTCGCACAGATTTGATATATTTACACCTACATCAAATGTATGGATCCTATCGTACATCAGTTGAATATAAATTCTATTGTTTTTTGTTATGGTTAGGACATGTTGTGAAGGCAGCAGTTTCATGTATTTTGAATCGTCAACATAGAAAACAAATATTTTAAAAAATGAATGTTTAATACATCTTTTGTAAGTGCACCGTTATAAAAGAATATCAGCATACCGTGTTCGTTTCATTGGAATCGTGGGAGTCTCTTTTTGTACCGAACTGTAAATTGGAAAAATACTGAAACAAATTATGTTCTCTGGAAGCATGATGTGACAGAACGGAAATACTATAATTAATCCTGAGCTGACAGCGAGGCGTTGGAGCTGTGGACCGCGGATTATATTCTTTGGGCGAAGCTCTTTGGTGTCGTGACGCTTTGAGAAAAAAGTCGTTGTCCGCGCGCCTTTGTACTCGCGAATAATTGGAAATCTCCGCTTTATGCCACGGCACGGTCTCTCCCTCGCCCTAGCCGCCCCGCGCGCCGCCATTCCCGCTCGCCCACGTCCTCGGCCTCTGGCAGTGACATATTTCGGAGGAAAAAAATCTGTGTTTGATAGTGTAACGTCATGTCTTTTGCACAATAGAGACACGCACTTTTATATTTATGAAGCAAAAGGGATAAAAGAAAAGTTGTTTTTTTTCTGTTTGCTATTATTAGCAGTTGTTAAACATGTGAATAACAGAACAATCAACGTTTCGAGAAGCAGAGAAGATACAGATACATTGAAAAGCTGTAAACATGAATTTTGTATGGGTTGAACTTCACAATATACATTTGCGTTTTAAAGAATTTTGTAGGTTCTAGTTACAAAGGAAGTAAATAACAAGTAGAGGTACAACTATAAACCCTGTAACTAATGTAGAAATGTCATTATTTATTCACAGAAGTCTTTACTCTTGAGATTTACGTTTGATAAAAAATTGATATTGTCTGCACTTATATTTGAACATTGCGTTTCAATACAGTCACGAAACTTTGCGAGATTGAATGTATCAGATTATTGGTTTTTGTAGATTCTTGTTAAAGACGAATCTTCGAAGTAGAAAGAGTAGGAGAGGAAAACAGTTTGTCATCTTGTAGGAAGTGTACTACTTAGCATTGGCAACTGTTCAGAATATTAAAAATAAACAGACTTCTCAGTGAACGAAGCCGCAGAGAGTGCGAAACGGCTGTGAAAGGAGCGCTTGATTGCGCCGTGAGCGCCGCTGGAGGCCGCCAGCAGCCAATCGCCAGCGAGCTGTTCGCTCCCGCTCGCCTTCTGTTCGACGGCGGCTTCATTCCGCCTTGCAGCCTTGATGTACGCAATACTACGCCTTCCCCGGCGTATGTCCTCCCGCGCACTCCGTTCCCTGCAGCAACCCTGGCTGCCTCGCGAATAGAGAGGCGGGCGTGCACTCGCCCTAACTACCTTCGCCGATCTGCCTCGCCCGGCAATCGCTTTGCGCCACCCCTCATACATCTGCTCCAGCTTTCTCCATTCCGCCTCAAATCAGTCCGCTCGACCCGGCCCGACCTGGCCCGACCCGGCCCAACCCCACCCGGCCCGACCAGATCTGGCCCGGCCCCACCCAACCCGAACCGACCCGACGTATGACCCGACCCGAACCCGGACCGACCACCCGCCCAACCGACTGACCCGACACGGCACGACACGGCAACGACACGGACGGCACGACACGACACCGGAGACACGACAACACGACACCGACACGACACGGCCCGGCCCGGCGCCGACCTGGCCCAACCGCGACCCGACCCGTCCTCAGTCCCGTTCACCTCTACTCCAACTCCGCTTTTTCCCGTATTATGGCCATCGTCCCCCGCCGCCGCATTGCTTCTCCCGTCCTCCAACTCGCTTCAACCTTCACTTCAAACAGCTCCACACCTTACCCTATCTTGCCCTCTCAATCCTCTCCTACCCTATTCTCTTCTCTCCCACTATTCCTCGTTCTACACACTCCCAAACACTCTTCTTTCCCATTGGCCGGGTCCCTTTCCACCATCTCCGCGCAACATGCCTTTGAAACCTCTCCTTCCCATCCCATCTCTCTTTCTTTCTCTCTCTCTCCTGCAAATTTCCCCGAACTGCCCCTTCAAACCTCTCCTTCCCATCCTCTCTCTCGCACAATTTCCCGCAATGTTCCCCAGAACCTCTCATTTCCCATCCTCTCTCTTCTCCCGAATTCTCTGTTCGTCCCTCCCCATCATCCTTCACCCCGCCCGGCCATGGCACACTGCGCCACGCATCTTTCCCGGTCGCATTCCCGCGTTCCCAAGTCCCCCGACCTCCCAACCCGCAAGCCCAGTCGAAAAGCTTTTCTCATCCATGCCGCGTCCACGCACCCTGGGCGTCGGCCTTCGCCGAAACCAAGCGCCCTCGGAAAAGCACCGTCGGGCAAATGTGATTTTTTTCAATCGAGCGAGAGCCGCTATTTTTTCTCGCGCGCGAGGGGCGCGGCTTGGACCGCACCCGAAGAACCGGCCACGTGGCGGCTCTCGCGAAGCGGGCGGTAATGACGTCACGGACGGCGCAGCGACGCGGACGCGCAGGGCAAACACGACGCGGGCCTGCGTTAGCGTCTGTGCGTGGCGGACTGGCGACGGCGGCGGCTCCGAGTTTTCCGACGCGGAATCGATTGAGCCCGGACTTCGATTAAAACAGTCGAAATTGGATTTAGGCACGTGGAAATTAACATGGTCGAGTGCGCGCGACGGCGGCGGGTGAGGGCGAGAGGACGGGTGGGAGGACGGGCTGGGGGGGGGGGAATGGACTACCGGTGCGCGCTCAATCAACAGCTGCGGCTGGGCTCCGCCGCCGTCCTCCGCCGTCCTCGTGCCGTTCTCGCCGCCCTCGTCCCTCGGGCCGGCACCCGCCCCCGTTCCTTTGATTCGTGTTGCGTCTGCAAACAGTGTGCAGCGCCGCCGAGGGGGAGGGGGAGGGGGAGGGGGAGTGGGCGCCCACCGACGGGACGCCGGTGACTCTACTGACGACGCCTCGCCGCGCCCCCCTCTCCATCACCCTTTCCTCCCCCTCCCGCTCGCGCCTGCGCCCTCTGACGGACGCGCGTGGGTGGCGCGCTTACAGCCGACAGGCTACTGCGAGTTGCCTCAGGTTACCATTAGTTGGCTCCAAAATGGAAAACTATACAACAGTCTTCAAATGGATTTTTTTGATTGATTGGTGATTCCGGGAGGGTCAATTACTAAGGTCAGTAGTCCCGTAAGTGTAATGTATGTGCCCCCCGAGAGTTGGTGGTGATCTTTCGCCAGTTAATGGTGGGAACCGGCGCCGACCTGCCGTCGGCTAGTAGGGTTTTCCCCCGAGAGGTATTTCCTACCAGCGGGGTACCGTCCAATCCAGGAGAAGCTCCCAAATCTATAATCCCAACTGGTCACCCAGTATGTATGGTAGACTAGTAAATGTAAATATAAGTGTATGTAAGTGAGGAGTATGTTGGGACAAGAAATGGAAAGGAAAAATTGCGCGAGTTCCGTGTCCCGTCTGTTAGAGTATTGCTCGGGCATTTGCCTAGTATTGATCGAAATGATCTCGAAAAACTGGCCAGAGAAGCCGGCCGATACCATTCTCCTCCAGATAGCGCTTCAATTGCACCAAGCTGTAGAGTTAGTGCCAAAAATTCCACCGTCGGAACTCAAACCTAGGACGTCCCTATTAAAGGCACTGCACACATATCTGTTGATGACCTGACCCACCTCTTCCGGTGCTTTATATGACATGCATTGGATATTCATTTCATTATGTGGTTGGAGACTTTTGTTGAATAAATATTCAAGAAATATCAAGTGTTTTCATTATCATTCTCGTTGTGTGATCACAATTTTTTGTGGGTGGTTTGAGAGACACTTATTTTCTCAATGGTGTAATTCTTATTTGTGGGGAGTTGCCTGGCATCTTGTTCTTGTGTCTTATTTTTTTATAAAGCTTATTGATATTTTCTTTCTATTTCTAATAGTTTATCTCTGTAATGACTATTTCCTTCTGTCAGTTAGTTCCTTCTTGATTATGTTGTCAATAGTGACACGATTCTCACCACATTTAATTTTCCATTAAACTTATTGTACGATACTTCCACCAAACCAATGATATTGTCTTCATCTTTTATCCGTAATTCCCCTCTTCTTATTCTCAATATCCCTTTCCCTAGAATCTTTATGTTTAATATTTCCTTTCGACTTTCCTTGATACTGTTTACAGAATCGTTCCTGCTTGCCACTGCAACGCGTGGGTGGGCGTGGTCCCGTTAGCGAATTGCGTGTCGGGGCGAGCGCCCGGCGCAAGCGCCCATGGGCGATTGCAGACGCTGGGCGTGGGCGAGCGTGGCAACGGCGAGTAATGCGCTCCCTGTCGACTGACGCGCGCCTCCTCGGGGACTTCGCGTTGCTTCGCGTCGCGTCGCGTCGCGTCGCGTCGCTTCGCTTAAGGCGCATTCACAATGCAAACGTAAACATAAGCATGACGTTAACATAAAAGTTAGGACTACGTCCACCGGAAGCATAAAACGTAAGACGTTAACGTAAAAGCTTGCAAGCTTCTGTGCTTTTTCTTAAGTAAGAAGTAATAAATGAACAAATCGCAGTACGTTAAGTCAAGATCGAGAATAGAAGGCGGTAGACGAACTAACGTCAGGTACCATCCATTCTCACATCCAACCAATAGTAAACTAGAATATCCCTCAGCGAATAGAAACTCTTATTTTGCTTACTTTTATGTTAGACAGTGCGAATACTTCAGTTTATCAGTTAATGTTTATATCTATATGCTATGTTTATGTTTACGTTTGCCTTGTGAATGGGCCTTTAGAGTTCCGCGCGGGGCCGCGCTCGCCGCAGATCAGAGGCGCGCGCTGGCGGGAAACTGCAGTCGGTTCGCCTTGTCGCTCGTCTTGAGCAGAGGCTTGTCCCCGTCTCGTCCAGGGTCTCCAAGAACGGCATGCCTCCACCTCGTCCCTCATCTCGAACAACGTCTTGTTCGTTCGTTCCCTTGTCGTTGCTTGTCTCAAACAACATCTTGATCCCTTGTTGTTGCTTGTCTCGAGCACCGTCTTGCCCTCATGTCTCTCGTCCCGAAAAACGTCTGGTCATCTTGTCATTCCTCAACTGGGGCCATGACTTGCTCTCATGTCGTCCATCGATTTTAACATCTTCCCTCTATATTCTCCCTCGTTTCCAGAACTGTCGCGTGTTCAACTTGTCACTCGTCTCGACGCAAATGGATAAACAGCAGTTTGGGATTTTTGAATGATGTTAATTGAAATCTATATTATTATTATTATTATTATTATTATTATTATTATTATTATTATTATTATTATTATTATTATTATTATTATTTTTATTATTTTTATTTTAAAGGTAGTGTTTGGATAAAATTGTATATCAGTTTTCTTTCATGAGATTTTAGAGGTCATTAAGCGTTTCA
This sequence comes from Gryllus bimaculatus, assembly GCA_017312745.1. Classification (NCBI taxonomy): domain Eukaryota; kingdom Metazoa; phylum Arthropoda; class Insecta; order Orthoptera; family Gryllidae; genus Gryllus; species Gryllus bimaculatus. The sequence continues at coordinate 631,428 of BOPP01000266.1, forward strand.
GCAGAAACATTGTGAGAAAATACTCAATTAATTGTGATTCAACTTCTTTCTTATTTTTTTGTAATTCCACACGTGATTCCTTGTGCTGATATGAACTACACTCGTATCAAGAACACTGATATGCAAAACGTATGGATGTCGAAAGAGTTTACGCATCGGTTTTTAAGAGTTTGAACAAGTCTGCTTAATGAATTCTGATGTGAAAGTTTGAAATTTATGATATTTCATTTTCATTTCATTTAAATTTTTGCTGGTTTTTTTAAGCAATAATTGGTGACCTTAATTTGAATGTCATTGCAAGCAAATATCAATATTTGAAATTAAAATTAAAAGGAAAATTAAAATAATAAATTAAATTACAAACTAAATATTTAATCAAAAGTTCATAAAACAAGCATATTGCCTCTAGATGAAGTCTGATTTTTTTCATTATACCACATCATAATAAATTAATGAATATACTTGCACATTTGCTTTCCCTGCCAAATACAGCATTTTCAACAATGATTACACATTATATTTGTTTTCTCCTAGTGTACGAAATGCTTGTAAACGTTCTGCAAGTATCTCATTACTTTAATGACTTGAAGCAATGCGTTATTAATTAATTAATATACTTTAATACTTTTTATGACTCTTCACGTTTCGCCTATATTCGTTATCGCAAACACGTTTCGCAATTCTGCAATTTTCTGACATCGCAAAGCGAGAATGGCCTCTGATTTCGCACGTGATGAATGTCCCCGCTCAAGAGCATCTTCTGCGAGCAAGTGTCCGTGAAAGGGCAGATAGCATCTCTGAAGAGTTGCCAACTGTTGGGATGACCTGGCACTCGCTGAGCTCCGGCGCCAACCGCGTCGCGATGATGCAAGCGTTGCCTAACGCACCCGGACAAGTCGCCCTTTTATGTGCCTTCGGCGACTGGGACAGGGACTGGGAGGGGGGAGGGGGAGTGAGGAAGGATGGCGCAGATCCGACTTCGCGACTACGCCTCCATCATAAGCGCAATCTGAATTTTAAAATACACAAGCGCAATAAAAACGCGCTCCTCTTTTCTCATAGCTTTGTTTCGCGAGTGCGCGAGAGTGTGTGTGTGTGTCGAAACTCGGCAAGAGATCTTTTTTGGCGCGTCATAACAATAAAAGAGTCACGTTTAGAACCGTACGTTATTCGCATGATGTTGAAGATAGTAGAAACACAAGAACAGATGGCATGGATACGTGGACTAATAAAAATGAACTACTGACTGAGTTTTTATTACCAAACGAGACAAAAGCAAAGAGTAAACCAAAAGTGTTGTTAAAAATAAAACGTATCAGTATAAAACTTAAGTGTCTCTAGAAATAAAATGGACAGTATGGAATTTACTTTCAGTTTAACTCTGCAAGTGGAAATTGTATATTCTTTCGTATTCTTTATTTCCTGCATACCTCCATTCTTCTACATTATTGTTTGTGCTATTATATTCGTAGAATCGTTTTATTCTTTTCTAGAAAACTGGAGCAATGGGAGCAGTTGTACTTACGTCCTTGAATTACGCTCAAGGAAAACCAGCACCAGTGCGCAATTTCTAAATATCAAATTGTCTGTAATGAAATATTTTAGGCCAATGTACTAATACTATCATACATTTCCTGCTTTACTAAACTGTTCTTTGTAGATACTTATCAACATTTTGTAAAATTAATGTAATTGATTAAATCCTTGCAAACGTTCCTCACTTTATAAATGTAAAAGAACGTCCAAATGGTGTAATTTCGTGAACTATGACCTAAGAGACATAACGTGTATCACGAAATATATCTAAAAAGGGCTTTCCACGTATCGTCAAAGAAGTTTGAAAAATGGTACGTGTGCTGGTGTGGCACGAGAGTGCTCTCTTGCTTACATACAAGCATCATATTTTGCGATTTTCTCTTCTTAAATTCGTTTGATGTTTGATGTGCCCCTGATAACTTCTCTGCATTACTCATAAAATGTCACTACGTCTATTCTTAAAGTTACAGACAGGCTTCCGCGCACCATATACCAGCTCTATGTACAGTAGTCTGACGTCACCTCTGCGTTTCATTACATAAGCCTCTGTAGATCCCACTAGCTCGCCTCGCCACCACAGTCGCCCCTCCGTCACCATCGTCATTACCAGGTCCACCTCCGCCCCAGACATCGCACTTTTCGTTCTGCTCCTGTCACTCTCCACCTCCGTCACTAAACCCCATTCCTCTTCCACGGTCACCTCTCACCTATGTCAATACTCAACGTCGACACCCTTACCCACGTCACTCCCCCACGTCACCCTTCACTCACGTCACCCTCACCCACGCGCTCACCCCGTCACCCGTCACACTCCCCTACCCACGTCACCCCTGCACCCAGTCACCTCACCACGTCACCTCACCCACGTACCCCTTCACCCCGTCACCCATCAGACCACGTCACCCTCACCCATGTACCCTCATGCACCATCGTACCCCTACCCAGTCACCCCTTCACCACGTCACCCCTCACCACGTCACCTCACCACTGACCCCACTACCCTCACACGTTCTCACCACTTTGCCCTGCCTCCGTCATACTTCGTCCTCGCAGTACCCCTCACCACGGTCACCCTCACCCACGTCACCCCTCACCACGTCACCTTCCACCATACACGTCACGCCCTCCTCACCACACCCCTCACCAGTTACCCTCACCCACGTCAACCCATCAACCACGTCCTCACCCACGTCACCTTCCACCACGTCACCTCACCACGTCACCCTCCCCACGAACCTACCCACGTCACCCCTCACCCACGTCACCCCTCAACCCAACGTCACCCCTCACGCCACGTCCCCCCTCCCCACGTCACCCTCAGCCCAACGTCACCCTAACCCTACGCCAATCTCGCCCACGTGAACCCGTCTCCCACAGCAAAGGTCACCTCTCACCCCCTCAACCATTCACCCATAACAACCCTCAACCACCATCCACGTTATCTCCTCTCGTGTCATCCCCATCCTAGAACACCTCTTCCCTCACGCCACCTCCTTCTCCACCACCGCCGTCTCTTCCACTACCGACTCCACCGTCACCACGTACACGACCTCCGTCGCCGCCGCCGCCTCCGCACTCGCGCAGTCGCAAAGCTTTGATGTGACGGCCGCGCGGGATGCGTGTGTTTTTTCTAAAGGTCCTCGCGTGCGCGCGCTTTCTGCCTAATGAACGCCTCTTCGCTCCGCGCGACGCCGGGCGGCGGCGGCGGCGGGTGGCGGCGGGCGACGGCGGGCGACGGCAGGCGACGGCGGGCGATGCGGTGCTCGTAGGTGGACGCGGCGCCCGGGGCCTGTGGAGGCAGCGCCTCGCCGAACGGGCGGCTGCGAACGGGCGGCTGCGGGGAAGGCCACGCCCGGCTGACGTGGGAGCATGCAAGAGGGAGCTTTCGTCGTGCGTCGGGGAAAGACGGGCTTGTAGGACAAGCCATGCGAGTTTGGGAATATTGCATATATCACGTGTTTAGTTAAGCTTCCTGGAGCTCCGGTAAAGATACCAAGATTTTTACAAATTACATGTCGAATAAAGTACTCCATTTCTTTGATTGAATCATTACTGATGCCGAAGGCGTCAGCTGCTAAGGTCATAAGTCCCTTAAGTGTAGTGCATGCGTTTTTGCTTAAGAGGTAGTCCCGTCTTGTTGCTAAAATCCGACGCTCTACCGTTCGGTAGCGGGTTTTTCCCCAGCCAGACATCCCCCACCATCTAGACACCGCCCCTGCCGGGACAAGTTTAAACCTCTCTCCCGGTCTCCCGTCATGTCTGGTAGTGTAGTGCTTGTAGTGTGTCTAAGAAGGTTTGAAATAAGACAAGGAAAAGGAAGGGAAGGTTACGCGCGGTCTGTAGCCCGTTTGTTAAGGAACTGCCCCGACAATCGGCTGGTTTTGGTCAGAGAAACCACGAAAAACTACGTCAGAGCAGGCGGCTAAAAAAATTCTCCTCCAGACGATGACAGAACTCAATCCCCGCGCGACACTAGCTGAATAGCTAGAGTCGAAAATCCTACAATCATCGGGAGTCGAGCCTTGGACCACCCGATAAGAAGTACTGCATATAAATTACTGTAATTTTGACGAAGTGAGTCCAGATTCATCCCAGTATACGAGTTGTCCTAGTGTTAATCTCAGGCACGAGATAAATATTTGATCTTTTCACGTTTTTTAACGATATACTCCGCAGATGCCATTAATAATTTCGTTGCTGATTCATTCTGACTTCTGTGACTGTTCCCTAAACAATATGGATATTTCGGAGGACTTTTATAGCTGGCATCGCTTGTCACTTTTGTTTGTGAAGCAATTTCTACGCCTATTTGCTTTTTCATACGGTGCCTTTCAATGTTGACAGATATTCAATTAATGTCGCAGGCTATTTTTTCATATCTTTCAAAAGCGAACATTCATTAATCTGGAAGCACATCCTGAATATAATCCACCGTCATAATAAAATGTCACCTAAATTACAAAGGTCTAAGATTTCCTTGTTACTCCTCACGGGCTCCGAATTTCGCATTACAATTCCAGATTATATTTTATTTCTATTTTCCATTATAAAATTAGTGGAGATAATTTATTGACAGCTTTGCCTTTTGATAAGAAACACTAGTAAATAGTCTTCTACTGGCCGTTGGTGAATTACATAATTTTTGACATAATACTAAGCCAAAAACTCCGCAGAGAAATACGACAAGTTTTAACTCCTTATGCGGATCATATCAATATTATTAAAAATATAATACCTTATTTACGAACAGGAATTGTAAAAAAATACAAAAACGATTTGTTTCGGATTGTACTAAATGTTATAATTGAAATACTGCTTTAATCAAAGTTCGGTTTTTTGCATATTCTATGATTCAATAATTTGTATGCAATTTTCACTCCACGCGACCACTATTTCACAAGCAAAATATTATCTCTACCTTCAAAACAAACGGGAAGATAAGTTTCCACTACCTCTGACGTTTCCAGGGCCACAAACACGTCTGCGAATTCTCAGGAGCTCCTTCAGGTGGTTCCGACCTCACGATTCACGTGTCGCGTTTCCTCAGCCCGGAGAGGCCCCGCGCCGGGCGCTTAACGCCGCGCGTCGCCGCAACTGGCGGTCGAGGCGAGTGGGAGCGGGGTGGGGGCAAGGGTGGGGCCCAGCAGACCGCAGTGGCTCAGGGCGATGCTGAGCGGGGCGGGACGAAATGAGGTGGGACGAGGCGGGGAGAGGCGAGGTGGGCTGGGCGGGGCGGGAAGGGGCAAGGCGAAACGAGGTGGGGAGAGAGAGGACAATACGGTGCCAAGGCAGGGGCTAGTCGAGGCAAGGCTGGGAGAGACAGGCATAGGCGGGACAAGGTGGGGCTGGAGGCGGGGATAGGCGAGGAGAGAGGAGGCAAGTCGGGGTGAGGCGGGGCGAGGCGGGGCGGGGCGAGGCGGGGCGGGGCGAGGCGGGCGGAGGCGGGGCGAGGCGGGGCGAGGCGGGGGCGAGGCGGGCGAGGCGGGGCGAGGCGGGGCGAGGCGGGGCGGGGCGAGGCGGGGCGAGGCGGGCGAGGCGGGGCGAGGCAGGGCGAGGCAGGCGAGGGCGGGGCGAGGCGGGGAAAGACGAGCGAGGCGAATAAAGAGAGGGCA